>CM065295.1:57017359-57364859 GCA_032871835.1 Dipteronia dyeriana | reverse complement strand
TCACCTCTACGCTGCTCCAGTTCCTGTGATTGTTCAAAATTATTATTAAAAAAATAATAATAATAATAATCAGCTGAAGCAAATATACAGAACTCAAAAAGATGTTCATCAATCAGCTGCATTAATCTCATAATTAGTAATGCCCTGCATTTGAAACTTGCATCCATACTCGAATGATAAACCTTTGCACCTAATATTGCAAGTCACAGTAGACCATAAGGAAATCTTAATATTAACAAATAAAGCATCAAATAAATCAAATGTCCACCATGCTGTCACCTTAGGGAATGAAAAATTGATTCATTTAAACAGTAAACCGCAATGACCAATTAGGCAATTATGGTGCCTTTTAATTTATAAACTGATTTCTACTATATCTGGACTTTCTCAAATGCTCTGACCATAACATTTAAAGTTTTGAAAACTAATAAGAGTAATAAAGAATAAATATATGAATTGATTCATTTTCCTATTTTTTTCTCACTAATTACGACAATAGAACTCAAAAATATAAACAAAACCCTTAAAATCTTGTGAGTCATATTTGATCCCAACACATCTTCTATATGATATCTCACCAACTATGCTAACTGATATTCACTGCTCCACTCATTTCTGTTAATGTTGTCATAAGAAGCTATAATAGAAGCTTGCTATGCTATAAAGGCACAGAAGAGGAACAGATGCATGGTATATATACTGGATAATGGAGTATAAACTTGTTCTCATGTAAAAAAAAAAGATCATGTGTGCAGTATAATTCAACATTTTTGCACCCAAATTTCTAGGTGAGATCATTACAGGCATGAGGCACTGATTGTCTAGATAATGCTCAATTCAATAACTCATGAAAACAAGAAGCAAAAGCAAAGCCTGAAGTGACAGGCCGAAAGAAAGCCTCATTTAACCTCTGAATGCATCCCGTCACTCCAGAAACTACAGTGACACGATAGCTTACCTCCAGATCCTTGATTGCTTGGTCCCTTGTAATTTGTTTCTGTTGACGAGCTCGTTTGAGACAGCCGATGCATAGAATTCCCTACAGTTAGTTATTACAATTAACAAGTATTATCAATACATCCAACTAAAATTCCAATTAAATTAAGATAAACAAAAAAGCGAAATGATCCATAGTTTCTTTATTTTAGTCAACTCAAGGATGTCATATCAAATATCAAAAAGTGAATCTGAAAACAATAGATGCATATAAGATGTTGTGACGTTTTTACTAGATAGAATCATTAAGCTTTGAGACAAAAGAAACTGATAAATCATATTCATGAGTTGATAATTCCTTAAACTCTAACCAGGAAAAAAAAAACATTAGAGAGTAACATGAATAATGTTTAATAAATGAAAAAAAAAAAAAAAAAACTTGATTTAAGTCAACAAAATCTTTATATAAGATGTATAAATCGGATTCTTATTTTGGGAGGAAAACGATTTGTACATACTCAGGCCAGCAATCACTTTAGAAATGAAAAAACGAAGGAAAGAAGAAAATTAAACTCTGAACTTAAACCAGTAGTGTTAAGTGCTTTCCACCATCTTACCGATATGACATAGACTAGACCACAACTAAGAAGCATGTAGCTTGCTATATTTCGAAGAAGAACAAGCTCCGTTTCGTCCGCAGAATAGTTAGGGAAAGCCATTGTCATTACTGCAACACTGAAGGAATGATCATAACTTCAAAACTAAATGTGATTGTTAATATGTGTTTGTGTCACTGTGTACTGTGCTTGAGTAATGGATTATGACAGTGACGGTAATGCCTGACTGAGATATGATAATATAACTATTATTGTCCAAAATTATGAGAAACAATATTCCAAAGACAGTTCAACCCAAACTAGTGACAGTGAGTGACCACAAAGTCAGACTAAGATATTACAATTTAACTATCATTGTCCGTATTCTGCAATATCCTTTTTGGCTTTCCTACTCTCTGAGATTCAAACAATCCTTTGCTCTCAATTAACATGGTTTGTTTGTCAACTGGTCAATGTAAACTTAACTCCCAAGCATAACTAAACAAAAAAAGACCCCAGTCATCAAAATAGCCTTATGGAACAATGACTAGAGAAAGGGAAACCTTACCAACACCTAAAGGTTGTTTTAGGGTTTTTGTTCTAGGGATTTGAAATATTAATTTGAGGGTATCTGAAACTTCTTCTTTTTGTATAAAATTTTGTATTTCTTAATTAAGTAGGATTTTGCGTTATTTATTAGAGTTATATTTTTAGAGTTATATTTGGTTTTTCATTTTGTTCTGGCCTCTGTTAAATGGCCATTGATCCGATTGTTTGCATTTAGCTTTTTCTCTTCCTTTTTAATCTCCTTCCTCTTTGTTCTTCCATCACCTTTATCTTTCTTCTCCTTCTTCCTTAGTTTCTCTTCCTCATCATGCTTATTAAATCATTATCATTTTTTTAATCACATTTTGGAGCCTGGATCAAACCAAGAGAATGTCACAATTATAAGAAATTCAGGCCAATAAATTATCTTACTAAAATATAATACATACAAGATCTGCAGCATGCCCCTGCCAGCCCAATACTCCAATATCTGCAAAATGTTAACAGAAAATATAACATTAGATAATGTGACAGTCAAAGACAATTATAATAGTTAATAGTAACACGATGAACAGAAGAATAATGACATATACATGTCATAAAGGTTCCTCATAAAGTGACTCAAAATTTGCTAATGTTTATGCATTTTAAGTCACATAAAATAATGGCACAAGGCCCACAACACTACACAAAAGTTTGGTGGGCAAAAAAATCAGTGTAAAATAATGAAAAGAGGATTTTATTATATTCAATTGCATATGCAAATACATAAGGGGACTAGATAAATATGGTAACATAAGATATGAAAAACTTAAATGATAATAGATCCAACATAAACAATAAGAATGGAAGCATATAATATGCATAATAATTTCGAGATTCTTTAACATCCCCCCTCAAACTCAAGATGGGGAGATGAAGTAGTTTGAGTCTGCAAAGTTCTGATGACATGGTAATGAGTCCATTCAGAGGTTGCAGACCAGCTCGATAACTGAGAACAGACCGGCTTGATAGAGATGCCAACTAAATTATTTGATGAAAGAGAACAGATAATATAAGAAACATAAGGGACAAATATAAGGGACAATCCTGTATGTGTTCACAAAGAGTTGAATTCAGCCATAAATACCACAAGAAACTAAAAATATGTTCCCTATGTGAAGCACATGATCCTAAACTCCTCTTATTTGTTTATGAAAAACAAGAATTGTGAAGTCTTAGGAAGGGTTATTGTTCTGGTTTAGAACATGAAAAACGTAATCCACATGACTACATCCTCTCGGACCATTTTTTCTATCTATTTTGCCAAAAGGATCTTTCTTCTTTTTAAGAGATATCACTTAGTTGTATGGGACAAAATTTTGTATCTATTCACAAAGAGTTGAATTCAGCTATTAAAACCACAAGAAGCTAAGATCCCACTGCTCAATACCATATGAAGTCATGTTCCTAATGAATCCTCTTATCGGTGTGACAAGCATAAAATGGGAGGCCATAGTAAGGTTATTGTTCTGGTTTAGAACACGAAAAACATAACTCAACCAACTACACATTTTGGGAACATTTCTTCTATTTATTTCAACAATGGAATCTTTCTTCTTATTAAGAAAGCTCACATAGTAGTAAGTCCATCAGTCCCTCTCTACCTCTGTGGACGTAATCCTTATTTTGTAGGAAACAATTCTCAATACGAGGTACTCTATTTCTCCCATTATATGTTTTCCAGTAGGGACGGAACGAGAACCTATACGCAAAACATTGTTATTCCCAATAAACATTTTATTTTCTTTTGGTAGAGAAATTGGACCCTCTATTGAACCATAACAATATCTCAATTTTCTATGACAACAAACTGAAAACGACAACAGTATAAAGAAGAGTCACAGGGCTTCCCTCACTTAAACCAACACTGCCAAATTAGGATAGCTTTTGCTAAAGAATTTGAAAATCCAATTAAAATAATAATAAAAATCGATCCTATAGCATGGATTCTCTATCACAATATATTTGAATAAAAATAAAATAAAAGAAAATGAACCTTCCAGAACTTGATAACAAATCCCCATTCGGTCTCAGCAAGGACCACGAACAACGCAATCAAAACCGCATAACACCGAAATATCCCATCAAATATCTAAACAAAAACCCAAAAAAAACTGCCAGTGAAGAATCTTATAAAGGACAAATGCTCACGAGAGAGATAGTATATGTATAGGTATACATACATCAGATCCGTCTTTGAAGGAGCGAACAGCAGAGTAAACGTTGACGCCAATGCAGAGAATGGCGGTGAGACAAGTCAAGACGCTGAAGCATCTACAGACGACGAGGAGTGGGTCGGGTCGCCTTAGAAGACTGGAGCTGGACGCCGCTCTCGGCGGCAGCTGCGGCTGCTCCTCATCTCCGTCTCCGTTTCTGGCCATTTAACAAATTCCAATTCTCTTAATCCAACGATGATTTTCTCATCTCCTGTAATTTGAGCGCACTTGTTACTTTGTTAGTTGTTGCTTCTCTTTACTCTCTCTCTCTTTCTCTGTCTGCTTTGTTTAGTTGATGACTTGATGTTGATCTCTCCAAAGCGGGATTCTACCACCCGCAGTTCAAGAAAGTCGGTTTAGTTACCAACACGTGTCGGTAGCAAAGGAGATTAGATTGACACGTGTCGATCAAACTTCGTTTCGGTTGTCCTGCTATCTGACACGTGTCAAGAACATCTTTTATCTGTTTCATCGAACAAAAGTGGATTCGCAGTGGATTCATCCCTCGATGAAACATATCAAAGATGTCGTCTACGGACACATGTCGTCTACAAAAGTGCGTTTGGTACGCGTTACACGGGACGAAACAGAATGGGACATGACAGATTAAAATGGGACAGTTTGTTTTTATCCAACGTTTGGCGCGTCCTTAATATACCGGATAAGGTGGGATAAAAATTATAAAAAATTGTTCCACAAGACCCTAGGACAACTTGTCTCATGATATGGAACAAGTGTTAAAATGACTAATTTACCATTTGAATATATATATTATAAAATATATTTAATATAATATATTTAAAATATTATATATATATATATATATATATTATAAATATATATATAATATTATAGTCTATATTGTTATATATATAAGAAGGGTATTCTGGTCATTTGAATATCTTGTTCTATTATGTCCCAGCCATACTAAATGTATAACAGTACAGTTTATAGTTCTATTCAGACCTTCCAAACACAACATAGAACAACATATACAGTCTAGTCCCACCTTATACAGTTTCATCTTCATACCAAACGCACCTAAAATGCTCACCCATCCTTAACGGCCGAGTAAAAATAGATTTCTAATAATCTAGTGCCAGTCAATTTTTTAGGATTTTTTTATTTATTTTTTATTTTTTTATTTAAGAATATAAAAAGTTTGGAGGTTAATCGATCGATATCTAATCATACCGACCTCAATGGAGTGTTGAAACTCTAACTAAATACATTTCCCATACTTAAATTATATTTAAATTAGATATGGAAATAAGTCAAATAACAGCAGCCCCAGCAAGCACAAGTGAGCCAAATTTTGTAAACTTGAAGAGATCACATCACAATTCACAATATGACATTATTCACGTACACATTCGTGTAGTGGAAAGCAAACGTTGACAAGTCGTTTTACATGTATCAAACGTTGACAAGTCGTTACCGATAGAAGTTTAAACTTAGATTTTGAACAAAGCGATCTGCAGCAGGGGTGTGTAAAAAAACCGTTATATTGAACCAAACCAATCGATCGATCCAACCCATAAAGTTTGGGTCGGTTCAATTATAAATAAAAAAATTGGGTGGGTTGGTATGCATTTTAGACAAACCGATTAAAGGTGTTTCGGTTTGGGTTGAGTGAAATAATTCTCCAACCCAAACCAAACCACATATTTTAAAAAGTAAAAGTAAAATATAAAAATTCATCTACGTTTTCTATTCAGTCTATATTTTATAACTTTTACCGATTACTTTAAGTTTTTATAGTTTATTTATTTGTTTTGATACAATTCTTCCGATTGATTGATGTATTAGGATTTCAAAAGCATAGATACTGTCAAACATGTCTTTAATTGGTAATTACTCATTTGACTTTTTTGTACTTCCTTTTTATATATTTATAATTAATATTTCATGTTATGATTATTTTATTTAAATATTTTTTATAATATAATACCAAAAATAAAATATTTTTGAATTCAAATTTAAACCGATAAACCAATACAACCCAACCCGACTTTTTTTGGTTTGGTTTGAATCGGTTTGAAAAATCAAATCGGTTTGAAAAATCAAATCGGTTTGGGTTGGGTTGACATATAGCTAAACCGATCCATATTTGTTTGTTTTGACATTAAGCTTCAACCCAAACCAAACCAAACCAAACCGATAATGCACACCCTTAATCTGTAAGGTCCGTAAAATGGACTGTTTGGAAACGGGACCATACCCGTATCATCCAAATACCCAGACGGTTCCTAAAATATCTAAAACCCGGATGGTTCTTAAAATATAAGTTCTGCATTTATTGTGGGTTGGTCAGGACTCAGGGCGTGGTTAGTATACGAGATAGATCAGGACGTTGGCGTCTTATTCTACGTTTGGTGCATATTAAATATAGGATTGAATGGGACTATATGGAACAAATAACACCAAAATTTGTCACACCCATGGGCTACTCAACTGTTTCTATGACCCTAAGTAAGGGAAAAAAAGATACCTCAATTACGTATAATAATAATAATAATAATAAATTAATAAAAATTAACTTGTAAAATTTTTAATCAAACTTTTGTATTTAAGATTTTTTTAAAAAAATTTCTCTTTCAATAGATAAAAAGGCTAATTCATTTAATCTTTCCTGTAAAAAAAATAAATGGGAAGAAGTTTAAGGGTTTTTTTTTAATAATAAAAATGGTTTTTTTAAGGGATAATCAAAATGCTTGAAAAGTGAGGATTATAGATACTATCGTTCAATGATAAATGATAATCATGATGATTTCTATCGGTTATATTTTCAATAAATAATTAATAATATTATTAATATTATCTTATTTTATAGGTTTAAAAAAGTTTCTATTTTTTAGGTAGTAATAATAAATAAATAAAAGACCCTATAATATCTTACAATATTTTTTAAACGGTAATTTATTTATTTTTCTTAATAATATTATAAAAGTTTATCATTATTGAGGTTCCTAAAATTTTTCCATTTTTTTAGATCTTAAGCACAAGCTTTGATTGCTTTGCCATTGAGCCGCCTCTAGTCATGACTATATCAATTTAAAATTTAATTTTTTTTTTTAAATTTTAATATTTCAACCACTTATTTGCTCACGTAGTATTTAATCCGATTGTTGAAATGGTAAAATCAAAAATTTAAGTCAAAAATTTGGATTAATATAACATGACCCATAATATATATATATATTATAATATTATGTATATATAATAATTATTATTATATATATATTATTATACTAAATATATAATATAGTAATTATAATATATTTATATATATATATATATTAGTATATATATTTTAATATTTATGTAATTAAATGGACACTTTAGTCATTTGAACATTTTATCTCATCATGTCTCAACCATATTAAACACAAAACGTATAGTTAATAGCTTTATCTCAAACATACCAAATATAATATGGAACAACTGTTATATTTCATCATGTCCTATTATATCTTATCCTGTCATGTCATATCACGTCCTCTCATGTTATGTTCCGTCATATCCCATCTTATACGAGTATCAAATTCACCCTTATAGGTTTATGGTTCCAAAACGAGTACCATCTAGATTCGAAATGAAACCACACTAATTAAAAAATTAGGTCAAATTCTCTATCACTTTTTCGGTTATTGTTAGGCAAACACAAGGATTCTGTTATTATTATTAATAATATTATTTTGCAACTATTACAAATAATTCGATATTTGAAGGAAATACACCATACCAAAAGAAAATTGATTATGTTCATTTGGTGTATTCACCCAACTAAATCAAAATATGTCATATGACATGAATAACTTGAGAGATGCATCTCACATTAGAGATGTCAATGGTCATCTTAATCCCAATTTGTAAGAGAAATATTATCTCAAATGAATACCCGTCATATAATAAACAGTACGGGTACGGAGATTCCCAATTTGAAGATCGGTTCCTTGGCTCATACCATACTCATCTCATTAATATATTTTTTTAATTATTATTTTTATAGATATCATATCAAAATCATTGAATAATATAAAAATTATAATACAAAATCGGTAACAATTAACAAACTCTAAATCAATTATGGCATATCACAATTCATTAATAAACTCTAACAAGAGAGGGGAAATTACATAAAAAGTTATTGTTTTATATATACTTTTTTTAATATTAAATGACTTTCTTTAACATATATACATACATATATATATATATATATATATATATATATATATATAACAGGTACGAGGATGGATTACGTCGGGGCGGAGATTGAAAGTCCCAAAACCATCATGAGATTAAATCATGGATCAAAAAAAATATCAAAATTATAACACAACATAAATAGTAGACACTAAACCTGTCCCACGGGTCCCTGGTCCAATGGATAATTTTGACATCTATATCTCACATTGCAAAATACAAGTGGGTTAAGCATATATACCCATATATATTAAAACATTCCTCGTTACAAAAATACACCACTGACCAAACTCATCTTATCGAAAATACCAATAGAATTTATAAATAACATGTTGGATCGAAAGGCAAACCAATATGGTGAATTGGGTTTTTAACAATTGAAAATAACTTTCTTAGTCACATAATAAAATTCTAAAATGCATATGTAAATATAAATTAATATATTCAATAAATGAATTGCATAGATTAAAGTGTTTAGGGATAGGGAAATCAGACTCAAAACTTTATAACGATTCGATCAGCAATTGTCTACTTCCACCCTTCTAAGCTTCACCAAATTTAGACTTCTCCATTAATCAAGGTCTTTAAGGCTATAACTTCTTTACAAGGGTACCGTTGGTGTCCCTCTACACCAAGCTCACTAAGACTTTATGGTTTCATTACTAAGACATGTATACCTAGGTTTTAGTCTTTATTGCAAATTAAATGCATGCTTGTATGTTTAATAGCTTTTATGACATGCTTGTGGTATTGTTTGTTAGTTGAGAGTATTGATTAGTGATAACTAGAATTTAGAACGGTTTCACCCTTCTAGCTAATTCTTCTTGCAAAGATTTACTTTACTTGTCATCACTAATCCTAGATAAGTATGAATGTCTTTGCCTAACATTTTTTCATATAGAATATTCTTGTATATTCACTTAGGTTGTCATTATCTCTTCATTGTTGATTAAGTTTGTGGCTATGTGATTAGTGAACAAGGTTGGTGGTCCAAAATCACTATTAAGGCCTTTTGAGTAGAGTGAAAGGGTTAGTAACTGGAGGGTTAGATGGGAGGTCAATCTAGGTTGTACACTTTCACTCAATAGTGGATTTTGAGGATCAAGTGTGGCGCACTGAACAACCCGTGGTTTTTCTCATTTAGAGGGTTTCCACGTATATATTGCGTGTTATTATTTCTTTATGTTTATTGTCTTTTGTTTGAACACTTAGTAGAATGAGATAGATTTAATAATATTGATTAACCCCCCCTAGGTTATAGACACACACTTTCTAGAGAATTTCAATTTACATTTTAATATATTAAAGACAACTATAACAAGTAATTTAATAATTCTAAAACAAAATTATTTAGTTATTAATAAGATTTCAAATTTATATAAATAATTAAAAACTATAATATTTTAATTTAAAAAGTTTTTTTTATGATCAATGAAAGAATTTAACCATAAAAAATTATGACAAAATGATACATATGAACAATTCTGATTTATGCATAGTTATGTGGCAATTTTGTGACCAATGAGTGATAATATCAAAAAAAATATTGTAATTTAGAAGTTTACCATCCTCTTGAAACCTTTTTTTCATTTAATTATCTTAATATTCATATTGAGAATGCGTTGGGTTGATCTAATATTGATGTTTTATCAAGTATTGAGTATCATATATATATATAAGAAGAAACTAGTACCACAACCGGTATGTCTACCATGGAGAATGTAAGTTTTTATGGTTATACGGACCTCACATTAGAAAGTGTCAACGGTAAAAAAATAAATGATGAATTCCATTATTCTCTCTTGTCTTGTTACTAAGAAAACCGTAAAAAAGTGATATATATGAATAAGAGCAATGCTACTTTGCCTAAATTTGGTATCCAAGTCTGGTGTCCAAATGATATGGCAACACTCTAATTCATTCATTTAAATCATGCACATCATTTGGACACTAAATTTGGATAAAGTAGCATTATTCTATGAATAATTTAATTTAGTTATTAATGAACAAGGTTTTGTGATGCTAAAGTTTTTAATGTAAGAAGGAAAAACTATATTAATACGGTTAGGGTTTTGTTAGAAGATAAAATTAGAAATAAGTTATATTAGTGAGTTTGAAGTAAAAAATTGTTTTAAATTTTAGTGGTTTTTTGTTAAGTGAAAAGTGAAAAAAAATTATGATCAAGTGATTTTAGGGACTCTTTAAGTGATTTTATCACTTAAAAAATCAAATAAAATAATTTAATAGGGCACATTAAGTATCATTAAGTATTAAGTGAAAAAATCAAACATGGCCTAAGAGGTCACTCTTCTCTTAGTCTCAACCCCACACTTACAAAATGTATCTCACATACAAATACAAACAATGGAAATTTAAGCATAAAAAATTAATTATCTTCAAGAGGAAATATGAAAAATCTAAGCACAACGCAGTCTTTGATGCTTGAAGTTGAAGGTTATGGCACAACAAGATTAGTACAGTTTATTGGAATTATATAAAACTCTATTAAGCTCTTGGATTATTTTTTAAAATTATTACAATAATTCGGGGTTTTATGGAGAAGAAGGGAGATACTTGAACTCACAACCTTGTGTTGTGGGTGTGAGAGGCTATACCACCAAGGTGTGGGGGAGAACACTTCACTGGAATTATATAGAACTCTATTAAACTCTTGGATTTTTTTTTCAAAATATTATAATAATTGGGGTTTTACGGGGGAGAAAAGAGATATTCGAACCCGCAACCTCGTGTTATGGATGTGGGGACTATACCACTAGGTCAAACTCATCTTGTCGCTCTTGAAAGCAGAGCCGGTCCTGAGCCGAGGCTCCAGTGAGTGTCGGCCCGAGACCCATCATTTTGAGGGCCTTCGAATACATGAGATGGGTACATGTGATAATTTTAAAAAGGGCCTATACATGAGATGAGTACATGTGTCGATTTTAAAAGGGGTCTGTAATGAGTTCAACACATGTGATAAAACCCAAATATTAATAAAATCCACCATTCCACACCAGACAAAAAAAAACATCTCATAAAATCCACCACTTCATTGTACAAAAAAAATATCATTTTAAACTATAAGACGAAAATAACTGGTTTCATATTTTATTAATTTTCTTTAATCATTACTTTTTTTTTCTTTTTAATATTTAATCATCTTTTTCTTTCTCACCTCACACATTTGTCTCTCAGAATCTCAAATAATATCATTTCGTTCTTTCTCTCTTTTTACATTCTCTCAAACCCTCATCTCAATCTCAGTCAGCAGTCTCTTAGTCTCACTCCCCCAATGGTTTAGCCCCAGGTAATTTCTAATTTCATTTTTATTTGTAATTTTTATTTTAATGTTCTATTGTACTATTTATAATTTAATGTTCATTTTAATCTTCACATTCTATTTCTTCTCTTTCTGTTTTTAGTTCAAAGTCCCTGATTTATTGAGTTAGTTTAATATTCTTAATTAAAAATATTAGTTGTTTTGTTTTTAGGAAACTTTCAAACCAATATCAAAAGTAGTGTTACTGTCTATTTTTTATTTAGAAGCAAAATATAAAGAAAAATGAATAGTTGAATAATGAATACACAGGTTTGAAAACCAAATCAATATTTATTAAATATAACATTTGTGATGATATTAAATTCTCAGTTATATGAGAAACTAATTCTTACACAGTTCTACGAAAAAAAAATATAGTTGATACTTTTATTTGTATTCATCTATTTATTTTATGATATTTTCAGAATTTCAGTGACCGATTCACTTTTTATTTAGTGGTTTGTTAACTATTGTTTTATATTGTATTTTCCAAAAAAGAAATCTTGTGGAGTTGCGGGATAGGCAATTAGGCTTAGCGGGACTGCCAGACTGGTGGACTTACTGAATCTAGTTGTTTGAAATCTTTGAATGTTTGGCAGGTTTTATTATTCCGTTTCAGTGATCAATATTTCATTGTGATCGTTAGTTTATTTGTTATTTTAGTTATTAGTGTTTTATTGACTATTGTTCATTTGTTATTTTAGTTATTAGTATTTTATTGACTATTATTCATTTGTTATTTGTTTGTTATTTTAGTTATTAGTAACATGTTTCCTAAAAAACAACCCTTTGAATATGAAAAAAGAAAAAAAAGACAAAAATTAAAACAATTGACTCAGTCTCAGAAGGGAGCTTTTGACAAATTCTTTAGTAAAAATGTAGAGTCGGGTTGTTTACTTGGATCACCCTACTTCTCATTTGACATGTCAACTCAATGATCATGATGTGAATGATATTAATGATAATAAAAATTTGGACAATGCATTTTAAAATGATGAAAATCAACTTAATGATTATAATCAACTTGACATGAATGATAATGAGAATTTGGGCAATAAAATTGAACAACCAACTCCTCATTTGGATATTTATGATTATAGAATTTGGGCAAACATTGATAATAAAACGATTGATATATTAGTGGAAAATGTCTTATTAGAGAACTCAATCTCATATTTCTTTTAGATGGTATAGCTAGACATTTTTCATATTCATATTATACTATAAAATTACTGAATGGAGAGATTCAAGATAGAAAATCGTTAGTGTATTCAAAGCTTGTAGACAAAGTATATTGTTTTTGTTGTAAGTTGTTTAAGTCAATGTATATGAAGAGTTTTTTAGCACATGAATGACTAAATGATTGGAAGCATGTTGTGAGAGGCTTAGAGAACATGAGAATAATATTGAGCATATCGCTAATATAAGCATTTGGATTGATTTACAAATAAGATTAAAAAAGAATGAAACAATTGATAAAAATGTACAAAAGCAAATTACAAAAGATAAAAATCATTGGAAAGAAGTTCTTGTAAGAATCATTGTAGTTGTGAAATATCTTGATAAGCATAATTTGACTTTTCGTGAAACCAATGAGAAAATTTACAAAGATGATAATGGTAACTTTTTGGGTTTAATTGAAATGTTAGCGGAGTTTGATCCATTGATGCAAGATCATATTCGGCACATTAAATAATGAGATTCATTATCACTACCTTAGTTATAAAATTCAAAATGAGTTGATTTCTAGATTAGACTCTAACATCACAAGTGCAATCATCAATAAAATCAAAGAGACAATAATTTTCAGTGATACCTGATTATACTCCCGATACAAGTCACCAAGAACAAATGACTTTGATAATTTGATGTGTAAACATTTCCACTATTACCATAAAAGTGGAAGAGTATTTTCTACAGTATTAAAAAGTGGATGATACATCTGGGTTGGGGCTTTTTAATGAATTACAAATTGTACTAAACTCTCTTGCTCTTGATATTAATGATGTGATGGGGCAAGGTTATGACAATGGATCTAACATGAAAGGGAAACATCAAGGTGTGCAAAAAAAGATTACTTAAAATAAATCCTAGAGCGTTGGACATGTCATGTGATTCTCATAGTCTTAATCTAATTATGTGTGACACGACTAACTCTTGTGTTAAAGTAGTATCTTTTTTCGGAGTTGTTCAACGAATTTTTTCATAGTTTTCTAGTTCTACAAAAGAATGGAAAAAAGATTTCAAGATTATGTCGATGGCTTAACTCTTAAAATATTGTTCACAACATGTTGAGAAAGTCGTATTAACAATGCTAAAACAATAAAACACCAAGCTCCCAAAATAAAAGAAGCTTTGTTAGTATTATTTGAAAATAACAATGATGTCAAAACAAGAAGTGAAGCTAAAAGTTTAGCAAATTAACTTGAAAATTTTGATTTTTAGTAGGCATGACTATTTGGCATAATATATTGTTTAATATAAATATGGTTAGCAAAATGTTGCAATCTAAAGATATGTGTATTGATGTTGCTATAGAACATTTGAAAGTGGTCGTTTCTTTTTAAAAAAATTACAGAGAAAATGGGTTTACATTTGTCATGATTTCTACCAAAAGTTTGCATGATATGGAAATTGAACAAATTTTGTTAAAAAACATCAAATTCGTAAAAAGAAATAGTTTGATGAGAATGCACATAAAGATATAACGCAATCTGCTGAACAATCTTTTAGAGTGCATTATTTTCTTGTTGCAGTTGATATTGTCATTGATTTCTTAAAGAGTAGATTTGAACAATTGTAAATATTTGGAAGTATTTTTGGATTCTTATATGATTATAATAAGTTATTTTCGTTAGATGATAGTAAATTGAAAGAATGTTTTGTAAATTTTGAAAGTGTTCTAAAACATGAAAAAAAAATTGTATGTTGATTCAAATGATTTATTTTCTGAATTGAGAGCGTTACATGTTGTTTTGCCAAGAGTGAAAAAAGATGCAATTGAAATATTAGAGTTTGTAAAAGTTTCGGATTGTTATCCAAACGTATCAATTGCTTATAGAATATTGTTGACTATACTATAACTGTGACATCCGCATAAAGAAGTTTTTCTGAATTAAATATGTTGAAATCTTATTTGCAGTCAACTATGTCATAAGAATGTTAAATGAGTAGGCAATCTTATGAATTGAAAATGAAATGTTAGAAAAAGTTGAATTTGAAAGTGTTATTAATGAATTTGTTTCTCAAAATGCTAGAAGAAAACATTTCCAATAATGTTTTGATACTCTTAAAACTTGTTGTAATTTTATTGTATCTTTAATGAAATTATCAATTTTGGATTAAATATTTGAAAACATGTTATACATAGTGTATATATATATATTTTAAAAAAACTATGAATATACACAAGGGGGCCTATTTTTTTCATTCTTGCCTCGAGCCTCATGTGTTGGAACCAAATTCACTGGTCATGCAGCGTAAACAGGGTTTTAATTTTTTTTATTATACAAATCGTAATCTGTATCTGGGACCGGTGAACTTTTCATCGTATTTATTTTCGGAACAAATACATATACTAATTATTACATTAATAATATATATATATAAATACAGGAAATTATAATCAATAATAAAAAAAAGAAGATTAAAAGATAGAACCATACCAACGTTTGGAGGTTCCTTCACTTTTCGATTTGCTCTTGGTCTGTACCACAGATCTTCCTCGCTATATCCCGGGACTGGCAACTGCGTGTGGGCGCGTCACGAACTCAGGAACTAGAATGGAGGATGTCAAAAAGAGAAGAAAAAGAAACTCTTTCTTTTGATATAAGTATACAACACTTACACATTTTTCTCTCTTTTTGGTGTATTTCATGCACACACTTGCACACAATAACTCAAAAATAACTCACACACTTACTTGAATATATCAAAGCTATTGCATATATCAAGTGTATGGTTTTTTATATCTCATGTTACTTTTTTCAAAAACCATATAAAAAAACAAAACACCTTTTTTTTTGTCTTATATGCCTTTTTTTTTGTCACCATGTTGTGCCAATGTAAAATATATATACGTGTGTGTATTAACTCATAGCACCAATTATTATTCTAATTTTTTTTTCAAAACAATATATATCTCATATTTTAAAAAAAAAAATTTTAAAAATATAATCAAATCTAATTTGATTTTTAAAAACTTTCAAATAAAAAATATCGCATATCTTTTATTTGATTTTTTATAAACTTTCAAATAAAAAATATCTCATATCTTTTATTTGATTTTAATTTTGAATTCAAACTATTTAAATTCAAAAATTAAATATTTAATTTAATAAAATAAAATAATCACATTATCTTATTTTATTCAAAAATAAATATCAACATACACCCTCCATTTAGTGATTAATAACATAATTAAATAATCTCATTATTTAAGTTATTTAATCACCATTATCCATTAATTAAATAATCTCATTATTCAATTAATTCCCGAATAAATACGTCACTTTTGTAACATAATTAACTGGACAATCCAATTAATTAACTGTGACCCTTGTTACCTAAATCGATCGAGCTAGCAAAGGGACCTAATGAACCCACAGTATTTTGAGCTCCAATAATCCGCAGAATCATTAATTAAACTCTTTAATTAATATTCCTTGATTATTAACTCCGGTGTTATTCCACTAAAAATCTGAAGTTGCACTCTCTCAACTGCAGATGTTTTTACACAGACCGATACAACTCGGTGTCCATCGATATAGCTATTACATATGGTGTGATCCTCTACAATAGTTCATAATTAGAGCTATGTCATAATGTCCGTTATACCCCTCTAATTACATATATCCTTTAAGTACCATTGATTCTCTAATGGACAATAAATCCTACTTCCTCACGGAATTAGGAGAGCGCTCATATTGTCAAAGCCCTGAATCAACCCTTAAGGGAACTACTATTTACTTCTCACAAGAAGGAGTGGATTCCACTATTGTGTACAAACCTTCCCAACCACAAGCCAAACCGCAATCCCAACATACGAAGTATATTGATCAGGAAATACATCTGACCTCACTCATGGTATATCAAAGACCATGATCTAACCTGAAGAAGTCGATAAGACACTTAGGATTAAGATCACTCATATATAGCCATCATTAGTTGATATATATGAATCTCATCGGTAAACGGATCTTTGTGTGAGATTCATATAGATCATGGCCCGGTCCTAAATGATCACATCATACAAGGTGCCTCCATTCGCATATCTCATATGAATGATTCAGAATAGAATCATTGTACATTACGGAATGAACCACAGCTATAGATTAACCAAAAATAAAGTAACCAGCTTTATTTGTTATCTATGAACTCTTTAGATTGCACGTCTCTTACTGTATCCATCTGTATATGACACTCATATACACAGTTCGAGATTACATCCGGCAATCCAGGATGTTAATATATACACAAGTTTATAAAATAAATAACATAACAGAATGAATTGAACATTTCCTTTTATTTACTTCATAAATCCATTTACAAATTACATGCTTATGACATAAACCCCAACATCATGAACCTCGGGACCGGCTTTGTTTGGAATTGTTTTTGACGAGCTAGAAGTTTGTATTTATAGAAGATTTGATAAAATAACCATTTTTGTATCATTCTATCCTTTATTTATATTAATTTTTTTAAATAAATTTGATTCAAATAAGACAAATCAATGATATTAATTAACTTTACCAAATTGTATCGATGTCAAACATTAAGGTGGTGTTTGGTTGGATGGAATGAAATGGAAAGAAATTCATTCAATTTGTTTGGTTTGTTAAATTACAATGGAATGAGTATTCCAACTCATTCCATTGGAATGGGGATTCCACCATTTTGATGGAATAGGCATTCCATCCAAAAACCAATGGAATGTCCATTCCATTCCATTAACACATTTTTGCTTCCAAAAATAACCCTTTATACCCCAACTCTATTCCAAAAATACCCTCGTTTCCAAAAATAATATATATATATATATATATTTAATATTATTTTATCATAATATATATTATAAATATCATACTATTATATATATTATATATATCTCATATTATTATATAATATATATTGTTATATATATATATATATTATTGTTGCATATCTTATATTATTACATATTATATATATATAAATATATTATATTATATTATATTATTATTATTATTATCCAAAATATATATTATATTTTCTAATTATTTATATTATATATTATATATTATTATATTACATAATATATATATATACATTATATGATAATATATAATATTTTTATATAATAATAATATTAATATTAATATATAATATATAATATTATTATATATTTTATACTTTTATATTTTATTATTATTATCCAAAATGAATATTATATTTTCTAATTATTTATATTATATATTATAATATATATATATATATATATATTTAATATATATTAAAAAATATATAATAATATTTATAATATATATTATTATGTAATATATGCATATGATATATATATAATAATAATAATAATAATAATAATATTTATAATAATATTTATATTATATATATTATTATGTAATATATTTTTATGATATATATTATATATAATAGTATTAATATTATTAACATATAATATATAATTTATAATATAGAAATATATAATACATATTGTAATAATATATATTATATATTATAATAATATATAAATATATAGTATATAATATATATGTTTACATATAAATATAATATTATATATACTTTCAAATTTTATTATTATCCATAATATATAATGTTATTATAAATGTTTTGTAATTAGAGGTATTTTAGTTAAAATACAGTTGATTCCATTATATTCAGTTGTTAACAAAACAAAATATTACTGATTCATTTATTGATTCCAAAGTCCCAATCAAACAAAGAAATCAACTTTCCATTCCCATTATCATTCAAATTCTCATTCCACCATGGTAACCAAACGATATCTAAGTTTTACTTTAAAAGTAAACAAACTGATCATTTCTGAAAGCTAAAGATTTAGACATCGTTTGGTATTGTTTTTATGATTTTAAATTAGATTATTTAATACTTTTTGTATAAAAAAATTTCAAAAGTTATTACTTAACGATTTGGGTCAATTTTTAAAATTAGGTGACGATTAGTTTTGTAAAGTAAATATCAAATAATTGTTGTGAGATTTAATAAATATTTTAAATAACTAAATTATCTTTATTGGTTTAACGTAAAGATAACTGCATGTATCCCAATTTTTTTTAGATAAATTGATTGAAATATTGATTTTTTGTTTAATTTGTATGAGATCTTGTATTATATTTATGTGATGTGATAAAAAATGTGATGATTATTTATTAAAAAAACTTTGTTATATTAAATTATTAATAACTTTAATAATCCCAGAGTCTCAAACTTTCTTATTTCATCTCATAATTATTTTTTTTCAAATCGTTAATTTTGTTTTATCTCTCCGTGTTTCCTTTATCTTTATTTATATATTTTTTTAATACTTAGGTTGTGTTTGATTTTTTGTCTGAAGACTAAACAATGTTGAATTATACTAAAGACTGAAAACTGAAATTGAAAAACATGTTTGTATGTTTTTTTTCCGCTGAAAACTGAATATAAGTGATAAGTTGTTTGTTTTTTAAGTTATAACTATCTTAAAATAAATATTTTTACACATATACCCTTTTAACTATTATTTGTTATATATTTATATTTTAATATATTAAAGACAACTAAAAATAATAATTTAATAATATGATAAGAAATTTATTAAAATTGGAGTATAAATGAACATGTTAATTGAAATTTAGTTTAATAAATAACAATATATTAAAGTCAGCCACTAATAATATGTATATTAGAATAATATAATAATAAATTTATAATGAAATCTATGTCTCTATTAATTTTTTTTCTTAAAAAAACGGTGGTTGCTAAAGTTTTTTAAATAGTAAGAAGAAACAAAAATTAATATGGTTAAGGGGTGAGAGAGAAAAGAAAACTAGAAATAAATAAGATTTGTAAGAATAAATTTGAAATATATATATATATATAAATTAATTTTCATTAAATGAAAATTGAAAAGTTTCACTTTTTATAAAAAGTGGCTTTAGAAGCTCATTAAGTGGTTTTACAATTTTAAAAAAATCAAACAAAACAACTTAATAACATACTCAAAGTGTTCCGTGGAAAAATCAAACATGCCCTAAATTATATGCCTCTCATAATACACATGAATTGTTGTTATATTAATTACTATTTTTCTAGATTGAATAACACCCAACCCCCTTGAGGTTTGCCTTTAGACACTCATAATCAACTTTATCAAAAACTGACATTTAACCTCTATAACGTTAGTCAACGTCTATCCAATTTAACGGTTAACCATGTATTTGATGTAGTGGTGTAATTCTTGAGTGGCCCGGCCTGTCAAGGCCTGTTTTCATAAACGGGTCGGGCCTGATCCGGCATGCACTGGTGTGCGTGCTGGATCAGACCCGACCCGTTTACAAAAATAGAGGCACGACACGGCTCGACGGCCTGCTTCATGCAAGCCGTGCCGGGCCAGGCCGGTATTGGGGTTTATGCTCTAAAGATGTAATTTGTAAATGAATTTATA
Organism: Dipteronia dyeriana; assembly: GCA_032871835.1. Lineage (NCBI taxonomy): Eukaryota > Viridiplantae > Streptophyta > Magnoliopsida > Sapindales > Sapindaceae > Dipteronia > Dipteronia dyeriana. The sequence continues at coordinate 57,344,312 of CM065295.1, read as the reverse complement.
AAATAAATAAAAGGAAAAGTTCAATTCATTCATGCTGTGTTGTTTATTTTATAACTTGTGCATATATTTAACATCCAAGATTGCCAGATGTAATCTCAAACTGTGTATATGAGTGTGATATTCAGATGGATATAGTAAGAGACGTGCAATCTAAAGAGTCCATAGATAACAAATAAAACTGGGTACTTTATTTATGGTTAATCTATAGTTGCGGTCCATTCTGTAATGTACGATGATTCTATCCTGAATCATTCATATGAGATATGAGAATGAAGACACCTTGTATGATGTGATCATATAGGACTGGGTCATGATCTATATGAATCTCTCACCAAGATCCGTTTATCGATGAGATTCATATATATCAACTATTGATGGCTATATGTGGGTGATCTTAATCATGAGTGTCTTATCGACTCCTTCAGGTTAGATCGTGATCTTTGATATACCATGGGTGAGGTCAGATGCAGTTCCCGATCAATATTCTCCGTATGTTAGGATTGCAGTTTGGCTTGTGGCTGAGAAGATTTGTACACAATAGTGGAATCCACTCATTCTTGTGAGAAGTATACGGTAGTTCCCTTAAAGGTTGATTTGGGGCTTGGACAATATGAGCGCTCTCCTAATTCCGTGAGGAAATATGATTTATTGTCCATTAGAGAATCAATTGTACTTAAAGGATATATGTAATTAGAGGGGTATAACGGACATTATGACCCAGCTCTAATTATGAACTACTGTGGAGGATCACACCATATGCAATAGCTATATCGATGGACACCGAGTTGTATCGGTCTGTGTAAAAGTGTCTGCAGTTGAGAGAGTGCAGGTTCGGGATTTTAGTGGAATGACACCGGAGTTAATAATCAAGGAATACTAATTAAAGGGTTTAATTAATGATTCCGAAGATTATTGGAGCTCAAAATACTGTGGGTCTATTAGGTCCCCTTGCTAGCCCAATCGATTTAGGTAACAAGGGTCACGGTTAATTAATTGGATTATCAAATTAATTATGTTACAAAAGTGACACGTATATATTCGGGAATTAATTGAATAATGAGATTATTTAATTAATTAATGTTAATAGTTAGATTAATTAAATAATTAGATTATTTAATTATACTGATAATTATGAATTATTAATTAACTATTAATTGGAGGGTGTTAGTTGATATATGGATTTAGGTGAAGATAAAATAATAGAATTATTTTATTTTTACTAAATCATTTATCTAAGTATTTGAATTTAAGTTTTGAAATTTCCTAGAAAGTGTGTGTCTATAACATGAGGGGGTGAATAGGTTTTAATACGATAGATTACCAATTTTGTGAATTAATCAATATTATCAATTTTACCCCATTCTACTAAGTGTTCAAATAAAAGACAACCAATTTTACGAATTAATCAATATTATCAACTCTACCCCATTTTACTAAGTGTTCAAATAAAAGACAACAAACATAAAACAGTAACAACACGCAATATATACGTGGAAACCCTCTAAATGGGAAAAACCACGAGCTGTTCAGTACGCCACACTCGATCCTCAAAATTCACTATTGAGAGAAAGTTTACAACCTAGGTTGACCTCTCGTCTAACCCTTCAGTTACTAACCCTTTCACTCTACCCAACGAGCCTTAATAGTGATTTTAGATCACCAACCTTGTGTACTAATTATATAGCCACAAGCTTAATCAACAATGAAAAGATAATAACAACCTAAGTGAATATGCAAGAATATTCTATATGCAAAAATGCTAGGTCAAGACATTTATGCTTATCTATGATAATCCTAGATATCAAGGTTCTAAATGCAAAGGCAAGAAGAATTAGCCAGAAGGGTAAAACCGTCCTAAATTCTAGCTATCAAAAATCAATACTTCTCAACCAACCATCAATACACAAGCATGTCATAAAAGTAATTAAACATACAAGCAAACATTTGATATACAATAAGGACTAAAACCCTAGGTATACATGTCTTAGTAATGAAACTATAAAGTCTAGAGCATGTAGAAGTTACCTAGTCAAGAAGAAGATGATGCTCCATGCTTAGATGATCCTAGAATGAAGCTAGATGATCATGATATGAAGTTGGGTTGAGTAAAAATGAGTGTTTGGGAGTCACTCTCTCTCTAGAAAAGCTAGATCACACAAAAATGGCTTATTGGACTCTTAAGAACCAAAGAAAAGAGAAGATAACATATATATATATAGTGCCCTACACAAACTGACGTCATTTTGGACGAAAGGCAACCAAATCCCATAAGAACTGCTGGCTGTACCGCAGTACAGGTAAGTGTCCAGACCGTGGCACAGAGAGCGGTGCATCGCCTGGACAACACCGCTATTTAGGTCACTGTGCATGCAGATGCACAGACCGCGGTCTGGACAGCATGCAACGCCTGTGAAACTCCGCTCGGGAGACTGCGGTGCATGCAACACGCACTGGCCGTGGTAGTCACAACGTGCAGCCTCTGGTAAACACCGTTGTGCAGACCACGGCGTAGGCACTGTACAGAGAGCGGTCTGAACCGCGGACCAGAGGAAAGAAAAAAATCCTTTTTTTAAGGCACAAAAAATGCATTCAACACTCAAACAAGAATTAAGACACACAAGACACACAAGATGGCAAATAAGCATGCATGCAAGATAATTAAAGGAAAATTCATGAGTGTGTGTGTGTGCACTAATACCTCTTCAATGAAAGTTAAGCAAGTGATTTTACCTTTGATGTTTGAACTTGGTTACGAACAATGAAGCCCTAAACTACCCTTACATATTGATCCCCAAATGTGGTTGTCAGCGAAATAAGTCAATCAAACACCGAAGAACTTACAATCTCCCCATTCAGCTATTTCGTGACAAAACCACTCACTCACAAAGTATCCTCACAACAAAACACATAAGAAACAACAAGAGGTCAACAAATAATTCTATATTACAAGAGATACCTAAAGCTAAATCTTCAAATCTTCCATCTCTTGTAGAATGATCATCCCTACAAAGCAAAGAACTACACTTTCCAAGACAAGTGTATAAGAGGGATCAAGAAAAATAAAAACAAGTGCAATTTGCATGAATTAGAAACAAGTAACAAGCAATCAACAATGCACATAAGCTAACAACACAAAGTCAACTCCCCCTAAAAACGACATTCTCCCCTTATATGCAAAAGCAACACAAACTCCCCCTAAATCCAACATTACTCCCCCTTTTTGTCACAAGATAGGCAAATGAGTATTCCCCAACCGGGACTCTGTAGCAAAGAGAGATATTTGTAATGTAAATGCATAATCATATATAACAACTTTATGCAATTTAATTAAGAGAGAGAAATTCATGGAAGGCTTATTTATTGGAACATGTGTGAAAAGATTGCCTTGAATGAAATACATGCAACATCAACTTCCAAAAGCATGGTATTTGGCAAAGGAAAATAACACATGAGGTTCCAAGAGAAGTCAAACCAATTTGCACCGATTTGTCAATGGAAAACAAGATATAGTTTAATAAGAGAGAAGAGCAACTAATAAGCATTACAAGTTAAACAATAAATGAGCGACTATTGCGCCCTTTTAGATTTTTCCGGATGAAATGCCAGTATGATAGTAGTCTTGTTCAACAAGTAAAAAGATAGAGACTATTGAATTGTGAAATCCTTGAAATGGATACAATATCCTTATTGATTGAAGTCCCAAAAGCCACTCTCACAAAAATTTACAATCATTGATAAGCATTCAATAAATTCATCATGCATAACAATATAAGCATGTCAAGATCAAGTTTTCATAAACATGAAGATAAACTTAGGGTCAATCAAATGTACTTCTCAATCAAATTTCCTAGTCAAAAAATACATGTTTGAACACAAATGAGACATGCATTTCAAATAAGGCAAAGGCACACTTATTGAATAAAAGGTCATATAATAATATATGCATCCAAGATACTCAAGCAATTAATTAAAAAACATAAAATTGAACAATTATTTACTTATTAGAATGCAAGTTTGCTCTCTTTGCTTGAGCTCCCCATATGGGTCAAACACCAAAACTCATCAATGCACAGAACAAATCCCAATAGACCTACTAAGAGATTTAAACTTAGTTAAATATAATGGTTTTGTAAACAAGTCCGCTAGTTGATCATTTGTGCCCACATGTTCAAGTGCAATGCATTTGCTCTCAACTAGCTCTCTAATGAAATGATGTCTAATGTCAATATGCTTAGTTCTAGAATGTTGGACATGATTTTTTAAAATATTAATGGCACTCATGTTATCACAATAAAGGGTTAGAGTACCTTGCTCAATGCCATAATCCACACGCATTTGCTTCATCCAAAGGAGTTGTGTGCAAGCACTCCCAGCGGCTATATACTCGGCCTCGACTGTGGTTAATGATATGGAATTTTGCTTCTTGGCTGCTGTTTTTCCTCCTCGAGTACTGCTGCCTCCTTTACTAGTTGCACTACTACTGCAATCAACTACTAATTTATTGAAAGAAACTCGATTGGGTTGGCTTTCAACTTTAAGAGCAAACTAATAAGCATCATGCACTTTAAATGGATGGTGTAAACTTGCTTGGTCCTGGATTGCCAATCGAAGACCATTCAAATAGCGACCGACTTGTTGAGCATCAGTATCAACCAAATTGTTCCTTAATGTGAGTTTATGAAATTCACATATTTATCTCGCTGACGCAAATTTTATACCTGCTGATATAAGGCTTCCTTATAATCTCGAGGTAAAAAATGAGCTTTTAACTTTCTTTTATTTTGTCCTATCTCCTAACCTTTCCTTTTCCCATAATTTCCCAATCATTTTGATAATGTTTCTACCAAGCAGAGGTTGTTCCCTTCATCTTTGCTCCAACAAGCTTAACCTTCTTCTCTTCTGGCATTTCTTTCCAATCAAAATAGCTTTCAATACTGTCCAACTAGTCAAGAAACTATTCTGGTTCCATGTCACCATTAAATTTTGAAATTTGAATTTGCACACCATATTCTTTCGAGTTTCGTAGAGCACGTATAATGCAATCCTCCCATCGTTGAGGCTTCCTTTGTCGACGAGCAGGCTATCTGAAATTATCGGTCCCATCATCACCATAACTGTGATTATATCGTTTAGATACTAGGCTCATATCATCTCTAGCCCATCTGTATGTTTAGCAGCATTTTGATTACCATTCTCTCAAATATTCACAACTTGCTCAACCATGGCAGTAAGGTTTTACATCTGATATTACAGTGTCTGGAACATCTCTTGCGAAACATAATTTCTATTCCCTCGGCCACGATTTCCTCACCCACGTCTTTTAGCTATTTCTACCAAAGACACTACACTCCAAAAAAAAGGGAAAAAAGAACCACTAGAAAAGAACCGCTCTGATACCAATTTGATGTGAACCAAAATCTCAAAACAAGAATTCAGCTCACAATATAAACAATAGAACTAGGAAAGTAAGTGGTAGGTAATGTCCTCTTGTGCGAAACACAACACTAGAGGGACTAGAAGATGCCACAGAGTTGAATCCTCAAAACCCAAGTCCTCCAAATCTTTAAACATAGAGAATAGAAACTGAAATATATTCCAAAAGCCAAAAACTACCCCCTCTGGAGAAGTTATATATTCTATTTAAAATAAAACTTCAATGATTAATAAACTTATGGTTCCTTGACTCATAAAATAAATCACATTAAACTTTCAAGAAACATAAATATTTCACACAACCAACATTGACCAAGACTGACTTTTGGACTATCAATAAATAATAAATATCCTAGCACTAGAGTTTCCGTCAGTTGTCAAGAAGAAAAGGGCCAAATGAACCAATAAGAGTGCAAAGGTCGGTTGGTTGGTTTTAGGTGCGGAAAATGTAAAAAGGTTGGTCATAACTCTAGGGCGTGTAAAAAAAACCTCATAACAAAGGTAAATGTTCAACTTAAATACAAATACAAATTTTGATTTTTTTTTTTTGCATTGCAATTATAATAATGGTAATTTTATTGTAGGCTGCTTGCACATCCACCACACCTTTTATGCCTCGAAAAGTTTTAAAAAGAATGAGAAATTAGGTAACCGTGATTTTTTATTTAATTTTGTCAGTACTAATCTCTACATTATGCTTATTGCTTAATTTTGTTATTTTTTGTCACCTTTTAGAATGGTACTAGCTTAACACATCCCAGACTTGACTGAATACATGTTAGACTTGCTGCAGTTGCATTAAGAAATGCTGAAGTTGTATCAGAACATGGTCGAAATGCTTCAAGTATTCTAGACATGTTACAACAATTGGTGTTGGTAGATCGTCAACATGTGTTTTATGAACAATAACAGGGTAGTTTAGACCAAATATTAATATTTACACGTGCTTTAGCTGGTTTCTATTTGCTATTACAAGAATAAATGTTTATATTTACACGTTCTTCAGGATCTTTGGTTTCTATCAACTCGAGAGGGGAATTCAATTCCAAGGGATGCAACTAATAACATGTCAACTCAACCTTTCACATAAGAGTAGACAAGTATATGGTAGCATCTGCTTGCTTGGCAATGTAGTTTAGTTGTTAATTTTAGGATTTTGGTGGAAAGAATTACATGTTGTTCTTTTCTTTTCACTTTGGTGTTAGGCATGTGCTGTTATTTTGTCTTCTTTTGGTGGATACGATTTTGTACCCCCATTATGATATTTTGTGATTGCCTTTTGTGGCAATGATGGGTATGTTGATCAGTGAAATAGACGTTGTTGGTGATAGCTGAACTTGGTATTAGTTTAAGACTTTAAGTACACTGTGATGCTTTTCAATTTATAAATTATGATTCGGTCTTTGTAGCAATGATTTATGTAGATTCTTGATTAATGAATTAAATTATTGAAATGAATTTTATTTTACAAATGTTTACATGATTTTTCAGATTCATAAATCTTGACTGTTGTTTTCTTCCAACAATAGCATATTCTATTCTTAAACTTGATCGTACATATGTTGATTTCTTTGTTTGAACAAAAAAATGTAGAAAGTTTCTCAGCAGAGCAATGATTAATTAATGAGGAAAAAATTTAATAGATAATATGGAGAGTAATTAATGGAAAAAATAAACTTGAATCACTTTAGAAAATAACAATTTGGCTTTTGCCATTTTATAAACAATTCTGAATTTTTTTAAGGGCACTTTTGTCTAAAGGAAAATTTAACAACCGAACAACTATTGCAATCCGTGTTCAAGCCTTTTCAAAAAAAAATTTGTCTTATAATGGGGTTAAAAATGTAAATAGACACTAAGATGTCATGTTATGGTCATTTTAGATATGGGGTATTATTGATTTAGTCTCTATGTTTTTTTCGATTGTTTTTTTTTTACTCACTTATCCAATTTTCACTGGAATGGACCCTATGTTTTTCAAAACCACTCATTTTGGTCATTCTGTTAGTTAAATTAAACGGTTCTAAGGGTTGTTTTGTCTTTACACATTGATATGCTACATGTTAATACAAAATTTAATATATATAAAAAAATTAAAAATATAAAAAAATTACAAAAAAATAAAAAAAATTAAAATAAAAATAAAATACATCTCTCGCTCAAAACCTAAAATAAATCCCAGTAAAAATCAGTTCTTTGAGTGGTGGTGGTTGGGAATCAATTCTTCATTGATGTTCTCCCACAAAAATCAAACTCAGCCACCAACAAAACCTAAAATCAAAATCGGCCACCAACAAAACCTAAACCCAAAAGCTAATCTCTCTCTCTCTCAACCTAAACTTAATCATTCAAAATCCATCTTTCTCTCAATCTCTCTCTCTCTCTCTCTCTCTCTCTCTCTCTCTCTCTCTCTTTCTCGACCTCTCTGTAAACCCATCTCTCTCTTTTTCTCGATCTCTCTGTAAACCCATCTCTCTCTTTTTCTCGATCTCTCTTTGACCTCCATGAAACCCAGAAGACGATACTCTTACGCCGTCAAGATCTGGTTCTCTTATCTCTTATCTCCTGTCAGTTTCGCGAAACGAACCAAGATCTGGTTCGAACTAGAACTGGGTTCAAACCAAAAGGAACCCATATTTGGTTCGAACTGGATCTGGGTTCTAACCGAAACGAGCCCAGGTCTGGGTTTTGGTGTTGGGAGGTGGACAATGTTTGGTTTCGGTAGTGGTTGTGGTGGGTTTGTTGGGTTTTATGGGTTAATGATGGTAGATTGGTGATTGCAGATTGATTTCGATGGTAGGGTTGGGCGATTAGGTTTGATTTCGTGGGTATTAGATGGTGGTTTGGTTTTCTGGGTTTAAGGTTGTTGTATGGTGGTGGTGGTGATAATTTGAGATGGTTTTGGTGTTGATAAATAATAATGATTGATTGTGGTTTTGATGATGATTTGATGGTGATGGTAGAGGATTGGTATGTGTGGATGTTTAGGATTTGGTGATCTGTGATGGTGATTTGTGATGGTGGTGGTGATCTGTGATGTTGGAGGATTGATGTGGGTGAATGTTTTGGATTTGGTTATCTGTGATGGTGTTGGTGGAGTTTTGGTGATCTGTGATGGTGGTTTTGGATTATTTTTCAATTGGAGGTCGATGATGAATTGACGAAAATCTGTGATGGTGGTTTTGGATGTTGTTTCATTTGGAGGTCGTTGATGAATAGACGATGATGAATTATTTTTTCTTTTTTTTTTTAAAAAAAGAATTAATATATAATTATAAATAAAATTATGAAAATAAAAGTTTTCTTTTTATTTTATTTTTTATTTTATAATCAATGGTAAAAATGTTATTTTGTATTTTCTATGACAGTTGACAGTCAAAATTCTGGGTAGAGGGACGAAATTGAGTGGTTCCTTAAAACATAGGGACTAATCCTGTGAAATTTTGAAAAGTCAGTAAAAAAAATAATCGAAAAAAAATATAGCGACTAAATCAATAATATCCCTTTTAGATATTTACACGATCTGTCATGGTCAACTATTAAATTGGATGTGCATCGACTAACGTTAAGGGGTTTAAATATTAGTTTTTGATAAAGTTGATTCCGAACTGAAGGGTATATCTATAATTATATATTCATTAGGGTATTAAAGTTGATTCCGAACTGAAGGGTATATCTATAATTATATATTCATGAGGGTATATCTATAATTATCTATAATTATGTTAGTTTTGTTAACAATCAAGTCGATTTAGTCGAGTAATAGAATTTTCTTTGGATCAACTAGCCACTGAACAATGCAAGGTTGAGATGTCGAGTGCATTATTCGGCAAGTTATGTATCCCCTGGGAATACCAGTTAAATATCCACAAAACATAAAGTACATTATATTTCACCAACTTGCCGTTTATGTCATCTTACTGCTTGTATTTGTTGTCTTGCCCTTAATCGGCCCGTTCTTGACATTCTCACCGTTGACGATAACATGACGATCTCTATTTCAACTACACTTTTGGTGATATGGCTTGCCAGTCAAAAATTCGTACAACAATATGTTTTGGTTCTCTTTTGTATTTGTTTTTGTTAAAAGTATGTTTTTTTTATCTAATGTAATTTTAAATGCTTTGATTTTATTTTACTTTTAATATTTGAGTTAAGTGTTGGTTTTTTTAAAAAAGATTTAAGTGTGATTGGTTTGAATACCAAGTAAAAGATAAAGAATTTCAATTTTATGTATATTTAAGTCATTATACAAAATGACAACAACAAAAATTATGTGACCCATGGAAAAAAGTTCAGAACATATTTGATAATAGTAAATAATAATAATAATAACATGAGCGGGAACTGAAGGGTATATCTATAATTATATATTCATGAGGGTATATCCATTATTATGATGTTTTGGAAGGGTAGTGTAAGTAATTGAAGTAAGAACCCATTTATAAGTGAAATTGTGAAAATCAACCAATTAAGGGTTTGGTTTAATATCTTTGAAAAACTGAGTGCTGTCACAAAAATTAGGGTTTTAAGTATTGTGAGAATAATTTCAAATAATTGGTTTTGGTCCCTGTTAAGTTTGCTCTAGTCTGCATTGTTGTTGTGTTAATTCGGGTTAGACAGTTGTTTGCAATCGTTGAAATTTGAAGGCTTTTCTTGGGAAAAAAATAAGACCACCAAGTGGTGTGGTAAGGCCTGTAAGGTTTCTTTTTTGTTCTTTAAATTTCATATATGATTCGTTCTCTTTATCATTATTGTACCCCCTTTTCGAATTATATATTACTTTTGATCAGTTTAATTTATCTGTGTTGTATTTTTAGTTTTCGAATTTGAATTGATGCAGAACTCAGCCAATTTCCGTTAGAATTCTTGAATGGAACGGCTTTTAAGATAAATAGAATGTGTTGATGATTTTCTTATTTTGGGTTTTTCGAATTACTAAAATTTATAAAGTAGATACACATAACTTGCTCAGTTCACAAATCACAACACTGTCTGTTCTTTCTTTTTTTCCCATTACTCACATTATTGAAAGACCTTAACTTTTGACAATTTAAAATTGTGTTGACTGTAGAGGAGTGTTTTGAGGTAATGGATGAGCTAGCTGTGCAAGAAGGAGCTGTCAATGAAGAGGTGAGTTTTCAATGCCTTTTTCTGAGATCACTATGTAAATGGTTAACCGGGGATGGACGATTTGCTGAGGTCATGATGGATGAAAAAAATTAGAATTCTGATTTGATCATAAAGTTAAACATGATTTTGTTCAATTTGTTGGCTTCTAAATTGTTGAACCGAGGTCTAGAATTCTTATTTTTAGTGTTCACATGATCAGTATTATCATTGTTTTAGAATTGGCTTAGGCGACCACCAGCTGGCACCTCAAGGACAGTTTTTAAATGACCCCGCCTTGGGGCAATGAGGCAACTGCCTCTAGGCCTAACCGACTTGTAACAGTGCCTTATCAATTTGGTTTTAGATGGTGAAGCGGTGAGTTATTTGATTTTTGGCAGTGAAACGGTGAGTTTTGAATCTAGGGTTTTTTCTTCTTCTTCAAAACTCACCTTTTTGAGGTTGTCTAAGATAGAATTAATATTTTAAAACCTAATAGCCTCTCACAGTCATCAAACGTCCCCACTCACACTTATCAAACAACAACACCTCTGCTTCCAAAAAAATAGAAAAATACCTCTACCTAGACAAAAAATCCCGAAACACATTTAGAATTATTTTCATATTTTTGCATCAATTAATATTTCTTAATTGTGGCGGTCGCTTGGTCTCACTAGTGCAAAACGCCTCGAACCGCCTCACACATTTTAAAAATTGAGTGTTATTGATTTTTTTTTTTGTGTGTGTGCATCATTGTTAAGGATGAAAGCTCTACTTGTGGTAGCACTGTTGGAACTGTCTCTGTTGATTATACCAGTACCTTTACTACTGACATGGTATGTGATTCACAATTCATTTTTGTTTGTTACCAAATATTTCATCTGTTCGTTTGCTGAATGTATTATATTCTGTGCAGATTTTCAATAGTAGAAAAGAGTTAGTTGAATGGATACGAGATACTGGAAAGAAAAATGGAATGATTATTATAATAAAAAAGTCTGATGTGGGTGCAGAGGGGAGGAGACCGAGAATAACTTTTGCATGTGAAAGGAGTGGAAATTATAGACGTAAATACAATGAAGGTCAAACACCAAAACGACCTAAGACAACTGGAACAAAGAAGTGTGGTTGTCCGTTTGAATTAAAGGGGCATAAGTTAGACGACAATGATGATTGGGTCTTGAAAGTGATTTGTGGCCTGCATAATCATCCCATTACACAACAATCCGAGGGCCACTCATTTGCAGGTAGATTGACTGAACAAGAAGCTAATATATTGATTGATATGTCAAAGAGCAATCTTAGCCCAAAAGAGATATTGCATACATTGAAGCGAAGAGATGCACATAATGCCAGTACAATAAAAGCGATTTATAATGCACGACATAAATACAAGGTTGGAGAGCAAGTTGGGCGACTACATATGCAGAAACTCATGAAAAAATTGACGGAGTACAAGTATATTGAGTGGCATCGGATTGATGAAGAAACCCAATGCATTAAGGACTTGTTTTGGGCACATCCCTTTTCAGTTGGGTTGTTGCGAGCTTTTCCATCTGTGCTGATTATGGATTGCACATATGAGATAAGTCGGTATCCTTTTCCTTTATTAGAGATAGTGGGCGTTACATCCACAGAATTGACATTTCCAGTTGCTTTTGCATATCTTGAGTTTGAAAGGGAGGATAATTACACTTGGGCATTGGAGAGATTGAACAGTATGTTGGAAGACAATATATTGCCAAGTGTCATCGTGACAGATAAAGATTTGACCTTGATGCATGCCATTCATAAAGTATATCCAAGAGCAATTAATCTTCTTTGTAGATTGCATATCTCAAGGAATGTTTTGGCTAATTGCAAGAAGTTATTTGAAACTAAAGAGAGGTTGGAGGCCTTCATTTGTAGTTGGAATGTTTTAGTTTTATCTGCCACAGAACAAGAGTATCTGCAACACGTAAGTGCTATGGAAAATGATTTCTCTAGATATTCACAAGTACTTGATTATGTGAAGCAAACATGGTTGGTTAAGTATAAAGAGAAGTTTGTTGCAGCATGGACAGACTTAACTATGCATTTTGGAAATGTGACAATGAACAGGTAAAGCTTGAATTTCTCATTGGACCATATGGCTATGTTTTTTCTTTTCTTTTCTTTTCTGGTGACTAATGTGTCCAGTTCCATTTTAACAGGGATGGGACTATACATGTGAAATTGAAGAGACACTTAGGGGCACCCTTAGGCAACTTTGATACATCATGGAAAAAGATGCATGCTTTGTTAGAATTACGATACACTGAGATTAAGGCTTCATTTGAGAGGAGCTTGACCATTGTGCAACATAATTTTAAAGCTCAAATTTTTGAGGAGTTGAGGGGATTTGTCTCAATAAATGCGATGAATATGATACTTGCCGAGTCTGAGCGAGCCAATTCTATTGGTTTAGATGCTTTTGCATGTGGATGTGTACATCGCCGTACACATGGTTTTCCATGTTCACATGAGATTTCCGTATACAAGCATGAAGGTCAACCTATTCCTTTATCATCTGTAGATCCTCATTGGAAGAAACTAAAAATTGTACCTGTTACCCATAATACAACACTAGAATTGAGATTTAAAGCTGAGGTCGATATGTTTGTTAAGCGTTTTTACGAGACTGATGGCCCCGGTAAGCAACAATTATTGAAAAAGTTGAGGGAGTTAGCAAATTCATCACCAAGTTCTACTGTCGAGTTTGAGGTAAACTCTCAAGATCAAACCTCTTTGGATGCATATATGAATCATGATTCATCAGAATTTGAGGATGCGTTATCTACAGAGGATAGTTATTCGGAGGAAGCCCATTTGACTTCAAGTACAACTCCAATGCAGTTGAAAGAAATAGATATCTATCCAATTGAATCACTTAAGGCTGTGCCTTTTATTGATTCATTTCCGATCGGGCTGAGACCTTACATATATGATGTGCGGGATGTTACCGATGATGGTCATTGTGGCTTAAGAGTTGTGGCAGATTTGATCGGTATGGGTGAGAACAATTGGGCTCAAGTAAGAAGGGACTTGGTAGATGAGTTACAGTCTCACTATGATGACTACATGCGGCTATATGGCGGTGCTGATAGAGTGCACGAGCTCTTGCATTCATGGTCTTTCCCTCATAGCAATCCAGGGAGTGACCACAAGATGATCATGCCTGACACTGGTCATATCATTGCTTCTAGGTACAATGTAGTACTGTTGCATATATCTCAGCAACAGTGCCTTACATTTCTGCCACTTAGATCTGTGCCATTGCCATGTACCTCTCGCAAAGTTATTGCCATCGGATTTGTAAATGAACGTCATTTTGTAGAGGTATTCATTGTTTATAGCTAAAGTAATCTCAACTGCAAGTATCTAGTGATATTTTTTTGCTTTGGAACTAATGTTAATGGTCTATGCTTTATGCAGGTGTTCATGTATCCAGGTTCGCCTATGCCACCCATAGCTTCTAACTGGTTTAAACATTGTAATCGAAGTGCACAAGGATGGGAGACTCCATATAAAACTCACATCAGAGCTTTTAAAGATCTAATGGCAGATCATAGCAAAAGCTGATCAGATGAATCCATCATTCCTCTTGGAGGTATGTCAATGGTCTTTTGCTGTAACATGGTTTGAAAGAATGGGTTTTCCACTTCGCTATAATGGAGAGAATGCATTAGTCACCTATCATAAACTGAACTGGAGAACGTGGATATTACTGTTAATCTTCATAATGGACGTATGTAACATAATAAGTCAACATCATTAGTTGCATATCCAGGATTAGCATCTTGACATAAAGCCTCTTCCTTTCTGAATTACCAATAATAACAAAATTGTGAATTATATATCCAATAGCTTCTTCTCTTTTTTTTTTCTTCCTGTTAATTGTGCAGCTTTTGGATTCCAGCCCATATTTTTGGAAGTTGAGTGATTGTCTGTGCAAACAATAGTACGCTCACCATCTGTTCAAGTTAGCCTTGGTACTATTGTACTGTTTTGATAATTTAGAACTTATTGGCTATAATCATGACTTCTTATCTCATGTTTTGACAGGTTAATGAATTCTTAGGAAGAAAAATGAAAACTGAATTAGTTTGAAAACAATGAAATCCATTAATTCTGGATCCTATATTTGAAAGTTTTTCGTGGCACACTCGGTTTTGACATGTCTATTTTGTTTTCAAATTTATATGCATTGATTCTTTTGTTACTCTACTTGTGAAGAAAAAATATGTGATGAGCATTCAGTTTTGTAGTAAATGATAAGTATTGTTACAGTCTTTTCTCATTATAAAATTTGATTTCATTAATTGGATGCGTATATCTGTGCTTGTGTATAAGTTTTTTCTCAGTAATTTTGTCATCCATTGGACTCAGTCCAAATGGTTATCTAATAAAGAAAAATAAAACAAAAGAAGAAAACCATTATAATGTTTGCTATTGGTTTCTTCAAATCTGTCAGCATGTTGCATGTTGTCTATTCTTCTGCAAATATCTTTCAGCAAATACAAAACTGTAACACTCTATTATGCGAAGCTATGTCGCTTTTTGGCTTTTGGTTAATTAGTCTATAATACATTTCATATTTGTTTGGTTTGGTTTTATGCCTCAAATTTATTTTTCTTTTTGTAAATTTCGTTTTGGTCTCTCCTCTCACCTTTATGTTTGTGGTGATGCATGCATGCTTGTTTTTGTTTTTTGGTGGGGGTGATGGGAGGTGTGGGGTGGGTATAAACAGGCTCGTACAAAACAAAATGGTTTTGTTTTACCGATAGCTTCAAGAACAGAATTTTTATGCCTTTTTTTCTCTTTTGTACATATGGTTTCTGAAACTTCAGCCTTTTTCATTTTAATACACACACACACATATATATTAGGGGGGGGGGGGGGGGGACATGTGTGTGTGTGTGAGTAGGATCATGTATATATATGTATATATATATATGTATGGGCGGGGACGTGTGTGTGTGTGTAGGATCATGTTGAATTGGAATGGGAAAAGTAGGCATGGATGAGATAACGATGTTGAATTTTTAGTAATGGGTTGGCCTTATTGTTTTGATAAACTAGATCTGATATTTATGCTTCGAGTTGAATTTGAATGCCGGTAGAAAAGGATGAGATATTAACTAGATCCGAGCTTTATGCTTCTTTTACCATTTATTTTTAGTGCAAGCGCCTTCCTGTATCTGGGTTGTTTGCTATGCTGTCACCAATGGATTTTCTGCTGTGAAAATGTCCTGTTCCTTTCTTCTGATTTATGATAATTCTGTTTGAGTCATGATTCTGCTTCTGCTATCCTTTGGAAATTATGAGCTATTGATTTTGCCTAGGATACTACAGAATTTCTGAATGGATTATCATTTTAGGGCTGTTTCTGGTTGTTGATTTTTTTACAAAGTAGTTTATAAAGAACAAATTTATGAAAGGTAAACGAGAAATTGAATTCAAAATTTGAAGATCTGTAAGTGTTCTAGTATTGTATTTTGAAATTAGTTATTGTGGACGACATTTCCTTGGTGCGAGTATTTTGAAGTAGTAGATGAGAAGTTTTGTGCGTTTCCTAAGTCTTCTTCAAAACTGAAGAAAATGTTTTCTATTGTTTCCTCTTTTTTTTTTAACATCACACTAGTTCTTGGGTTTGTTAATCAGAAAATTAGCTCAGGGAACAAATGCCTGTTAGGCTGTGGACAAGCTATAGGCGGTGCTGAGACTTTTGCTTTGTGGTTTTGAAAGGCTTGTCTGCTCATGATAGGTTTTGTTGGCTGCTGGGTATTGTCAAGTTTGTGCATAGTTTTTAGCATGATAAATTGCTGTTTTGTTAAGACACCTGAGTCTGTTGCTGCGATGTTTATGGTGTTGTTTTGTTCTCAATCTTTATTTAATTCTGAGCTTATAGCTCAGAATTTGTACCATGTTCTTCTGGAGTATTGTTTCGCAAGTTTTAATGGAAGAAATTTTCTCGGCTCATGGGATTATATCTTCTTGTGTTTTCTGTCATATATCTATTAGTCTGTTGCTGTGAAGGCCTGCTTCTAAGCTGCAAATGACTGTGCTGCAGAACGGTTTAGGTTTAACAGGCTGGCAGTGTAGAATGAACCTGCTGTTATGGTTGTTTTGCTGGATTTTGATGAACCATGACACAAGTAATCTGAACTGTGAAGTATCAGCCGCCCAGAATATGTAATAGATGAAAATGCCAGGGAAATTTGATTGATCTCACCTGAGGATAAAATGCAAATGGATATCAATGGTTTTTAATTTATCAATAACATCTATGCAGGTTTCAATCTGTTTGTCAAATCAGATAGATTTGCCTTTAATCGGTCCAATTCTTATGGGAGGTGAATGAAATTAATCAAAATGCTAAGGAGATTTGACTACAATTAGATCATGTTTGGTTAGTGGAATTGAGTTGGGAATAGGAAAGGAAATCCTATTCTTATGTTTGTTTTTCGCAATTAAGCTAGGAAAGGAATCTGAATTCCATGGATTCTAGATTCCTCTCTAAAATATTAAATTTACCATTTTGTCCCAGAAATAAAAATATTTTTAAAAATTAAAAACAAAACAGTAGGCACTACCGGTGGCCTCCTTTGTAACCGAGATACGGCAAGGCCATCTGTGACAGCCTCATTGTCACTGTTGGAGGCTCTTGCCTCTATCGTTGGAGGATAATTGGGGGAATGAGGATGAATATTAGTCACCCAATCGACATCCAATTCCCTAGCCCATTCCCCATCCCCCATCCCCCATCCCCCATACCTTTGTTTCCCCCAATTCTCAATCCCAAAATATTTTCCCCTTTCTCGATACAATTTTTGCCCAATATGCAATTTTAGTATGCTATATAGCAAATAGCAATGATCGAAATCAACAAACAAAAACATACAAGAGACGGTAGCAAATAGCAATGCTCGAAATCAACAAACAAAAACATACAAGAGCGGCATTAGGATGGAGACATAGGACGGAGATACGAATGTCAACAGCAAGAGACATGAACAACAGTGAACGATTAGAGCTTCAAAGGATGCACAACTTTTAGTGAAAGTTTTGGCTTTCAAATTAGGTTTAGGTTTTAAATTTTAGAGTTAATTTAGTATTTATATCCGCAAAATATATAAATCAGTGATTTTATAGTATAATTTTACATAATATATACCATCTGGGTGCATTATATTCATATTTATACCATATAGTTACTAGATATTACATGTGTTTAAAATCAAACAAAAAATGTGTTTTTTTTTGGGGTTAGATACTTAGATTATTCGATATTTTAACATTTTTAAAAGTTTCATTAAAAAAATTAATGTTTTTATTCAAATTTTTGTATTATCCGTCAATTTCGATATATCCATTGATATTTCTTTCAAATCATAGTATCGATATGTCCGTATATATTAATATTTTCATTACTGAGGAGGATAAGTCTAATTCAGGCCTAAGAGTATTACTTATAATTGTTTGGCAATGGGATAAAATGAAAATTTACATGTTTGATTAAAAAAAATGTAATTATTACATGACAAAAAACAAATTTTCATAATTTAGAAGGTTGATTTTAATAATTTCCTCGTAAGAAGATGTCATGTAAGTCATGCAATTTTAATTTTAACTCTATTTTAAAAATCCTCAAAAGAATTGCTGGCTAAAAATCTTGTTCAAAATATGTGGATAAAGGTTTGTATTATTAAAATTTATATTTATGGGTTTAAATAGTATCTTATTTTCAAACATTGACTTATCGTAATATTAAAAAATAAAAATTCATTAAATATTAGATTGGAAGAATCCAAATATTTGCACAAGTCCATTGTGTACAACCAACCACTTGACGGTTGAAATGCATCATCATCTGTCAATGATTGAAGTTTCAATAAAATAAAGGAATATGATCTGTGAGACTGTGACTGTACATCCAACATGTAATATATTAAGTCAAGTGTGTTATGTTGTTTCAGCGATCTACAAATAAATAAATAAATAACCGACCCACACTACATTCAAAGTTCAAACAACTGGACTCTTTTGTCAGACAAAAGATGGAGAAAACACGAGAGACCGAGAGAGACAACGGAGTAGCTGCTGTTACAGAACAACAACAACAGACCTTCAAAGACGGTTCAATTTGTGGTTATGACTCTCTTCACTCCCTTTTAAGTGCCAATCTCAGACCCCACCTCTTCCAGGTCTCTTTTCTAATTTTCTGTTTAGAAATTTTACCCATCGCATCACATGAGTAGCTGACATGAAATTGATTTTTTTGTTTTGTAATTTGGTTATTGGATTGAGTTTGGCTTGTTTCTTGTATCTGATGCAATTGGGTTTTTCATATTTTTGATTTCTTGTTAATGACCTTTTTTTCTTAAGAAAAAAATCTTTTTAAATGGATACTTAAATTCTGTTTGTGTCTGAGTTTGAAATTTTCCTCCACTTATGGGCAAGCTCAATCACTGTTCATGTACAAAGTGACAGAATTTTCAAATGAAACCATGGATATTTTGCAGGAAGTCAGCCGATTGCTTCTCGGCCTCAACTGTGGCAAGGCACTTGAACTCATTTCTCTCCCAGAATCTGTTAAAGCAATCTCTTCGGAACATGACTTTGATCTCCAGGTGGGTGTTTACCCGTCTATTTATTTAGCTGTTGAGTTTGATAGTTTTTCACTGTTATTGTAAACAATCTGTTCACCATATGTATCACAATCCGATTGTGTTTTATGTAGAATATGAACACTTCTTTTACCTATTTGTTTAAAGTCTATCTTAGTCCTGGAAAATTTTTGAGCTGGGATAAAAAGGGCCTTAAACCAAACGCTTGTTATGCGCCCTGATTTTGGAATTGGTTTTCATTGAACAAAAGGATTGTATTAACTATACAAAAGTGGGACCTTGTGATTATTTTCTTTCAAACTCCGTTATTTACTTCCTTCAATCCTGCTACGTACTTTATATATATATATATATCAGAGGAATATGAAACCAAATGAATGATACTCAGAGATTGAGAATTCTTGAGTCGGTTAGGGACCTAATTCCATAGCAACTTGAACAAAGATCTGTTGATACTATATAAGATCAGTATTACGTCTTAAAAAAAATGATAAGTAGGTATCTGTGGTCATTATAGTAAAAATCTTACATAATTAACAGTGCAGATCTTGGTAAGAGGTCACCAATGCATCCTCTCTATTTTATGAAAATTTTGAGCTGTTATGCTATTGATTGCTTGAATCACTTAATTTTATGATCATTTTAGGCATTTTGCTTTTGTGCTGACAAAGAATTTTTGAGAGAGCCTCGAGTAGTTCGGGTGGGTCTTATTCAGAATTCTATTGCTCTTCCAACAACTGCCCATTTTTCAGAGCAGAAGCGGGCTATCTTTCAAAAATTAAAGCTGATCATTGATGCTGCTGGTGCTTCAGGAGTCAACATAATATGCTTGCAAGTAATTGGTGTTATGAGTTTTAACCATTTTCATTCATTCATCTTCCATTATTGTCTGAACTTTTAGAGTTACTTTTCATATAATCATAATCTAGGAAGCATGGACGATGCCATTTTCCTTTTGCACTCGAGAGAAGAGGTGGTGTGAATTCGCTGAGCCCATCAATGGGGAATCAACACAATTTCTTCAGGAACTTGCACAAAAACATAACATGGTCATTATCAGTCCAATCCTTGAGAGGGATGTTCATCATGGGGATACTATCTGGAACACCGCTGTTATTATTGGAAATCATGGCAACATAATTGGCAAGCACCGCAAGGTAAATGCAGAAGTTCAAGTCCTTCTAGTTTCAGTATCTCTTTGTTAAATCTTTGATGAATACATGTTCGTTTGGCAGAACCATATTCCTAGAGTTGGGGACTTCAATGAGAGCACATATTATATGGAAGGAGATACTGGGCATCCTGTGTTTGAGACGGCTTATGGAAAGATCGCTATCAATATCTGTTACGGAAGGCATCATCCTTTGAATTGGTTAGCTTTTGGCTTGAATGGTGCAGAAATTGTTTTCAATCCTTCTGCTACTGTTGGTGAACTTAGTGAACCAATGTGGCCCATTGAGGTGATCTCTTTTCCAATTGTTTTTTTTCTTAAAATTCATTCCTATGATGGTTTTTCCAAATTAAATTGTTTTTGCTTATACTTTCATTAAGCTTTTCTAGTTTTGAGCTGACAAGTAGCGATAATCAATGGTGCCACCTTCTTTGCGTAGAGATGGGGATTCCCTATTAGATGACCCATCAACAAGGTTTTTCAAGTGATAAATGACAGTTTTTATCCAATAACATTGTGTGCATGCACACACACACACAAAAGAAAAAAAATGATAAATGACATGATTGCTGATGTTAAATGATCTTCATAATATTTAGTAGATAATCAACAAGTGGATTAATTGTTGAATAGTAAATAGTGGAACAGACGTTTGTTAGTACGTAAGCATAATGATATAAGCCAAGAATCAATACTCAATCAGTAAAATTGCAGCTGGTCTATTGGTTGACATATTATTGATTGAATGTTTTACAGGCTCGTAATGCTGCAATAGCAAATAGTTACTTTGTTGGGTCAATTAATCGAGTTGGGACTGAGACATTCCCCAACCCCTTCACTTCGGGTGATGGAAAGTCGCAACACGCAGATTTTGGACATTTCTATGGATCAAGTCATTTTTCAGCACCAGATGCTTCTTGCACACCATCTCTCTCCCGTCACAAGGATGGGTTGTTGATCTCCGACATGGATTTGAATCTCTGTAGGCAGCTGAAAGACAAGTGGGGTTTCCGGATGACTGCTCGATACGAATTGTATGCAGAGATGCTATCTCGTTATCTGAAGCCGGATTTTGAGCCTCAAGTCATATCTGATCCTTTGTTACACAAAAAGCCTTCTTAAGTTCCAGGTGATCATTGTTAGTGTTGAAATCTGAAAAGGGTAAGTAAACACCACAAATTGTATTAAATCAAGTTCTTGCTTAATGAACTCTATGAACACTAGAGAATGAAGTCTTTGGGTGTTTACTTGTGTAATTATATAAACATCTTTAATCTTTAATTCTAAATCAAGGTGAGAGTTCTCATCAAAATGTTATGCCTTAAAGAATTTAAAGTAGCAGATAAAGTTTAAACTTCATACCTTGCATGCCTATCATCATATGAAAAGAAATGGGGATAAAAGAGAGATGTGCCTTGTTGGCATCTTGTCAAAAACAGACTCTTATGATGCTCTTTAAGAACCACCCTCGTTTGCATAATTTGATAGATTCTTCGGTGTCGAGCGTATACGTCTAGCTACTACATTACGTGCCTCATGATATGATATTAGTAGTCCATTAGCATATTACTGGAGGTAGGGAAGAAAATTATATTGAGAGAGGAGAAAAGAGAGATGGACGATAGAGATTTTTGGAATGGAAGGAGATTAAAACTAATTAATGTGTAACTGGGTCATTCCTCTTATTATGTAAGGGTATTTTTGTCAACTCATTGGCAAATGTCCACAAGAAAGAAAAAAAATCGGGGTGGCTAATTTTGAATTTATCAATAATTTGATGTCCAATGCAAGGAATTTCCTCTAATTTTTTTATTTTTGTTTTTTTTATTACAAAGGAGGTGTTGGGCTGATTTGGGCGTGGCAATCATTTTTTAAATAGACTATCGTTGATTTACAATCACATGCGTACAATAACATATCTTAAGCAATTTTTTTTTTTGGCAGACAAATTAACAAATATCAAGAAAAGTGAACATTTTTTGCCAATTAAAAGAACAAATCAAGGAAAACAATTCGACATGAGACATATTATTAGATTTAACATATTCTAAGCCTGCATTTTTATTTTATTTTTTATCTTCTCAAAAATTTATTGAAAGATTAATGAAAAGTTTAGGTAACAAAAGTTTAAGAACATAGAAATATTTTGGTAATTCATCTTCTCTCTAAATGCTTTATGCTTTTCCTACCTTGAATCCCCAACTTCACACGTCCTTTCTTCCCCACTTTTACTCCTCCATGGCGCTTATGAATCTTCCACCACTGCACTTTCTTTCCACCATTCCTTAACCGTCCAATGCCTTCTTTGGACGGCGGCTTCAGCTTCGATTTCTTCGAATGTTTAACCTGCTTCCTCAACCCTCCCACAAGCTTATTAAAATGCTTTACTTGGTTCTCATGTGGTGTTAATTTTCTCAACTTGTCATCTTTCTGGTTTATGTTTTTATGGTGAAAGACGTTCCGTAAGTTTTTCCACGTCGAATGTTTAGTGCGACTTACCTTAGAATGATGATCTGAATCATCGTCATTGCCTTGGTGATCATAGTGATGATGGTGATGGTGGTGGTGGTGATGGAAGATCAATCCTAACTTGTTCTTAATCCTCCTTAGCCGTCCAATGGCTTTATCAGGATTTTGATGATGGTACGATCTGTAGTGACTAGAAGAAGAGTTGCTTTGGTCTGAAACTGAGCTACTGCTGTCACCTGCCCTGTGAGCATACATTGCATTACCTCTTGATCGAAGACCCCTTGTGCTACTGGCGGGGAATGACATAGGTTCATCAGTGTCACTGCTGTAGGTGCTGCTTTGCTCATTTGTCCAGCTTGATGATACTGATGTGCTTGATGATGGTGATGCTGATGCTGATGATGAAGGTGAACTCCAAGTCTCCTCTGATTCTAGCTGATGTGGTCCCACTCGAGTCCTCCTCATTCTGGTGGTCTCACTCTTATCTGACTCTATCAAAGTTGGCCTCACTATCACTTGACGAGGTGGCATCAGCGGTCTAGATTTCACCACTTGATGAGGTTGCATCAGTGGCCTAGATTTCACTACCTTTTGATGAGCCATGTGATTTAAAGGTCTTGATCTTGGTCTAGGAGGTTGTTTAGCTACATAAGCATTACTTGGTGGAACATGTTGACTAGTAGGCATAGCTGCTGCTGCTGGTGTCTCAATGTCCATGGCTTTCACATTACGAGCAGGAAACTGAGTCACTAGCTGACTATTCTTGGCCACCCTCTTGGAAATTTGACTCGGTGACGAAACATTACTCATTTCACTTGGTTTCACAAGCAAACTCGAAATACCAGAGTCGATCCTTCTAATTGAGTTGGCTATCTCTCTTGAAAAATCACTATTCCTCACCACCTCTGGTTTATTCTTATTCTGGACAGTAGCCAGAGAGCTTGAGGAACAAACACTTGGATTACGTTCAAATTCATAGGTTTTTTTCTGCTTCAAACTTGCTATATTACTTTTCACTGATTCTGTACCTTTTTCTTTCACACTTCCATTAACCCGAATCCCATTTCCTTGAGTAGTAACACAGCTCTGTGGTTCCACACTACGCTGCTGCTGACAAACCCGGCAACATTTCTTTCTGTTTGAAGAGATGCTGGCTTTAGATGATTCTAGAGTGACCTCTTGTAGTATTGGCTTACTACTTGAAAGCTCATCTTTTCTGCAAGTCAAGTTATAGCTATTTGAGGTCCTCTGACCAGCAGCAATTGGGGATGACTTGAATACATATGGTAAAACAGGAGAACCCAGTTTTTGGATGACATTGGATTGCTTTGATTTAAAATAGCTGCCTGAATTAGAGACCCTTGATTCTGCTGCTGCTATGATCTGTGTCCCCAACACACAGAAAATTCAGTCGGTAAATAATTTCCATATATAGGAACTATCATTGCACTATTACATATTACAGTATGCTGTAGAATGGTATTCATGCTATATACAGTGTGCAACAGTGTGGATAATTTACTGTTGGAGTATTTTCTGGGCTATTTGTGGTTCAAATGAAAATTATGTGATCGGCAAACAATATATTTGAAGCTGCAGTTTCGCGGTCCTACTTAGTTTCTAAACAGTAGAACAAAAGAAAGCTCGGAGGGGCTCAAGCTAATTTAGGAATTTCAGTATTTTCTTATCTTTAAATAACCACTTTGAGGCCTTGATGCCATATGCTACACGCAAACACATTTTAATGTGCAGCATTATAAAACACAATGAAGCTGTTCATTTCTTAATGCACATATGGAAACAAAATTACCTTCGAATGTGTCTCTAAAGTCTTCTCGGTAGCAACATCTAGCAGATTCTTTAACATAAGCCTGGCTCTTTCGTCCAACTGTTTACCAACAAACTGCACAGAATGATATATTATAAATACATGAACATCTAGAAGAGAAACCAATCATCTTTTGTATGCTAGGATCCCAAATTGTAAAACCAATTTATAAGAAAATGCCTTCTCCTGAGATTTACTAACAAATGAAGAAATGAAAATGCCTACTAACAACAGAAAAATAATTGCGTGGTAAGGAAGAATCAAATATTGCCCTAACACATGCTACTCTTCTTCCCTTCTTAGGCAAAGAGACAACCATATCATCAAAAATGCAAGTAAGCAGCCAAAAGATTTTGACATATGCAGAGATTATCATAAACATTTTGGCTGCATAGATTTTGAACACATGTTAAGACCAAACCAAACAGAACCTAAAGTACGTGGTCTATTTACTTGTTATTCCATTCCTCTGATTAAGAGTACTGGACATCTCATTAGGTGAAGAACCAATGACATCAAGTTGTGAACATGAAAATACTAGTAAGAAATCGATGCAACCCTCCAACACGCAAAATTAAAGTTCATATCTACATCGAATCACACAATGTGCACACCAACTGAAGCAAGGAGTTAAAAGAACTTACTGTTTCATTTTTAGACTCTTGCGCACCATCTCCGCTACTTTGGAGGAGTCCGTATAATTTTCTTAAGGCTTGGAGATCAGCCTTGACATCCACCGGTTCCATTTCGACAGCCAGCAAGAATCTATAAAAATAAATATTGACATTAAAATTAACTAAACTAAGAACAGAAAGATTCTATTTAGGTGTAAAGATATTTATGGAAATCATAAATTCTTACATGATATAAATGATACACCAAGAATCCAAGATGCTAAGATAATGTATCGAATTTTCATTCAAGGTTGGAAATATGATGTTAGCAACTTATTTGATTGATTTTTTTATCATGGTTTAACTAGTTTGTTTTGGGTGTGATTTTTCTACAAATGAAACATACCCCAATTGTTGATTAGTTTCAGTGTCATGACTTGTCAACTTTATGGGCTTTGAAATTGATCAATACCATTGAAATCCAAAGTAAACACACTACTAGTTTTGCTACGCATTACTAACAATCGCTCATGTTTTTTCCAACAAAAAAAAAATGAGGCTGCCACATTGAAATGAAGACTCACCAGAATGAAGAAAATGAAAGACATCCGAACAAAGAATCAGAACAGCTAGATTTGTTGCCGCAAATGGTGCCCAACGATGCGGAAGGCGTCGGAATGTTGAGCGGCACCAGTGGATGAAAACTTGAAAGTGAAAAGTGACAATGCCTCAAAACGGTTTTTCTATTTTGTATTCAAGGAAATTCTTGTGTGTGGACAAGTGTAGAATAGACATGAGATAATACCCAATGAGTACCATAGCATGCCATGTGATGTGTATGACTCCAGGAAAAAAAAGTAATTTATCTACAATTTTATTTTTTAAGAAAGTAATTTATCCAAAAAGAATTTTGAAATAATTATCGCATTTTTTTTAAGATAGTAATTTGTCTAAGGAGTAATGCTCAACTTTCCTATTTTTTTTCTTAAAATCTTTTTCAAATTGACGTGATATATGAGTTATCAATATATGATCACTTATACTATAAGAGATAGGACAAGAACATCTCTAATTTAAAAATGATTTACGTATGAATTTTTATTGATACGACAACAATATCAAGATATTTGCGTCATATGTAACATAAATATATACCGGATAGACGATCAACTTATCATTTGGTCTCCAATACTTCCGTTTATAATAAATTTTGTTTTAATGAAGTTTACAATTTTATTTCCTATTTTTATATTTATTTTTATTTTATTTCCTTACTAAAAATAGATAAAATATTAATGTCAATTTTAAATGTTTATTAAATCAACCTAAAAAAAATTGTACAACAGACCATCTGAAAGTGAACAGTCATGTTGACAATGTCTAATATGTTTTTGTCAAGTCAGCTTGAGGTTTAATATGCACGACTGTATTGGAGAAATATTTTTTTAACGAAATGTCTGTCAATCCTACATGTCATTTATTTTTTTCACATGCCACATTTATATTGGAGATGCTCTAATCTCATGATTTTTATAGGATGTTAACAACCGAAGTGCCATATCAATTTAGAAAATATTTTTTAAAAAAAGAATTGGAAAGTTTAACATTAATCTTTAGAAATATTACATTTTTTGGTTTCATGTACTACATTAGCGCTATACAGTATGTAGCATGTGTTATTATAGTATATTATATTTGTCAATTTGCATACAAACACCCGCATTTAAGCCTAATTGCATATATATGGAATTTTTGTTTCAAATTGCACAAAGCCACAAACCTCTCTTGTTGTCGGTTGACTTCGGTTAGAACTACCTACAGACCAATTCGTCCCAATAAGAAGTCCAAATGCCCATATCTATTAAATAATAATAATTGTTTGACTTATTGACCAAATTAATTATATATATTTAAAAAGTCACTAACTCCACCGAAACTCTCAGGGTATGTTTAGCACACTAAACTGGATTAAGATTAGACAATTTTAGTCTCAATCCGGTGTTTGGTCTCATTTCGGATATGGGATTACTAATCCCAAAAGTAATTTTACTCTCATGATTATGGGACTAAATAAACTCACCACCCACTCCACCTTTATTTATCTTGGGATTATTTTCACCAACTCACACCAACACATTTGATCACCGGTTTTTTATCATCACTCAACAAACAAACCCAGATCTTCAAGACCATCACCGCCGCCACCCAACACCTCGACCGCCGTCGCCACCACAACAAAAAATTTAAACAAAAATCACAAACAAAAAAATATACAAAATTAAAATGAAAAATAAATTGAACCAGACCACTCAATCTTTACAAAAACCATCTTCATCAAATATAGAACAGATCGTGGAACATAAAAAAAATACAAAAACGTTTTTTTTTTAAACAAAGAAAAAAAAAGATCTTGATTATCGGAGATGGCACATCCTACCAAACCACCATAAAAATCATTTCCATGGCGGCCTTCACGTGTTTGGTTACCAAGAAAAGGAAAGAAAATGAAAGGAAAGGAAAGAAGAGATGAGTGAAAACGAAGTAGAGAAGATAGGAGACAAAGAGATGGAGACAAAGAGATAGGTGAAAATGAAGGTTCCCTACTTCAATCGGAGGAATATCTTATTGGTCTCCTACAAAGGATGTATCACAATTATTTGACTTATTGACCAAATTAATTATATATATTTAAAAAGTCACTAACTCCACCAATAATGAACCTCCCAATCTCCTTCGATTGGAGGAATATCTTATCGGTCTCCTACGGAGGCTATTGATACGAATCTCCTACATTATGAGGAGATAGTCTTGACTAAAATCGAGACTTACATATATATTTTTTGTTTCCTTCCTTAGTTTCAAATCGCTTGAATCACTTTCATCTTTTATTTATTTTTTCTCTTGACTAAAATCGAGACTTGTATATATATTTTTTTGTTTCCTTCTTTAGTTTCAAATCGCTTGAATCACTTTCATCTCTTTTTTTTTTGTCTCCCTAACTTCCCTCCATAGTTTTTTGTTTACAATTTCAAACAATGATTGATTTTTCTTGTATTTAAGAGTATTTTTGTAACACTTTTAGTGATATTAAGATATAAAAAGATAGATCTCCTTACCTTATCTTTTTTTTTTCTGTATGACTTGATTTCATTTTATGACATAAGCATCGGATCAATTTATTAAACACACAAGTATCGATAGATACTAGAAATTTACAAATATGAAAAGACCGACCATAAACAAATTTTATAAAACTTGAATGAATAAGAGTAATGTTACTTATGATATAACAACACTGTAATCCATTCATTTAAATAATACAAATCTAATACAATTTAAATAAATATATTACAATAATACCACATCATTTGATTTAAACGTTAAATTTATACAAAGTAACATTATTGAAAATATTGAATAAATAATTTTTATCCATTAATCGTAACTATAATTAAATTATTATTTTAATTAACTGAGTAAAAGATTGTTGAGTGGGAATAACCGATCGTTCCAGTAAAATTGAAATTTGGGATATTAAGATTTTAGTCCATCTAGTTCGTGTTTATCTGGGTTTAGTCCACTAGAATTTGGAATTACTAACTTTAGTCATTCTGTTAGAAATTCCGTTAAAACAAACGAAATATTGTACAATGACAAAAATACCCTTAATAAAGGTTTCTGATGAAGGGAGTATGGTAGTTTTATATTTAATTAAGTCAAAAATAAAAAATAAAAAACAGATTAAAATTAAAATTAAAATTAATTTTACAATTAAATAAAAATAAAAATAAAAATAAAAAATCAATATAAGCAACTAAGCCCGATACTAAATGGCACCCACCTATACTAAGCAACCCCAGCCCAACACTAAATAACACCCATCTATCTTCTTCTACCTATAGCTTACCCAGAAAATCAAACCCAAATCTATCTTTTAGATCTTCATGAGGTTTATATCAGATCTCCATGAGGTTTATATCAGATCTCCAAAATTCTGAAAAATTCATCCACACCCACCAAACCCTCTCTTTAAAAAAAAAAAACTTTCTATCCTCTCACTCGATCATCGTGACTCTCACTGTCACACACACCACGCCATACACCATTTCTCTTACTAGACACCAGACATCGTCTCCCCCTTTCTCGATCTATGTCCTCTCCTTTCTCGATCCCTCTTTGACCTCCATGAAATCCCAAAAGCTACTTAAATCCATCTCCCGTCGGTCGCCGCGAAACCGGTGAACCCTAGCTGTCCCTCCCATCACCAAATCGAACCCTACCAACCCAACAAACCCTCGATGATGTTGATGGAGATTGCTATAGAGGTTTATGGGTTCGATTTTGAGTCAGTGGTGGGCTTCTGGGTTTGATGACGAAGACAATGAGATTTATGGGTTGGGTAAAGCTAGGTTGGGCGGTAGTAGGTACGATAGTGGGATGATGGCGAGAGATAGCTTATGAGTTGTTAGTGGGTGTTAGATCGGTTTGGATTTTATGTTTGACTGGTGGTGGTGGTGGTTCGATTTAAGGTTTGGACCGTCTGGTGGTGTAGTGTCCTGGTTCAAGTTTTTGGGAGGTGGTGTGGTGTTATGAGTGTTGATGATGGTGGTTTGGTGTTGTTGGTGATGATGTTTTGGTATTGTTGATGCTCTGGGATCTGGGTTTGGGTTTGGTGTTGGTGTGATGATGAAGAATTGATGGTGGTGGTGGTGAACGGTGGTTGTGGATCTGTGGTTGATTCAGAATTCATCTGTGATTTGTTTTAATTCATTAATTTAATTAAATATATTAATTTAATTCAATTTATTAATTTAATTCAATTTATTAATTTAAATGCATTTAATATATATATATATATATATATATTTAGGTTTTTAATTTCTATTTTCAAAGTACAATTATTATTATTTTAAATTATGAAAATCCAGATTTACCCTTCTTCCGGTCTGATTTCTAAAGCTTTAGTTAAATTTTCCATAATACCCTTGTTGACCTAACGAAAGTCAATGAAAAACTAATAGAATTGGACGGTAGGGACTGAAATAGGTATTGTTAAATAATTAGTGGACTAAAGTTAATAATTTCAAAATCCAGTGGATCAAACCCAAACAAACATAAACTAGAGGGACTACAACCTTAATATCCCTTGAATTTTTGGATGGCAGATGGCAAGCAAAGAGCAAAGCTCTCTAAAAATATGAAAATATTCATGAGGTAGACGCAGACCCCACTGGCCCACTCTCCAATATCTATCTCACCACTCACACGCACACAGACTACATACATATACATATCTATCAAATTTCTCACATACCAACACAGCACACAACACTTTTCTCTTCTTCTTCTTCTTCAGTCATATTTGATACAAGAACAAATCTCTCTCTCTATCTGTTTTAATCAATTTGAGACTCATGCGCATGGCTTCGATTTCCTCTCCCAGTCCTCCACACAAACTCACCTTCCCTAACCCAAACAACAAATCCCTCCGTCTCAAAAGACCTTTCTGCCCTCACCCCCTCTTTCCTCCATTTCTCGATTCCACCCTCTGTCGCTCCTCCTCCTCCTCCACTTCCTCCGAGAACAACAACAGCCGATGGGACTCCTCCATCCACCACGTCCTCAAGAACGCCTTCAAACGCTTCGATTCCTACTTCAATTCCTACAAACAAGACGCCTCCAACAACAACAGCTCCGGTTTCGAGATCCGGACCGATGAGACTGAGTGGGATTGGGACAGGTGGAAGACGCATTTCGATCAAGTCGATGAGCAGGAACGTCTTGTCTCCATTTTGAAGGTCACTTCCTTTTTCCTTTTTTTTTTATTTTAAATTTCTTATTAAACAAATTTGAATATGCTTTTGTTCTTTGCTCTGATTTAATTAGTTGCTACCTTTGTAATATATTGGATTAGTAAGCAGAGATCGACAGTTTCCTGATGATGATGATTGTTGTTGGTAGAATATTTGATCAACTTTTGGGAATTTAGAGATAGTTTGTTGGCTAGGCATAATTTTATAAATTAGCAAGTAATCAAATTTTTAGGGGGTTGGGTTCTGTTTTCAATTATCTGTGAAACTTGCACTTTTTATTTTTTGAAGAAAGGAAACACAGAAAGTAAAAATATTAACTCATATAATTGCTTTTCTTTCATGTTGACCGAAAAAGGAGCTTCAAGACTCGTCACATAATATTTATTCCATTACATCGTAGGCACCCATGATGACCAAACCACAGATGCTATAAATTTTGTGCTTATTCGGTTGCATTTCTGTTGATAAGGTGCTTTTTACAACTGTTTCTGTTGCAACAGTCACAATTAGGTAATGCAGTACTAAGTGAAGATTATGAAGATGCTGCTAGGCTCAAGGTTGCAATTGCAGCTGCAGCTACTAACGACACTGTTGGCAGAGTCATGTCAAACCTGAGTGTAAGGAGTTAAAATGATTTCACTTGTATATATCTCTGTTTTTTATTATTTATTTATTTATTTATTTTTAAGCACAAGTAAAAAAGGAAGGCAATAATTTTTCCTAACCTTTTCTCTCTCTCTCTCTCTCCAGAGAGCAGTCGTGGAAGAGCGTTACCAAGATGCAGCTTTTTTACGAGATAATGCGGGTGCTGGATTGGTGAGTTAGCTTAAGATCCTTTTGTAATTGATTAACACATACATTTTATGGTCCTTTTTATTATGTGGTAATGATTTCGTTTTTGTTTAGTTTAACTTGTATGAAAACTATACATCGCATATAAATTTTGTTTCATATGGAAAAAACAATGTATGCACGCCGATGCTCTTGCAATGGTTTAACGTGCATGTGTAACCTTAGATGGTTCGTAACTTTCACCGTTGGTTGTTTCACACGTTTTTATATTCGAAATTTTGAACATGCTAGCAATTTAAGTATTGCCTAACTTTTGCAACTAAAGTACTTCTGTTTACCTTTTGTTGAGTTCTTGGTGTTTGGTTGATTGGCAATTGACTGGACTTACTGATATGCAGTACACTGACATTTTTTCTTGGTGAACTATTTTTTTTGCTAATTATGTTGTCATTTTGTTCGATGTCCTTATGTTTTGTGATTATTATTGTGGTTTTATGCTTGAGTTGTTCTTTTGGTTATTGTATGTGGAGTTAAGTTAACATTTTTGAAAAAAGAAGAAAAGAATCTAGTAAATTAATTTCATCGATATACCTTCTGGTTTATTCTGCTTGTGGATTTGGAATATGTTGTTGAATACTATATGATGACTTTGTCTCACATAGTGTTTTTGATGTTCTTGGCTTCCAGGTGGGATGGTGGACTGGCATTTCAGAAGATAAGAATGACCCTTATGGTCTAATTATTCGTGTAACTGCAGAACATGGAAGATATGTAGCAAGGAGTTACAGTCCCCGGTAATAATTCAGTGGCTTATGTAAAATTTTTCTGAATGTCCAAAATATTTTTAAAGAAGCCAGAACTACTACACAGAAGATGGTAATGTCCTGCATGTTTAGGACTTAGAGATAGTGGTGATACTGTCTTCCTATCTAAGAAAGGATGGACTTTTTTTGTGCTTGAATTTGAAATTCTCTTTTTATGATTTTTGAATGTCTCTTTTTTCAATAATCTTTTTCTTTCAGCCAGCTCGCTACAGCTGCAGCAGGTGTTCCTTTATTTGAAGTCTTTCTTACTATGAACAAGAAAGGTGAATACAAACAGCAGGTATCTTTGCTTTTTCATCTCTTACCATTGTAGTATAGTATTTTGTATGAATTACAACTATTGTATTTGTAAATTATGATACACCTAGTTTGGTATCCTGATGTAATCCAAAAAAATGGATGCGCAAAAATATTAGTAAGAGAATTAGGGATGAGCACAAATCAATTGGACAGAGCGAGTCGAGACTAGTAGTAGAGGAGGATTTGGACTCTCTCCTTGTCTAAGGTTTAAGGATCTTGTAACTCATCAATATTTTTAATAATGATTGGTTCTGTTTTATTTTTTACCATACATTGTTAATTGTTTTATTAAGTATTAACAACAAATCACAAACTTTAGAAAACTTTTATATCCATGTCCAATAGAGAGAAAGGAAGATAAAAAGTTGTTCTGGTAAGAGAGGTGGATACAATGAGTAAAAGATCTTTAAATTCACATTTAAATTATGTTAATCAAAGGATTCACTGGTTATGCTCACATACTAATCATTTATAAAGGAAAGTCTTGCAAGCAAGAACCATTCTTCGTAGGGTGACACATTGACTATTAATATTCTGAAAATCATAATAATATCCTTTATGTTATGCAAGCTTAGAGAGATATTCAAGCAATGTGTTAATTTGCATGTGAACATGCATATTCATGGAGGTTTGCACCATTGTGAACAGACATGCTCATAATATCCTTTATGTTATGCAAGCTTAGAGAGAAATATACAAGCAATGTGTTAATTTGCATGTGAACATGCATATTCATGGAGGTTTGCACCATCATGAACAGACATGCTCATAATCATCCTCTTGCTTGACGCCTCTTTCAGGTGGTTTTGTTTCATTCAAGTTCAGTGTGTTATAGCCATTAATTTATATATTTTTGGAGTATTGTTGTACTTTTATATTGGTAATACATATTTTAAGTAGATAAAAGAAGTCTAGAACCACATTGTTCTTTCTATTTTCTATTCCAAACCGTGTTTTTCTTCTCCTTTATACATCATTTTAATATATGACCTCAATTTTTATTTTTGTATTTTGATAGGAAACGTAATTTAATAAAAAATGAAGAAAGTACATAAGTGAACCAGTAGTCCACCCAAAACAACAAACTAAGCAAAAATAAAAATTACAATGAATGAATGAATTCAATAAAAAACAACGGCCTTCCAATCTAACATAATGAAAAGTAGAAAATTGTCTTTAAATTATTCAGAGATGGAATCCCATGGAGAAGCTAAATAATAAGCTTTATCCCATAAAAACTCTTTCAATATTGATTAAAGTTTAGAACCTATAGATAGAATGAAACATAGGGAGAAAAGGATGTATCTAGACTGATAGCCCTACACTTTATTTATACTCACTAATAAATGTAAAATTACATCACAAACCAAAAAGGTATAAAAATAAGACTCATTCAAACTCTTCAACACCACACCCCCCAACTCCCCTCCCCCTTAACAAGCTGGGGCAAATATACGTAGAAGACCTAACTTCGAACACAAATTAGAAAACACACTCTTATAAGTCTTATTCAATGCCTTGGTAAAAATCTCTCCTGCTTGATCAACAGACTTGACATAAGGTGTAGGTCACCACCTCTTGAATAAAATGACAATCCACCTCTTGAATAAAATGACAATCCACTTTTTGTGTGTTTGGTTCTGTCATGAAAAACCGGGTTATTGGCTATATGAATATATGCTTTGATTGCCTTATTATCACTATACATAACCATTGGCTTGTTAGGTGAGAATCCCAGTTCTTGAAGCAGATTTTTAATCCACATCAATTCACAAACTGTATAAGCCATTGCCTTATATTCTACTTAAGCACTTGATCTAGCTACCACTAATGCTTTAAAAAGCGAGGCGGTTCGAGGCGTTTTGTAATAGTGAGGTGAGGCGGCCGCCTCGATTACGAAATATTAAATAATGCAAAAAAATTAAAATAATTTTGAGTATAGCTTTAGCAACTAACCTTGCTTTAAGCCTTTCAATAGTACCATTTGGAAGATAATTGATGGCAAAAGCCCTTTGGTATCCAACAACTTCCTTACCTTTAGGCCCCATGTACCATAACCCACTAAAGCACCCATTTCTTCCTCCATAGTTTTCTTCCACCCCGGCTGTGCAAGAGCTTCCTGGTAAGTTTTAGGTACAGACATGGAGGGAAAAGCTAAAACAAATGAACAAAATGTGGGAGAAAACTGTCAAATGACACAAAATGACTAATGGGTACTGAGTTCAGGATCATTTACCTTTTATAATAGCAATTGGTAAGTTAGAATCATCTACAGGAGTAGAAGAAGATAAAAAGAAAATCAAATAATTAGGGTTGGAATTAGGGTTGAAACCCGCAATGATACCTTGTTTAAAGTATAGAGAGAGAATGAAACGTAGGGAGAAAAGACTGTTTCTAGATTGACAGCCCTAAACTTTATTTGTACTCTAATAAATGTAAAATTACATCACAGTCCTAAACATGTAAAAATAAGACCCACTCAAACACTTCAACAAATAAGAAGACTTGTATGAACCAATGTTTGTTGTGACATCCACGGGATTTTCAGGTTGTGTACTTAAAGAGGGGAGTGCTTGAAGATTCCTCAACTTTGTCCTCTAAAGCATCAGGTGCCACTAGTCCTTTTGATGCATCAGACTCATCTGAAGATAAAGATGACCTTCTTATTGTGAGTAGTGAAGATGCTGAAGATGATGATACTGATGATGGTTCTGATATAACTGAGGGACTCTCTGGCTTTCAAAATATATTGCGAGATATGATTCCTGGCATGAGAGTTAAGGTTCTGAAGGTGACAGCGCCAGGGAAGGTAGATCGGGACTTCATAGCTAAAGTGATTGACCAGATAATGGAGGAGGAAGAAGATGAAGAAAAAGATATTGAGGTAGAAAATCTAGAAACTGAAGATGAAGATAAAAGTGAAAGTGACCTAGAAAGGAATGAGATAGAATTAGATGCTGGTCATGGAATTTTTGAAGTGGAAGAGCGAAGAGAGATAGCAGTTAAAGTTGTTATTGGTGGTCTTGTACAGAAATTTTCTGGTAGTGTGCCTACCAAAGAACTTCTTCGAGTACCTGCTAAGGTAGAAAAGAAAGGACGTTTGTCATTTTCCTTTTCTATAGAGAAAGACAGCAGGCTACAGGATTCTGGTGCCAAAGTGCCGACTTCAGTGGAGAGAAACGCTAAGCTTCGAGGTCAACGTAGTATAGACAGTGTTATCTTTGATCTTGCTAAATTTATTGGCAGGGAGAAGATACCCATGAAGGTTGGTTGTTTTACATCGGATATCTTTATATAAGTTTCATTGAATGAGTTCTGTTCAATATTTGATAGTAAACTCTCTTTTTTAGTATGCTTACTTTTGTATTGTATTGCCTCAACTATAGGTACTTAAAGATGTTGGTGACTTGATAAATCTTTCCCTCAGTCAGGCTCGAAACCGTCAACCACTGTCTGGATCAACAACATTTCATCGCATTGAGATAGTGCCATCATCAGATCCATTAAATGGTTATCTATTACTGAACTTGTTGATTACAAACTCATGAGCAGTGTTACATATTGACTGCATATACTAATTTGTTGCATACTTACATATTTACTCTGTGGACTGTTATTTTGGATTTAAGTCATTTTAAGAGTTAAAGAGTATTGAGAATGAACTCATTTCTCAGGTCTCTACATTGGTGCACATGGCCTTTACACATCGGAAGTCATTCAACTGAGACGCAAATTTGGTCATTGGCAAGATGATGGTAATGATAAGAACCCCTCAAATCTTGAGTTTTATGAATACGTAGAAGCCATAAAAGTAACTGGAGATCCTTATGTACCTGCTGGCCAGGTAATTTGTTTATCCAATATTTAGTGTGTTGCAGATTCATAGTGCTCTGTGATATCTACTCATTGATACTTGCTTTCAGTTGTACTGCTGTGTGCAATAATCTTTGCTATATATATTTTGTTTAAAATAGTTAGTAAGAAATTGCATGCATAATCTGATATATGTTGTGTCTTCTTAACCAGAAAGTTATCAGTGGAATTCTGGTTCTTGTATTTGATATATATTTTTTATTTTATTTGCATTTACTGTAATGAATATTGAAGGTTTTCATCTAAATGAAAATGTACAATGCCATTGTACTGAATCTGTTATGTTATTAGTACGCTTGCAAATTTTTTTAACCTTGCTGTTTAATCAAGGAATGCTGTGTTCTGGGTATCATAAAACAAAAGGCATTCTGCATTATCTGTAAAATGTTTGTTTGCTTTTCCTCTGAGCTTTTCCTCTGAGCTTTTCCTCTGAGCTTTTCTTGATGCTATCTGATGCATTATTGGATATGGGTTGCCTTGAACTGAAGTTATGGTTTACTCTTGGCCTTAATGATCCCCATTGCAATTTTTGTTCATTGTAGTTTTCAATCAAAATCATAACAGCAAAATTTCTGTCAACTTCTGCAGGTGGCGTTTCGTGCCAAGGTTGGAAACAAATATCAGCTTCCACATAAAGGGCTCATCCCTGAAGAATTCGGAGTGGTATGTTGCTAGCATGTGAAATTGAATTTTGAGCAACCTGTTATTCTTGTTTTTTCTTGAGTTAAGAACTTCTTGTTATGTTATTTTTCAAACACAGATTGCTCGATATAGAGGGCAAGGGAGGCTTGCTGAGCCAGGGTTTAGAAATCCTCGATGGGTTGATGGTGAACTAGTTATTCTTGATGGAAAGGTTTGAAATTCTCTGTTGTTTGTCTTTCTATGAATCCATACCTTGTTTTATCATTTCCTGAAAGGATTCTGACCATTCATGTAACTTTGTTGATGCAGTACATCAAGGGTGGACCTGTTGTTGGATTTGTGTATTGGGCCCCTGAATATCATTTCTTAGTGTTCTTCAATCGGCTGAGGCTTCAATAGTGGATTCTCATTCATTGTACATAAAAGTCTTGAATTTTGCTTATTCTTTGTTCAGATTAAGCAGGGTAAGTACCTGCTCACCAAATGTAGGACTAGTAAACATTAGTAAATTTTTAAATAGTGATCATGGTTGTTTTTCCCATATTCCTTCTACAATTTACCAGATTGACTGATTCTTCAATCTTTCAAAATTTGTCACAAAGTGCTATGCCATGTGCATAATATTGGTTGGGCCAGGCATAGGCAGCTATTTTAGTCCAGAATGGTGATTCTGTGGAACATTTTTTTGGAATTCATATCCATTGCATGCAGATTATGCTATGCATGCTCTCATTGGTAGTTGATTCTCTTTGGCAGACTATATTTTGAGTTAAAACATGTCTATCTCATTATCAGACGCATCTTTCTCTCCCTTTGTTGTCTGTGCTGGTAATCACTGAATTTTGCTTAAAAATGAAACCATTTTTTTAGTATTCATTTATGGTTAAATGCCTTTCATTCAGTATGGTACTATGGTTTGGTCAGAAGAATGGTTTTATGATTATTGTAATTGTCACTCTTCTTATAATGACTATAATCATCTATGTGAGATGTTGGAAGTACAGACTTCTTTGATACCCAGAAATTTTCCAACCTCTCTTTGTTCACCGAGTTTTAAATAGTCATCTATGTGAGATGTTTTGAAGTACAAATATTTATTTGATGCCCAGAAATTTTCCGACCTCTCTTTGCTCACCGAGTTTTAAATTGGGGATTTCATCCAGATCCTAGGACCTTGGTAGTCACAAAACTTGTGGTATATTTATCGCACGTAGGTAGCCTTAAGGGTATTTAAACCCATACCTTTTGGTTGGAACCAAAGGTATAAGTCAACCAACTTTTTGAGGTTAAATGTTTTCATGTCAACTGAGTCGAGAAAAACACAAATGTTGCATTATTATTTTCCAGAAAATAACATATCATGTTGTTTTCTTATCTGTTATCTCTTCCAGGAGTTTGAAAAACATGCATATTTATATTTATGGTGGCTGCTCAGTTTTGCTCAGATTTGGAGATAATTTTCCCTTGGAACTCATTGTTACAATATCTTTTTGTTTTCTTGGCCAAATGCTTTGAAACATGATTTTCCTGATTAATAGTGAAAAGGGGGTCGTCTATTAGATGGTTTTTGTTACAACATTATGGAATATTTTATTAATTCCCTTCATGGTTTTTCTATGCAGATTTTGACAGTATGTTGCCAAGAAGTTTTTTTTTTCCAAGTAGAGCAAAGGAGAAGGCCTGGACATGTTAGTCCACATGTTAAGTGCCTATGCTTGCTTGATTGATGCACTTTTAAGCATGTATTGACTGGATAAATATAACACTGATGCTTTGAGATGTTGGTGACTCGGCCTTTCTATTGATTGGTTTTTCGGGCTGTGCTTTCAATCAATGTATGTTCCTTTTTGTCTTTTCTGTACTTCTAGTCAGTTTCTAACTATTAAGCTGTTTTGTAAATTACTGTATACAGTAAAGTTTGTAGCTTTAATCTTTTTATTATTCACAGTTCTATATAGTTCCTTCTCACAGATGGAGTTGGGACCTGTCGATACCATAAAATACGTGGCTGCCGTTTTTTTCTTTTTCTTTTTGTTATGAAGCTAAATGCTGTGTAATTATCTTTTTTGGTTTTCTAATTTTTGACTGATTATCAATAACAAATTAACTTTTACCAGATATGTTTCTTTACAAATTCTGTTCTAATATGTTTCCTTATATCTTCATGTCTGCATCTCTGGATCCTCTTTTGGAGTTGGAAAACATTGTCCTTTTCTTCACAGTGAAAGTTGAGAGAATTTTGTTTAGCTTCTTTATGTGTGTATCTATACTACTTTTAACACTGTTTTGAGTTGGCATGCAAGTATAGAGACTTACAGATGCAGTAAAAAATTGGCAGAAGGGACACTTGTTGAATTTTTTTGCTTGTGTTGGAAACATTTGTTAACTTCTAATTGTTAAAGAAACCCCTCCAGGGCATGGCAACCTGAATCTTGCTATGGATTATGTAATTGAGAATTTGCCTGTTTGTTATCATTTTGGTCAATATTGCTTTTTATATCATTAAGGTTTTTATTTTATTTGATTATTGGGGCATTTATTACAGGTATGATAACTTTTGGACATTGATAAGGTAGTTTGCATTTTTGTTTAGTTAATATAAGCAGAGTAGGAATCAAAAGCTAATCTTTATCTTTACTTACGGTTTACAATGGGCTAGGCTAATATGCATTAAGTGGGATTTACTGAGAATTGAGCATGGAAACAGATAAGAGCATCAATTAATAGGTAGAGAAAGTAGTGTTGATTCCCAATGTAGTACTAATTTGTTCAAAGGAAAGGCACTGTCAAAGGATGTTCCTTCAGTTGGCCTTCTTGTATTCTGAATAAGAAAGGGTTTGATCTCTATAACTGAATCATGATGAATTTATTTTATTAAATAAATCATGACTAACATTCAAACTGAATAAATAAGCTAGACAAATGTTGATACTTCATTTGTATTTACTTTTAACTTCATTAGAGCGACTTGAGTACGGCCTTAATGGTACCCGTGATTTTATTTTTTATGCCGGTTGAAAAAAAAAAAAAAAAACAAAAAGTAAAATGCTTGCCATCCACAGTTAGTTTAAGATTACTGTATTCCTGATTGAAGGCATGCCAATTTTGGTTCTCTCGTCAGACTGTAATAAGAATGGATGAAAAAGAAAAGGTTCACCTTTTATCCAGGTAATATAATTACGAATTTTGTATCCTCAAAAAGATGAAAATTATTGATAGAAGTACTTGAATAGAAGCTAAATTTCTGCATGCATTCGTTATGCAAAATTAAGGAGTAATGGAAATAATATGTACATTGATATGAATATATGATTACTTATTTATTGGATCTAATGGGTGAGAAATGGTTCATTAGTGCACACCCATACTGATTTTCACATCCAGGTGCGTACTGTAGAATTTATTTCATTTTCTTTTCTGCTCTGTGATAATGCTAACATGAAAATGCAATGTGATTACTGTGCTGTTCTTTCGTTTCACCCTTTTGCAGGCCTGTATGTGGTTCATTAGTGCACACCGATACTGATTTTCACATACAGGTGCATACTGTAGAATTATTTCATTTTCTTTTCTGCACTGTGATTATGCTAACATGAAAATGTAATGTGCTTGATTACGATTACTGTGCTGTTCTTTCGTTTTGATTTCAGAATGGTGTTTGCTTAAGTTGTCTGGAACTCATACATCTTTTGTGATGTTCCAAAAAGTATTGTAAAAGAACACATATTTTCATTGCAGTTATTATTATTATGAATTTCTGTCTGAAGCAAGTGAATAGGATGTGAGGGACTCATGTCATAGATCTGGGTGTTTTGCTATAATCAACATGTCCCGTGATACATAAATTGATCCAAAGATAGTCTCACAAAGTTTCTTCTTGATAATTCTACACCCATGCATTTTCTCTCTCTCTCTCTCTCTCTCTCTCTCTCACGCGCGCACACACACACACAAAAACACACTTATATATCTACCACTAAGTCTCAATGAACTTTGTTGGTTTCCCACTGACTGGTGGTTATTGTATTGTTCTTTTTTCTTTTTCAATGTAAAAAGGATTGTTTTAAGAGGAAATTGCAAAAAAATGACCAATTGAAACTATTGTTTTTGTTTTTATTTTTTTGTTCGTTAAACTATTTTTTTTAACAATTCATGCTAATTTCCTTTCACCAAATAACCATCCATTGTAAGCTGAAACACAATCTGTAGGGAGATGTTCGGATGTTTCACTTTTACATGTTTTCTTGTTTCACTTTAGATATGTTTCACTCTCTTCGGATGTTTCACTTTCTGAAAGTGAAACATAAACATAAACATATGTTTCACGTTTGAAAGTGAAACAATTGAAATTGGGGTTTTTTTTTAATTAGGGGTACTTTGGACATTGTACCCCTAACAATACTAAAATCAATAATTTGAAAGACTGATGGTTAAAAACAATAGTTGATTCATTCAAATGGTTAAAAATGAAAATTCCCCTTATTTTAATAGAAACACTATGGAAGGTTTAACCATGATTTGATTCATTTGACAAAATAATGATGATATTTATAACAATTCTTTTGGTTTCTACTTCCTTTCATTTTTATGGACTTTCATTTCTTAATTTGCTATGTTTTCTTACTGATTTTCATTATATTATGCAAGGAATTAATATAGCTTTTGTTTCCTATATGTATTATGCAAGGAATGCCTGTGGATGTATACGAAATTTCATCTCATTTGATATTTAATTTGAAAATATTGGACATTGATCTTGTTATCATACACTGCACTAGGGCTTGCAGATCATTACTTACGTTTTCACCAAATTGACCATGAAGAAAGGGTCTGTTGTGGAGTTTTGAACTGTGAATATGTATTCTGCTTGATTTTTTCTTTTTTGCAAATGATAAGCTGTTATATTAGAATCTATTGTTGCATTCTTGTCATGAGTCCCTTCTTAATTGTGTCCAAACTTTCTTGACAATCAGCGATAATACTTGTTTGAAATGTTTGATGTTTCTTGTTTATACATGTAGCTACAGGCCTATAGTAAAGGTTGTCAACGTCTATAATCATATAAAAAAAAAAGAATAAATAGTATTATGGTGGAACATTTCTGTTAGATGCGGATTTCTCGAGTTCTTGTGTAATTTTTCAAATAGTAAAATAAAATATCTATTAGAATGTAACATGTGTATTAGGATTAGGAGTTCCATAGCTTTTTTAATTTTTCTAGCATCACATCTCTTTTGTAAACAATTTGTAAATGTTTGGGACATTGACTGTTCTGACTTGGACAGAATTAGACAGGATAGCATCTATAATTTGCAATGCAGTTATACTGCTTTGATGGGTAGGTTATGATGTGGACAAGGAGTTAATGATATCTACGATATTTCTGAGAAGTGATGCTTACGGTTGGGTAACCTTTAGAAGAATGTTATCATAAGCAAAATGTGGTGATAAGCACAAACCAAAAAGATAATTTTGACTTTTTTGTTCAATCATTAGGTTGGTGCATGAACTTTAAATATTAAGGTCTTTATAGTTTACTAGTTGGTTTGAAGGTGGGAAATTATAATAGATGATTTAGATATCTTCAGGTTGATTATACAAGAAAGTCATTAAGAGAATATTAGTCTTGACATCATGGAGCCTCTTTCTCATTGAATAATACTGAAGGAACCATGCACTTTACTATGTGAGGCACTGGAAAATGTTCCACTGGAAATAAAACAACTTGGAGTTCTAGTTTTTCAAGGATTTGGGTATTATATTGTATGGCTGGTATCTTGGGATTCTTTTCTTGTGTGAAAATGACCTCTTGAAACCAAAATACACGAGTGTATTTTGGTTTCATGTGTGCCAATATCTGTATGTCAGAGAGCCATGTTTCACGTTGTGCTTCGGCTAGGATAATAGTTGCTAACAGGTGCGTAGTATCTTCAGGTAGGTATTTGTGATTGAAACAATACCAACACTGTAGATCATCTTCTGGTGCTATACTTGTTTGAAGCAATGTCAACATTATATAGCTGTATATATAGGCTGATTACGGAGGGGTAACTGATTGACCATTTTGACTCTGATAGAAGCTATAGCTTCATTGTATCCCGTATTCTTTCCTTGAACCACACACTTTAGATCATCTTCTGGTGCTATATTTGTTTGAAGCAATGTCAACACTATATAGCCGTATATATAGGCTGATTACAGAGGGGTAACTGTCTAACTGATTGACCATTTTGACTCTGATAGAAGCTATAGCTTCATTGTATCCCATATTCTTTCCTTGAACCACACATGTTGCATGAGACTGCTTGGCCGTCATTTCTTCTCAGATTTGTGACATCAATGACTATAAGTAAAAATGTTGTATTCTTTTTTGCTAAAATTTGTCTTTTTTTAATGTTGTAGAGATCGAATAGTCTTTAGTTTAATGAAGTGGAACATATTGGTTGTTTGAGCATTATGGGTTGAATGAATCATAGCTTAAAGCCAGGGCCACTTTAGAGATGAAAAATCTTGGCTGAATAGTCATTACCTAAGTGTTTCTCTATCTTAGCAGATTTTGCATAGATATCCAGGAATATTCTTACTTGTCTCTATGATGTAGTTGTAATTGTTGAAGCATACAATAACTCCTTGTCAAACATGGGCAAAGGAGTGTAAAAGAGCTTAATAATCTTCTGCTTATGTGTTAGGTCTTTCTCGGATCAGATCTTTCTTTCCTTTGTTGCTCAGCAAGCAAATTGAAACAGGTAAACTCTTCCAGCAAAGCATGATCTCCATTGAAAATGCCAAATTTCTTAATGCAAATTAAATCAAATGTTGATCTGACATGGGATATTTGTATCAGTAATCTCATTTGACGGTGTG
The DNA here is from genome assembly GCA_032871835.1 of Dipteronia dyeriana. Classification (NCBI taxonomy): domain Eukaryota; kingdom Viridiplantae; phylum Streptophyta; class Magnoliopsida; order Sapindales; family Sapindaceae; genus Dipteronia; species Dipteronia dyeriana. The sequence continues at coordinate 57,299,932 of CM065295.1, read as the reverse complement.
TGATCAAGAAGAATATGGGATGTGATACATCTTATCACAGCATATCAATCTTGATGATGGACAGAGTTGGTCAAGGATACGGAAGATTCATTGAAGATCAGAGGTTCAGTATGGTCTCTGTCTCTCCTATTGAAATGTTATACATGGCAAACCATAAGATTATATTATTTGCTGCATAATCTTTTACATCCATGCTGATAATTAAGAGCCTAGTAAATATTTACATGCATTATATCATGGTTCTTTTATCCAGAAAAGAAATCCACAACGTTCTAAGACATGACTACCAAACATGATCAGGTTTACACAGCACAATAGTCTAGGTACGCATAGGCATCACAGGCTTTCATACACATGGCTTCTTTGGTGCATCTAAAGAAACTTGGTTAGCTATTTTGTCTCCCCTTTCTTTAGCCATGTAAAAGCCTACATGATGCATAAACTCCAGCAAATGTTACAAAACAAATTTAAATCATTTAAAAGTATAGGTGAGGATTATATTTTTGCCACCAAACCTTACCAACAAGGCAACAACTGAACTTCAATTTTGATACCATGATATACAAAATAGTCTTCAACAGCATAAATAATATACCTGTCTTCATTCAATAAAAGGAGAAAAACTTATAGGGGACAAGTAGGCCGGTTTCATGGGTTTCTAATTACCTTGTGGTTTTTTAAGAGGGGTGGGCGTACTACTGAAGATTTTCTCTAATAAGTGTCTTGGAGAATGAATTCTATTTGAAAGTTGGCCTTAATCATCTTCATATAAATCATTATTGTGATTTCTTTTCGTTTATTTTTTCGTCAATGAAAAAAGAGTATATACATGAAACACGGATACTTGTTACAGTGAAGATGTTCTTATCGTCTAATTTTATACCATTTCGTTTGATTACCTGATGATGAGCTAAACTCCTTTGGTGTTTCTAGCATTGTGAAGAGTAATGTCAAAGGTAGCGCAGGAGTTGGAAGACAGGACAATGACCTGCAGAGGCGAAACCATGGTTTCTGGCTTACTGAGTTGGAGCAAACAAAATCCAGCACCATACTTCGTGCAAACCGCCACTACCCATTATCTTCATCACCAACACAAATTCTAATCAACATCTCTACATAACTGTCCGTATATTGCAATCAAACAAGGATTTAAAGGGTTGCCGATTTGATGTTGGTTTTTGACCCAATGAACATCCGCCTGTTTTGAACCCAAATATCCATCAAAACAAATCTTTGCACCTGAATTGTCACCGTTTGGTTCTTTCTCTATCCATCTCAAAGCTGTATTTCAATGTACGTTTAGAATGATTTCTGTTGAAGATGCTTACAAATTTGCATGCTTGTGAGCGGGGAGGAATCAAATTTGATTCATCGGTGTCGACAATACAATGGGTAAGAGGATATGGATCCTCAAGGCTTGTTTGGATGTTTAGACTCGATAAATGCCATAATTGGCATTTGCTTCTCAAAATATCCTGGCCAACCTCTCTGCTTCGTTTGTCATCCCAGAAATTTGTCTGTTGGTCACTCTTGGAGCCTAAATTTTAATTAACATTCGCAAAAGTAGTTGTAAGTATTTCACTTTAAATTTAAAGACCACTGACTTCTTGTGGTTAGCTTAATAATAGTAACAAATTTATATTCCAAGAATCATCTGATAGACATACCAGATTTCCAGCGCCAACGGTGCAGTAGTAATCGATTAATATCCGCAGGAACAGGACCAGTAACAGCATCATTAGGCAATTTCACTGATTCTTCTGCCGTGTTCGAGTTTAATCCTGTCAGTTGATTCTTGTTTTACTATTTGCTGGTATTAGTGGTGAATAACATCATCTAGTTTTTGTTTTGCTTCTAGTATTTTCAAGAATCAATATTTAATTTTCAGTATACAGGAATTAATAAACAGAGAACAATTTTGAATCCATTGTGATTCTTGGAATGTTGGAAACTAAATCCGTTCATTCTTGAGAATACCAGAAGCGAAACAAGAACGAGATGTTATTGACTCCCCACAAATACCAATAAATAGTAGAACAAGAATAACGATCGTTTGTTTGGTTGAGTTTTTTGCAGCTTTAAAAGGTTTATAAATGTCTATTTGAGTTTTTTAGAGTTGTTTGGACGAGATTTTGAGATTGTTTATTTTAAATTGTGTAGGTGTTAGTAGAGCTTAATATGTTTTTCTAAATAATTTTTTTTTTTTTTAAAAAAAGTACTAATCAAATTGCTATAATTTGTTTTTTATAAAAAATTATTATATTTTTAATAGATATACTGTAAATAATTTTTTTATCGATAGATATTTTTTAAAAGTTCAGTCAAACAAGTTGCGACAAGTTTACCAACAGAATCTATATATGTCAAATCATAACAATTCTGTGTATGACCTATGATAGTTCTTTATTTCTTTGAAATTAGGTTTGATTCCACAAAATCAAAACCTAAAATAGTTAACTACCTAAATAAACAGAAATATAATAATAATAACATGAATATTTTTAAATTTTTAAATATTAAATAATTTTCTTTTTAAAACAACCCGAACCCTGCTGCTGGCTTGCTGCCTCCCAAACCCAAACACACAGCCTTCCTAAACAAATTTTCCATTCATATTAGACTATTAGAGTGGTGTTATTGTCACTCCATTGAACTAATAATGCTCCAGTTTTAAAAAAATGAATGGTTTTTTAAAATTATATCAATTATTTCCTACACTACCCTTGTTGCTCACTCAAATTTATTTTCCAAATTATATTAACAATTAAATTTTCTCTGTATCTTTTTTTTTCTCAGCACCGCAAGCCTTCATATCTCATTTTTTCCGGTTATAATAATACTATAAAGAAGAATATCAGTTTTTTCCCATATATATATATATATATATTGTTATAGGTATATTTTATCGAATGTACACATCATTGACAATGTGAGTAGTCTCTTAAGATTGCCAGGTAGATGTTTGAATAGGCATTCAGAAAATATCTTTCAAAATATCACTAAGGAATACGAACCCGAGTAAGTCCGAATACAGGTATTCGATAGGACAAGATCTATTCGGGACCAAGTGATGTCATATACTACTCGGGACAAAAACGAGAAAACCCGAATAAAGTAGTCCAATACATAATTCGCACATGGGTATACCAAGAGTTGTGCTCAAATACATGAAGACATCCATATCAAAAAGAATTTCTAAAAGAATAAAACACCAAACAGGAAACAGGTTCCAAATCGAGCAATACTTTACTTCTTCAAGAAGACTGCACATTTATAAGGAAATAAAGTCCTAAATTGATTGTATCTCCAGAGTTCCATTCGATCTCCATACAATCTCCGAAATAGGAAAGAAGTAAAAAACAACTCCAACAAGCAACCAAATTGTAACTAAATACAAAAATCTTTCATTACTTGTGCAACGATGATTAGGGTTCTATGCGAATATAAATAAACCCATAATCTCATTGTTAAAAAGCCGAGAGGAAAAAGAGAGATCGAGTGGTGTAGTTTTTTATTCCAATAGTGAATTTTGGCTCGATTGTTGGTTCAACCATCCGTGGACGTTTCTCCGATCACCGGAGTTTTACCACGTAAACTCGTGTCTAACTAGCTTCAAATAGCATTATCTTTCTTTCTCTTTCTTTGACAGGTCACAACCAAATCCAATCTTGTTGACTTTCTCATCCATCGAGAATCAACGTCAACAATTGGCGCTAGAAGGAGGGGGTGAACCTCTGATCTGATTCAAAGTAATGGCTGGAAGCGGAAGTAGAAACAGTTCTGGGGACATCCAAAAATCTCCAGATAATGCTCATATAGGCGGGAGCTCACGAGATCCCATCATAACCACCAAGGACCAACCAACATCTCTGACTGGTATCCAACAAATCCCTCATACTAGTGAGGACGTAGCACGACGTTTCCGTGAGGCATTGCAACAGCTACTGACAGACGCGACGAGAGAAAGAGTAGATCTATTGGTTACGGATGAGGTGCACCCACTAAACCCTCTGCCTACAAGGCTTCGTTCGGTTACAGTTGGGCCGAAACCAGATGCTCTAGTAGCTGCTAGGAACTCGGATCAAAGCAATCAACCTGGGGGTAAAACAGGCACCCAGGACAAGGATCGTGAAACACCCGAAGAACCACACCAAAGGCGGAATCATGGTCAGGTAGATCGAGATAGGCACCGAAAATATGATCAGCGTAGGGATCAGTCATCGTCATCAGAGGATAGAGATTGTCACCATCACAAGCGTCGTCATGGAACCATACACCTACAAGGGTTAGCTCACGAGACTCGGATACAAGATGAAGATGAGCTGGAAACAGGCATGGCAATCACCCAGCGGTTTAATCGTCATGAAGAACCGATGGGAGACAGAGATGTTATGATTCAGAGCCTGACTCGAGAAGTCGAAAACAACAGGTGTCGAATGGACGCGCTGGTTAGGTGATATGGATATAATGACTTATCTGACGATGATTCTAATAGTCCATTCACTAGGGACATCCTACGAACCCCATTCTCAGAAAGGTTTAGGATGCCACACGTGGAACAATTCAAGAAGGATATAGATCCTAAAGAACATGTCAGACGGTATAAAAGCGCTATGGCTCAGTATGCACACATCGACCCTTTACTATGTCTCAACTTTCCACAAACTCTGTGAGATACAGGTTTAAGATGGTTCAAAAGGTTGCCCCCGATAAGCATCGGAAGTTTCTGTGAATTATGTAGAAGTTTCTCAAGACAATTTCTGGGCAATGTACATAGGAAAAAATCAGTGGCTTACCTTTCTCAGTTGAAACAAGGGAAATATGAGTCGTTGAAAAAATACCTGGGAAGATTCGATTAGTCAGTCTTAGAAATCAGCAGTGCAAATGATGAAACAATAATTACTGCATTCATAAATAATTTACAGAATGGACGACTATCTTTTGATCTAAGAAGGGCCCGTTTAACCAGATATGCAGACATGATGGACATGGCTGAAGGATATGCACTAGCCGAAGAAGAGGAGTTAGCCACAGGAGGATGCTACATGTATGGAGGAAGACCTGAACAAAAAGACGCCGAGTCAAAGGTATAAAACCACAAAGGAAAACAAAAAAGAAACAGCAAAGAAAGAAGCAATGATGGGGGAAACATGCGTTATACTGACCAGACCACAGAGAAATTATGAGGAAAATACACAAACTACATCACTCTCCGGAAAAAGCAAGAGGAAATCCTGGCCATATTAGAAGAAACAAATCTAGTAAAAGAGCCACGCCGACAGTCTTAGTTTGCTCGGCGATATACAACAAAGTATTGCAGATTCCACAAGGAAACTGGTCATGAGACTTCCAAATGTTACCAGCTTAGAGACTACATAGAGATCCTCATTTGGGAAGGATACCTATAAGATATAATCCTGAAAAAAGATGAGAAGTCAGAGATGAAGAAAGAGACCATGGCCGTCCATAGTTCTGGTCGGAACAAAAGGGCCAGTCCCTAGGCCAATGAAGTAATACAAACAATCTTCGAAGGACCATCAACTGGAATAAGTAACCGGGAGCGAACTCAGGAAATCCTAGAAGCGGTGGAGGCAAGGCAGAACTTTGATGTCAACTCCGTCGAACCAGACCCGAAAAGGTAAAGGAAGGATAAGACCCAATAATATTCACAGAGGCCGACTCACACGGCGTCGATGTTCGATCGAATAACGCCCTCGTCATAAGTGCCTGAATTAGACATAGAGAAGTCAGGAGAATTTTAATAGACAATGGTAGTTCGACTGATATTCTCAATGTAGATGTCTACTATCAACTCAGGTTGGACTGAAATGATTTACAACCTTTCCATACTCCACTCAAAGGATTCGGGGAATCGAGGTCAGGTTTCTCGGGAAGGTAAATTTGCCTGTAAAAATTGGAGTAGCACATTGTCAGAGAACAGTGTTGCTCGATTTTGTAGTGGTAGACCTAGACAATTGGCATTATAACGCGCTGTTAGGTCGGCCATTATTGAATAAAACCAAGGCAGTAACAACTACTTATGCTCTGATGATCAAATTCCCAACTTAACGGGGGATAAGAGTAGTCAAGGGGTCCCAAAAGATGGCCATAAGAGCCAATCTCTCGGTTTACAAAGACAGAGACAATAGCGAACAAGTGTTCACCATCACACGATCAGATTAGACCGAGCAAGAATCACTGTTGTTTGAGTTTGATCCGAGGAAAGAGCCGAAAGTGTTTAAAAGTGAACCAATAGAGGAAATAGTCTTAAGAGAAGATGAACCAGGCAAGAAGATCAAAATCGGGGCCAGTTTAGAAGGAAAGGTTAAGCAAAACCTTATTGATCTACTCAGATATAAAGATGTGTTCGTCATGAAGGCATGGTAGGGATAGATGCCCGAATAATATCACATCATCTTGCAGTGGACCCAAATGCAAAACCAGCAATACAAAAAAGAAGATCTTTTAACCTAGAAAGAAGTCAGACGATCAAGTAAGAAGTGGAGAAGTTACTCGCTGTAGGATCGATCAGAGAGATCAGCTACCCTCAGTATGTAGCCAATGTGGTCCTTGTCTAGAAGAAAAATGGTCAGTGGAGAATGTGCGTAGACTTCACGAGCCTGAATAAAGCCTGCCCAAAAGACATTTTTCCACTGCCAAGGATAGACCAACTGGTTGATGCCACGTTGGGCCACGAATTACTCAGTTTCATGGACGCCTACTCAGGGTATAACCAAATCCGGATGAATAAAGCTGATGAGGAAAAAACGGAGTTCATAACCTGCCAGGGCTTATACTGTTACACAGTAATTCCCTTCGGGCTCAAGAATACAGGAGCAACATACCAAAGGCTTGTCAACAGAATCTTCACACGTCAAATAGGAATAAACATGGAAGTTTACATAGATGACATGTTGACCAAGAGCATCTCGGTATACGGGTATGCATCAGACATAAGGGAAACATTCGATGTCTTGAGGAGATATCAGATGAAGTTGAATCCGAACAAATGCCTATTTGGAGTTCCTTCAGGAAGGTTCCTGGAGGAATCGAAGTAAACCATAAGAAGATCCAAGCCCTTTAGAAAATGACCTTGTCAAGGACGCTAAAAGAAGTGCAGCGCTTAACAGGATGCCTAGCCTCCTTGGGTAGATTTATTTCAAAAGCCACAGATAAATGTGCTCCCCTTTTTAAAGTAATTAAAAAAGGAAAAAGGCTCGAATGGAACGAAGAATGTGAGCAGGCGTTCCTAAAAATCAAAGAGTACCTAGGGCAATCTCTCATCTTTTCAAAACCAAAGATGGGAGAAATACTCCACTTGTGCCTATCAATTACGGAATTAGCAGTAAGCTCAGTTCTAGTCAGAGCAGAAGATGGAGTACAGAGGCCAGTATACTATACCAGCAAGACACTTTTTCCAGCTGAAACCAGGTATTTACAAGCAAAAAAATGGCCTTAGCATTGGTTTCGACATCAAGGAAGCTGAGACCATACTTTCAGGCTCATACAATCCAGGTCCTCATCGATTGCCCACTTAAGCAAATCTTATAAATGCCAGAAATTTAAAGAAGACTAACCAAATGGGCAATCGAGCTAAGTGAATTCAATATTCAATACGTCCCCAGGACATCCCTCAAAGGTCAGGCTGGAGCAGATTTCGTAGCAGAATTCACAGAACCAAACCTGTAAGCAAAAAGAATGCTGGGCAAGAGTTTCTTATGGAGATTATATGTCGATGGTTCCTCGAACACTCATGGAAGCGGGGCAGAGATCGTAGTATGCACCCCGGAAGGAGATGACGTTGAATGTGCCATGAGATTCGATTTCAAAGCAACAAATAATCAAGCCGAGTATGAGGCGTTACTAGCTGAACTTAGAGTTTGCATTGCCCTCGGAGCAGATGAGGTCGAGATATTCAGTGACTCACAGGTAATCATCAACCAAGTCCTGGACGAATACCAAGCTAGAGACGTAGGAATGATAACTTATCGAGACATAGCAAAACAACTCCTTCATAAATTCAAGGAATATAAGATTGTCCAGATTCCCACAGAAGAGAATGAAAAGGCTGATGCTTTGTCCAAACTAGCATCATCAACAACCATAATCAAACCAAAAACTATTCCGGTCGCACATCTCCTCAAACCGAGTATAGTTGAGTAAAAAAACTTAGAAATCTTATAAATTCGAACACCGCCAGATGGTTGGATGACTCAGCTGAAAAGATACCTAGAAGAAGGCATACTCCCGGAAGATCCCCTAGAAGCCAAACGTGTCAGATGCCGGTCAACAAGATACACATTGATCGAAGGAGAATTGTACATAAAAGGGTTTTCCCGAACACTCCAGAGATGTGTATCGAAGAAAGATGCATGTCGGATACTACAGGATACTACACGCCAGATAGTTGTTTTATGAACAAATTACATCAAACTCTCCTGAAGTTTGTTTTTTTACACACGGAACTGTTAATTGACACTCACCTCCTCTTTAGGGTTTGACCGTTAAGTGTGAGAGTAGACCATTAAAAAAATAATAAAAGATAAAAATACTCCCGATTCACAAAAATTCTAAAAGAAATAATTACATAAAACTCCCCTGAGGTTTGCTAATTTTCACACAAAAACAACTTTATTAATAAATGACACCCACCTCCCTTATCGTTAGTCAAAGTTGGTCAAATTAAACCGTAGATCAATTTTGACTATCAAAACTAAGGATAGTTTAATCAGTTAAAGCATTATATACCTACATACATACATACATACACACACACATATATATATATATATATATATATATATATATATATATATATATATATAATTGAATAAATATTTTAAAATGAAGATTTTTTAAGGTATTTTAAAATGAAGATTAAGTGAGAAAAAAATTGTTTTTAAAATTATTATACTTTTGGAAAGAAATATGATTAATTGAAAATTAAGAATAAAAAAAATAACTGAATTTTTTATTTAAAAAACAAACAGTCCAATCTAATTTAAATGATATTCAATTTTTTTTAAAAAAATCTTAAAACCTTTAATAGTTCGCCAGTTCTACCAACAACACAAATCACAATAATTTCTTAATTTGTTCGATCTTCTCTATGAGAGATTGAACCATACTTCTTTCTAAAATAGAGTCAATTCATCAGTTCCACCAGCAATAAAAATCACACTAATTTGGTATAATTTGTTCAAAATATTTAAAAAGCTCAATATCTATTTATAAATAAGATTTTTTTTCCCAAAGTAATAGAATTAATTTTTTTTTATTTTTTTTTAAAATAGAAAAATTAAAAATTAAAATAAATTAGGGGAATTGTGATTTGTGATGTTGGTGGAACTGGCGCGAACTGGCTTAATCTAGGTCAATCTATCATGGAGGAGATGAAACAAATTAGAAAGGGATTGTGATTTGTGTTGTTGGTGGAACTGGCAAACGGTTAATGGCATTACGATTTTTTTTAATTTGAATTTCTTTTAAATTAAATTGGACGATAAGTTTTTTTAATGATTTTTTAATTCTTAATTTTCAATTAATCTTTTTTTTTTCTTTCCAAAAAAATCTTAATTTTAAAAACAGTTTTTTTTTTCACTTAATCTTCGTTTTAAAATACTTGGAAAAAATCTTCATTTTAAAATATTTATTCAATTATATATAATTTTATCAAGCTTCAATCGACTAAACTATCATTTGTGTTGATAGTTAAAATAACAATTTAATTTGATAAACTTTAACTAACGGTAAGGGAGGTGAGTGTTAATTATCAATAAAGTTGTTTTTATATGTAAAAGAGCAAACGTCAGGGGAGTTTGATGTAGTTAATTCTTTTAGATTTTTGGTGAATCAAATGTATTTTTATCTTTTATCATTTTTTAACGGTAAACTGTCACATTTAACAGTCAAACCCTAATGGTAGAGGATGTGAGTGTCAATTAACGGTAAAATTATTTCCGTGCCTAAAAGAGTAAATCTAAGGAAAGTTTGGTGTAATTTATTCTTTTTTCTATGTTAAAAAAATCGACTTTTTAAGCATTATCCATTTTATTTACCCGCCACCGTCACACTCACGCGTCTCACAAACACGCGCGCACCTCTTGAGCATCCATTTATGGTTGGAACTTCGAACTTGAAACCCAACCCAAATCCTAGTATCATCAATCATCATCTCCGATGATAAGAATGTTATCATCCACAAACCACAACCTATTCAACTGTAATAATCAATCCATCTAAACCCCTTTAACAACATAACATGCAATTGTCCACCATACTCTCACAACCCCCAGCTTCCACTTTCCAGCCAACAATCCTCCATTTCCCGCCAAAACCAGTCTTTTCTCCTCCAACAAACAGCCGACACTTCTCCGGCACTAATATTTTCAGACCAGGGATGGCTTCACTTTCTGCGTTTGGTCTGGTTGGGTCACAGAAGAGTGATTCTTCGAGCTTTGTTGGAAATGATTCAAGTAGGTGTTGTACTTTGATGGATTTTGTGGGTAAGGGAGGGGTCGATGTGGGAGATGATCTGGTGTTGTTGTTGCACCATATACAGTACGCTTGTAAGAGAATTGCTGCTCTTGTGGCTTCTCCTTTCAATTCAAGTCTTGGAAACCAAACGGGTATTGCTGCTGCTGGGACTGCTGGGTCTGACAGGGATGCTCCTAAGCCTCTTGATTTAGTGTCTGTATGTTCACTTCTCAACCTTTTGATTTTATTACAGGATGATTTATTTATTTATTTATTTTCACTGTTTGATGATAAGCTTAGGTGCTTGATTGGATTGTTTTGTATATTTCTATGTGATTTTATTTCATTTTTGAAGTTAAACTTTTTTCGTTTTTTCAAAAACCTTAAGCCAGCAAGAATAAGGTGTGTTTTGAGCTCAATTGAACTAAGAAAGCAACTTTTAGATAGGGGAAATTTTCATGACACTGATTTAATTTTATGGTTTGCAATTAGTTATTAGCTTTAGATACATTGAAACTGGATTGCACTATGTTCTTTTGGAAGTAAATATGTGGTAGCTTTCTTTTGATTTGCTATTTAGAAGGACTTCATTTATGAGAATCTGAAAAATGATTTTATTTTGTTCCCTAATCTGTGTACATCTCATTGATCTGGCTCAACAAGCTTGTCATAACATTTTGAGGGCAGCATGATGAACATTAGTATTTGTAGTTGTTGGGTTATTTTTATTCTACCTAAGTTAGATAAGAAGAGTTTAATGCCTTTGTTTCTGTTGTAATTGTATTTGCTATCTCTAATTAGATAGCTTATGTCAAGAAAAAGGCCAGTAGATTAAATTTGGATTGTTGGTATTGAGGTTGTAATGAGGGAAATGGATTGGTGGGAACTTGAGCTGCTAGCCTACAAGAAGGCATAGAAGCTTAAGGGCTTTTGTACTTGCAAAACTTCTTTGATTCTAAAGTCATCCCTTTGATGATTTTCATACTAGCAAAATTGAAAGATTGTCAGATGATCCGTGTTACTGTGTACCACACTTTATCTTAATAATGATGATTTGTGTACCGGACTTTATCTAAATACTATGGTTCTCTTTGGTAGTAGGTTTCTAGTTGGAGTTTCTGAGCTTATCCTTATACAAAATTGAATTGACCCTATCTAACTTTTCTTGAAAGTTCAGATTAAATCTTTCAAATATATATATGATCAGGTCAATGCTTTATCTTAGGGGCCTTATCCATTTACAACTTGAAGGCAATATTGCTGTATTAGCTATTCAACGCTATTCTAAATTTCATATTGACTCTGTTAGCGTTTAAGAACTCATGTTTTACTCTTGCATGTAATCGCCATGTTCTAAGGTGCTTTATCTTGTATCTTTGTGTATTGGCTACGAGCTTAGTTCTATGAAATGTTGTATGATTTTCTTGTAGCAGACTAGCAGGACCCATCTAGTTTTTGGGAGTACATGGATTTGGAATTTCCACTTTCTGACTTGACATGCATCTCCTCAACTTATCACTTTTTCGTCCTACTGATGTTAGTGATTTAAGGATATTAAAGACAGGTCTAGAAATGTTTTTGTCGATTCACATTGAAGAGGAAAATTTGCTAGGGGTGAATTCTTTTATCTCGTTTTGTATCAGAATAATATATCATTTAGTGAAATTTTGACCATGATAGTCTAATTTTTCAAGTTCAATCCATGATGCAGATATATCTTTGATTGGCCAACTCAAAGTTTACCTATTGAAGTGTATTATTCTCCAAATGTTTCTAAACGTCCCATGTTCAGTTTTTCCTTAGCAAACCCGATTTCTCAATCACAATAGACTGAAACAGAAGAACAATGTGTGATAAATCGAACTTTTTTCTTGTACAGAATGAAATCATCTTATCCTCTCTTCGGAGTTCCGGAAAAGTTGCAGTCATGGCTTCGGAAGAAGATGATTCTCCAGTTTGGATAAATGATGATGGCCCATTTGTGGTAGTAATGGATCCTCTTGATGGTTCTCGTAATATAGATGCCTCCATACCCACCGGAACCATATTTGGGATTTATAGTCGCCTTGTGGAGCTAGATCATTTACCTGTAGATGAGAAGGCGTCACTAAATTCACTGCAGAGTGGTAGTCGGCTTGTAGCTGCTGCATATGTTCTCTATTCATCAGCCACAATACTCTGTGCTAGCTTTGGTTCGGGAACGTATGCATTTACATTAGATCATTCAACAGGAGATTTTGTTCTCACGCATCCAAACATAGAGATACCTCCTCGAGGTAACATAAGAGAACCTTTACGCACCAAGTATTTTACATTTAACAATCCAAGAATGCCATGAAGTGTGAATCTGCATGCCAATGATTTCCCTCTTCTACCATAATCAAACTATGTGGTAATCATTCAGTTTATCCACCACATTTGTTTCAATAGACTTAGAAAATTCATTTGCATAACCTATCAAGTTGGTCTAGTTAGGTAAATTCAATTTTCTATTTAGTTATATGCTTAACCTCTCTTTACTTTGACAACTTGGATGTAGTCAAGTTTATCTGATGGTCACCTAATTGTTTCACTAACTCTAGGCATTGCATTGGAATTTCTGATACTGATGATAGTCTCCGTCATCAAATTCATGAAATGACTGGTTCACTATTTCAGGGCAAATCTATTCTGTTAATGATGCACGCTATTTTGATTGGCCTGAGGGTCTAAGGGAATATATTGACACTGTGAGACAAGGGAAAGGAAAATACCCAAAGAAATATTCAGCTCGTTATATATGCTCTTTGGTTGCTGATTTCCATCGGACTCTGTTGTATGGTGGAGTGGCAATGAATCCGAGAGACCATCTTCGTCTGGTCTACGAGGCAAATCCTCTTAGTTTTCTCGTGGAGCAAGCTGGGGGCAAAGGTTCTGATGGTAAACGTAGAATTCTTTCAATTCAACCAAGCAAGCTGCACCAAAGACTGCCTCTCTTTTTAGGGAGTTCTGAAGACATTGAAGAGTTGTTGAGTTATGGAAATGTTCAACAAAAAGTAAATCCTGGGTATGAAGTTTAAATGCTATACTGATAATCCAGTTGTTCGTTATCTTTATGTGTAAAAATTTCAGTGTTCATCTCAAATCCATGTCTATACTAATCCGTTCTAACACCGAATTCTTGTACATTTTTGTTGTGGAGAACCTAGAATGGAGAGAAAATCAACCTGATTTTTTTTTCTTAAAAAATTATGCTCATTTCTTTATGTACCGGATGTTCCTTCTTATATATGTATAATTTGTTCAATGATGTTTTAGTACAAAAATAAAATGTGTATTGGACCAAAGTTTAAACCGAAGGGGCCTATCCTGAATCAACTAGATTTAGGAGATCAATAACAGTTGAATACCTGATCTCATCTGGTCACCAAGGACTTTAGCAATTATTTTTTGACAGTAAGGTTGCATTGTTATTTTATCTTAAATCTGAGTAGATCTAAATTTAACTCAATTCTGAAGTTTTGAGTAGTTTTGAGTTCTTTTTTCTTTTTTTCTCTGGAATCTGAATAGTATGTGGGCTTGAGATAAGGTATATGGATGTGACATTGTTGAGGTTACATGCTGCTCCAGGGTGGGTTATGACAATTCAACACTTACTCCAAAACCACATTGGAGCCACAAGGCACACAATGTGCGACAATGTTTTTCAGATGCAAGCTCTATTTTTTGTTTTTTTTTTTTTTTCCAGAATTGTTATTTTTTATTTTTAATTATAAAGCTATTCTTAGTTTGTAAATTTAATTATGGAAAGGGGTATTATCACTAAACTCCATACTTTTTTACGAATTGTCATATTTTTAAACGTTTTTACCATATTAATCACTTTAATCCCTTGTTTTTTCAAAATTCATCTTTAAATTTTTTCTTTTAGTCCCTTTAATTTCAATAATAGCCGGTCAATCCCTGAAAAAAATTAAAACGCCTCTATCCACAAGCTCTAATCAGCTGAGCTAGCTCAACTCATGTTTGAAGGTTTGTTGATTTATATATATAATTTAAAATAAACTCATATTTAAAAACATATTTACGAAAATGAAAAAGAAAATTACAAAACAAATAGAATCCCAGAAAATCTAAAAAATCAAAGACCGTAATTTTTTTCTCTCTTTTTTTTGAATTTTTTTTTCCTTTTCAAAAAATATATTATTTCAATTTGACAAAAAAACCCCAGTAAATCGAAGCCCATAAATTGAAAAGGGAAAAGAATCAACAACAAAAAAGAAAAATAATAAAACAAAATAAACTCGTATTTATATAATTTAAAATAAAATCATATATAATAATAATATATAAAAACATATTTATGAAAATGAAAAAGAAAATAACAAAACAAAAGAATAAAAAAAGGAATTTTTTTAATATTATTTTTCTTTTTTTGTTGTTGAATTTGATTTTTTGGGGTTTTTTTTTTATCAAATTGAAATAATATATTTTTTAAAAAGAAAAAAAAATCCAAAAAAAAGAAAGAATTTGTTTTTACGGCTTTCATTTTTTAGATTTTTTGGGTTTCCATTTGTTTTATTATTTTCTTTTTCATTTTCAAAAATATGTTTTTATATATTATTATTAATAATATGAGTTTATTTAAAATAATATATATATATATATATATATATATATATATATATATGAGTTTATTTTAAATTATATAAATATATTTAAATTGATTTAAACAATTTTTTTATATATATATAAACAAACAAAAGTTCAACAACAATGAGTTAGAGTGACTCAAGTGATTAGTTGAGGTTGAAGTTTCAATCCCAACATTTTCATTTTTTAACTTACATTATCATTAATGATTTAGTTATTATATAGAACATGTATTGTTGCAGGGTAATTATATGATAAATAGTCGGATTCTTTTGGTTTTAATTTCAAATCTTTAATTTGTGGAGACTCTTGGATTCAAATCCAACGACTATAAACTAACTCAGCAATTATACAATACTTGTATTTGTTTAGTAGATGAACCTTATCATGAAATAGTAAGCTATACAAGGAGCTCTTACATTTGTATTTTTTTTTTTAGATAAACATTACATTTGTATTTGTCCCTTGATGAATAAAACAATTCTTTCTCATTTCTTCCATTTTTTTAAATATTAAAATAATTCGGGGTTTAAAGGTGGAGACACAACTCGAACCCACAACTCAAACCTATTTTTTAAAAGAATTATCTTCAATTATTTTATTTTAATTTAATTGTTTATCATTTTTTAATTTAAGTAACTAAGGGCTATTTGGTGTGTTATTAGTACAATTTAAGGACATGGGAGGTCTGAATAGATTTGTATTTGATTTTTTTATCTGATAACTGAACAGTGCTGAATTGTACTGAAAACTGAACAATGATTGAAAACTAAATAACATGTTTGTTTTTTTCTACTGAAAACTGAATATAAGTGATAACCTTTTTTTTTTTTAAGTTACAAATATAAAAAAATAAAATACTTTTATATCAATGCCCTTTCAATCATTATTTATTATATATTTACATTTTAATATATTAAAAGACAACTAGCAAATAATTTAAACTATTATTTGTTATTTATACACTTTAATATATTAAAAGATATTATACAACAAGTAATTTAAAATGATAACCGAAAATATATTATATTTGTGAGAATAGTTTCGTAAATATAAAATTGATATAAATTTAAATTGTTTTTAATTGAATGAAAAGTGGAAGATTTTCACTTTTATAAAAAAGTGAGTTTAAGAGTTATTTAAGTGATTTTATCGTTAAAAAAATTAAACTAAATAAAGTGTCATTAAGTGTTAAGTAAGAAAATCAAATAGATATTTAATGTTTAGCTGTATTTGTGCCAAACTTGGGAAGGTGAATGTATTTTTCAATATAATTATTTCATTATCGAAAGCAATTGAAACCAACGGCACAGATCTGACATCAAAATTTCTAATAGTATGATTCAACGACAGTCCACAGATCAAATCCTCTTAATAAAACGGCATCTTGTTCCCGAATGAGCCAGTAGCATCAACACAAAACACATGTTAATAACGGAATTTGTTTGGCCCACCGCCCACCATATAGTATTTTATTGTATAAAATTGTTTGGTATTAAATTATTCCTTAGTAAATTAAATTTAGTATTGTAAGAAGTTTGGTATTAGAAAATTAATTAGATTAGGATTAGATAATTCTAAACTTTTGTTTAAATTTAACTTAATTTTCTTTAACAGAATTTAACTTAAATAATATAGTTAAATATTAATTTCAAATAATTTAATATGGTTCAAACCTTATAAATTCACCACACCATACATATAAAATGTCACAAAACATAGTACTATACTACTAAATTAATACTATTAAATTAGTATTGTACAATTTAATAATCTTATTCAATACAAATTGGGGCGTTAAGCCAGGGCTGACTTGAGGAGTAACCAAATGAAACAACCGTCTACGTTCCTAAATATTTTAAGCCCTTAAATTTTGTTACCCTTTAAAATTATGATTTTAAAAATAGGTCCATATATGATTTTTTTAAAAAGTAGTCCCACTTATCACTACATATTAATTTTAAAAAAAGGCCCCATATATTACGTATGATTTTTTTTTTTTTTTTTAAAGCTCACATATCAATTATCAGTTTATCACACATCATTTGAAAAAAAAATGCCCACATGTTTTATAAAAAAAATCCACGTATGAAAAACACAAATAACATTATTACAATAATTCTTTTTTCTTTAGAGTCGCACCCTTCTACTGAACTACTTATATTTCACTTTTTAAAATTTTGATTTAATTATGTGGTTTTGTTAAATTTTTGGATTTATTTCCATCACTACCATTTTACTTATCTTTTAAACTTAATACGCCCCAAATCTTTTTCAAAAAAATAAAAATAAAAATAAAAATACATTTCATCTCTAATCTTTATATATAGTTTTCTTACATCCATTCACAACTAGGACTTGTTTTTTCTTCTTATTTCATGGTAAAACCATCTTTATTAGATGCAATTTTCTTTTTTTTTGTAGTCAGTTGAATTGATGGTGGTAGATTGTGAATGTGATATTAATCGTCTAATGATTTTTTTGAGCGATTGAGTTAGAGTTTTGGTGTGGTTTCGTTTTATCAGATATTAGGTTTTCTTGTGATTCTTGGTGCGATTTCCTTGTTTTTTTTATTGTTGTAAATAACACTAAACTAACGATGGAATATCTAGAATGAAATATACAAAAGAATTGATACAAATGATAGTATACCTGGAAGATCTGAAAGAATATAAAACGAGATAAAAAAAAAGTAACAAACATAGATCAGGAATTTGAGAAGAAAAATAAAACTAACCCGTGAAACAATAAAATCAATAAATACTAAACATGGTAAATATGAGATCGAGATCTAAAAGAAAATATAAACAAAAATAGTAATAAATCAATGAATACTAAACACGATAAACATGAGATCGAGATCTGAAAGAAAATATAAACAAAAATAGTAAACACTGAGTGATTTGAAGTAAGGGCTCGAAAAATAAATGACACTATTTAAGAGGGGTGTTGTGCAAATATCACCAGTTTAGTAATGTAAGTTTAAAAGACACCATTTAACGTAAAGAGACGAGAATACCCCGATAAAATTGAAAAAGAGAGAAAGTTGTCATTTTGTGAGTCTGAGAAAAGCAACAGTGAGAAAGAAACCAACGACAAAGAAATCGACGGCGAGAAAATCGACGGCTTATTGACCGGAATGGGAATACATTACATTTCACAACGATTGACAAAGGTAAGTTCAGTTTGTTTTATTTATCGATTTGTTGTTGATAACTTATCATTGCATTTTATACTTGTTCTGTTGATTGATATTGTAGATTAGGGTTGTCAATGGTTGTGGTTTTGGTTTGAGTTTGGGTTTGAAATGAGGTTGAATATGTTATGAGGAAGATGAAATTCTGGTATCGAGCATTTTTTTTTTAAAATAAATCAAGAATATTTCAAGCGAAATCGAGGAAATTTTATAGAAAGATTCGAGGAAATTTATCATACGATCGAGATTATTTCTCAAAGGATCGAGAACATTTTAAAAGCATCGATAATATTTTTAAAGGATCGAGAAATTGTTTGAAACGATCGAGAATATTTTCCTAACGATCGAGAATGTTTTTCAAAGTGATCGAGCTTTTGTTAAATGATCGAGAAGATTTTTCAAAGAATCGACAAAGGATCGACAAAGGATCGACAAAGGATCGAGAGGTTTTCCAAAGGATCAAGACTATTTTCAAAGGAACGAGAATATTTTTCTAACGATCGAGAATATTTTTCAAATGATCGATATTTTTTAAAATTATCGAGAAGAGAAGATTTTTCATCGAATCAAGAAGATTTTTTAAAAAATCGAGAGGTTTTTCAAAGTATCGAGACTATTTTCAAATGATTGAGAATTTTTTCAAACGATCGAGAATAATTTTCTAACGATCGAGAATGTTTTTTAAAGGTTCCAGATTTTATAAAATGATCGAGAAGATTTTTTAAAGAATCGAGAGGTTTTTCAAAGGATCGAGACTATTTTCTAAGGATCGAGACTATTTTCTAAAGATCGAGAATGTTTTTCAAAGGGTCGAGATTTTTTAAAATGACCGAGAAGATTTTCTATGAATCGAGAGGTTTATAAAAAGGATCGAGACTATTTTTAAAGGATCGAGAATGTTTTCAAACGATCGATAATATTTGTGTAACTATCGAGAATGTTTTCAAAGGGTCGAGATTTTTTAAAATGATCGAGAAGAATTTTCAATAAATCGAGACGTTTTTCAAAGGATCGAGACTATTTCCAAAGGATCGAGACTATTTGAAAAGGATTGAGACTATTTCCAAAGGATCGAGAATTTGTTTACAACGATCGAGAATATTTTCTAATTTTTTTGCAGTTTACTGATGTATTGTTTCTATGACATTGCAGATGACGAGCAGGTTGAAGGAATTGCTTAAAACTCCAGAGGGAGATTGGTTCAAGGGAAAATTGACCTGATAAGACCATTTTGAATCCCTCACCGGTATAGACGATGCACTTAACCGGGTCCCTGAAAAGTTTGCTGTTGAGGATTGGCGTCGGTTCATGGCCTTCTGTTTTGGGAATTTCATGTCGATGCACCGGGATCTGAAGTTTTCGGGTGGTGTTATTCATCAGTTGCTGCTGAAAGAGTTGGACCATGACGAGCCGACAGATGAGATGCGGTTCTTACAAGAGTTACAGTTTACATTTTGGAGTCGTACCGGACACGAGTATGTATGTTGCAGTTGAGAATGCCATACATCAACGGTACTTTCCTAGACACAATGAGGTATCGTTGGATGACTTGATGGTTGTTCTTACTCGTGGACAGTTTTAACAGGCGTACGATGTTGTGAAGTTGTGTCTTATTTACATGTTGAACTGGATATTTATAGGGGTGGACGAGAGATTAAAGATTCCAGTTTGGCAGTTTCGGTTGGAAGAGGACCTCAATGCCTTCGATGCGTTCCCGTGGAGTGCCCACGTCTATAGGCATTCTATCTTTTCATTCAAGCATGCGTTACCGCGACGTCGTGAGGAGAGACGCCAGCAGTCATAGAGCGATGTTGGAAATTCCGTGGAAGGGTACAACATCTACGGTCTATTATATGCCCTTTTGGTAAGAAATTTGATTACCAACATGTACATTAAATTTTATTTCCAAAATTGTTTTGGATTATAACTGTACTTATTTTTGATGCAGATATTTGCTTTCGAGGTGACCCCCTAACTGTGCATTGATTTCGGGACTCGAAGGGTTACAGACCTTTCTCCTCGTATATTGAAGTGGGAGTTGACCAAACAACATAGATGGAAGAAGCTGGACAAGATTTTTAGTGCTAGGGTAATTATTTAATTTTTTAATCGTTATATTACTTACTATAAGTAACAATGACATTCATCTAACTAAGCTTTCAGATGTCTGCGAGGATAGAAATCGTGCCCATAGCAGCTGAGGCGGTGGCACCGTACTTCGCAAGCCTAAGTGAGGGGGGGAACCCGTATGTGCAGGACAACATGGTTCACATTCCTACTGTGTCTGATCCGACTATTAGTGCAGATCGTCCCGAGGAGGAGGGTGGGGGTGGGGGTGGGGGTGGGGGTGGGGGTGTACTAAGATAGAGCATTCAGACCCAACGGGTGCGTATTTCAGTGGCATGGACACTGGCGGATCTGAGCCGTCTCCTTGGGGAGTGAGGCGTAGAAGGGTTCGGTTTACCACCCTAGGACCTGGTGCCGCTACAGAGGATTCCTGTGTAGGAGTTGGACTTGATGAGGAGGTAAGTTGAGATGGTAGTTTTGTTTTTTTTAACAAGATCTGTTGGATTGTTTTAGTATTAACAATGTTGCATGATTTCACGCCCGTTTAGAACCTCAGTTCAACGAGTTACGTGAAGCCCTTCGAAAGAATGAGGATGATCGACAACAACAGCACCGAGAGTTGCTGGATTTGATTCGGAAGAGCGAGGAGGATCGACGACGACAACAACATAGGGAGTTTCTTGCATTGATCGGGGGCCTTCAGGGCTTTAGGACGCATATGTATCAGCATAGGGAGGATGCACATACCGGTGGGGCAGTTCTGGAGAGTGGGGCTCAGTCTCCCCCTTCCCCTTCCCCTTTCCTGGAGCAGCAGGCTCCCCCTCCCTCTCCGAGCGAGCTGCCGGCCCCCCCTCTCCCTCTGAGAGAACAGCCGCCCCCCCTGCCCCCTGCCCCCCTGCCCCCTTGCCCCTCGAAGTGATCAGCAGGCTCCCCCTCTACCTCCAAGCGAGCAGCCGACCCCCCATCGGAGCGAGCAGCCGGCCCCCCTC
The DNA here is from genome assembly GCA_032871835.1 of Dipteronia dyeriana. NCBI lineage: Eukaryota > Viridiplantae > Streptophyta > Magnoliopsida > Sapindales > Sapindaceae > Dipteronia > Dipteronia dyeriana. Next base: position 57,278,572 of record CM065295.1, on the reverse strand, counting down.
CCCTCCACCTCGGAGCGAACAACAGGATCCCCCTCTACCTCGGAGCGAGCAACATGATACCCCACCACAAACGAGCGAGCAGTAGACTCCCCCTCCACCTCCACCTCCACCTCCACCTCCACCTCCACCTCCACCTCCACCTCCGCCTCCACCTCCGAGCTAGCAGCCGTTCCCCCATCCCCCTCGGAGAGAGGAGCAGGCTCCCCCTCCACCTCCCCTCTAGCAGCAGGCTCCCCCTCTACCGACTACTTCGATCCAGCCACACACGAAACGAAGATCCTCATCTCAGCACATCCCGGTGGGGGGATCTCGACAGCAGAGGCATGTACTGAAGAGCGATTGACAGTTGCTTAGCCCGTACAAAGATCCGTGCCGACCTAAGAGGGCGAGGTAAATACTAGAGGGACCTGACCACGTATTTAATCCCTACGGACTGGTGGACGGTGACCAGTTGAAGGATTCAAGAAGAACGTAAATAAGGAACTGTAAGTAAATTTCTTTGTTATTTAGGTGGCAGCTTTTCTTCTAATGCATTAAATAAATGTGTAGCTGATGGAACATTAATGCAGACGTGATGTTGATTTGCTGGAGCCAGTTGATGCTGCATGGTTCCATCGGATGCAGACCAACTTCATGGATGTTGATGATGAGGTACGTGTAGACCTTGCAAAACGGGTTTGTGGATCGAGTTGGACCAAACCTAACACGACCCATTTATTAAATGGGTCATGTCGGGTCAACCCGTTTATTAAATGGGTTGAACTCTCAAACCCGATCCAACCCATTTAATAAACGTATAACCCGACCCGACCCGTTTAACCCGTTTATATTATGTTTGATTTTTTTCTATGTTAATATTTATTAAAAATATAATATAAATCTAAACTAAAAATATCCTTAAAAAACCAACATAATAACCAATTAAATCACATCTCAATTTAGACGAGCCATAAAAAGACTATAATGTTTATACAATCCATAAATGATAGAATATATATATATATATAAACAAACAATTAAAATGAATAAAAACGATAAATAAAGACCGATAGTTCAACTGTTGAGATCTTCAAACTTCGTATTCCGTAAACTATTGACAATTGCAAAATGAAAGTTAAAATAATATAAAAATTAGTTATTTATCATTGAACCATAATTGTTATTGTAAGTATTCCCCCAATTAATTTTAAGTTACACATTTTTTTCAAACTAATCGTTTCAACCCGTCAACCCGTTTATGAAACCCAACCCAACCCAACCCATTTATTAAACGGGTTAAACGGGTCAACCCGTTTACCAACCCGAACCCATTTAGCTACACCCAACCCAACCCAAATTCGTTGGGCTCGTGTCAACTCATCGTGTCGTGACCCAAATTGCCAGGCCTAGGTACGTGGGACCGTAAATTATGTTTTTAATATTTGTTTTAGATGTGTAAACCTCCTAACATATATTTACGTGTTTATATTCCCAGTATATGGACGGGTACCTCCATATTCTTCGAAAGCGTCAATGGGCTTTCCCGAATGTGTACAGTCAGATGGTCAACATATTGGATACGCAGTTTTTTGTAAGTACTGAAATTAGTAATGATTACGCATGCTTGTAGATTTGTATGGAAAACATTAATAATTTTGAGTTTGTGTTTCTACAGTCCATTCTGAAGCAGCAGTACATGAAAATGTTGCCTCGTGATTCTCGCGGGGAGATCACCCTGGCGCGGTGGAATGTTTTGAGGTCTTAGTGGAAGGATGACGACCTTACGACGGTGCTTGGTGGTGCCCCGATTGGATGCCGTTTGTGGCACGAGGTTGACATGGTAAGTGTTACTTGGTTTGCAATTACAAATATAAATGTCTTGGTACATCCTAACACATGGTGTTTACGTTTACAGGTCCTGATGCCGTGCAACATTGGACGCCAATATTGGCTATTGGTGACTGTGGACCTCACATGCGGGAAGATGTTCATAGTCGACCCCTGGAGACAGGAGGTCCTAGCTCATATCCGGAAGCAGCAGGAAGCCCTGTTGTGCTACTTTATGCCCTCGATGTTGCATCAGGCCGGGTTTCATACTGCACGACCGGCTGGACTTGAGAAATTTGAGAAGACAAGTAAGCCTTTCTCAGTCAGTGTGGTGTCAGAAAAACGTATCCCCCAGCAAAAGAAATCGTAAGACATTTCGTTATTATTATAAACCTAATGTTTTATTAACGATTGTTTATGTGTCCAACTGTAGGGGTAACTGTGGTCCCCACACGTTGAGATTGATCGAGTACTTACTGGCGGACATAAAGGATTTCGATTGGTCGGAAGACGATATGAAGATCATTCGGGAGAAGATGACAGTTGAAATATTTGCAAACTCCTGGCCCGTTTAGATTTATGTAGTAATTCATTTGTATATGTACCAATTATTTTGTATATGTACCAATTCTTTTGTATATTTACCAATTATTTTGTATAAAAATGTTTACATTTGTATATATACAAATCATATTTAAATAAAATTACATTTCATTTAATGAACAAGTCATATGAGTTCAAATTATCACAATGTCATCATGATAACGCCTCAAATCACTCCACGGTGGAGTCTCTAGTAGGGAACGTCTGTCTGTTATGACCAACTGTATGACAGATACTACACTTGCGTCTGTATTCCTCAGGAATGACTCTGTTCGGACCTTCATTAGTCAAAGCTGGGTTAGAACATCTCCTCGAATTATGCCCTGGTTGTCCACATCGTCTACAATTTTGTGTAGTTGTTCTCTCCGAAGACGAGATACAACGTGAAGCCCTCGAACAACCTGCTTGTCTCCTGAAGCTTGGATTCAAAATGACTCTCTCAGCGATGTCAGATGGCACAATCAAAGTGGAAGGATGTCCAACCGGTATAATAGGAACCGAGTATGCATCAATAAGTGTTTGTTGCTTGTAGTAGTCCGCACAGAGGGATGTGAAATCCATGTTTCGGTCCCTATAAAAACATTGAAAATGATAAGATTCACGTTTAAGTAATATTAACCATAGACAAAATTGTATGATGTACCTTGCTGCAGCGAGAGCGTGAGACCATGGAAGAAAGTCCATTTAGAATTTTTTGCATGTGCAGGTCTTCCGGGCTAAGTCAACGGTCCACTATTTTCCAGCCCGCTTCACTGAGAATATGTTCCAGTCAACTGGATTAACGGTCATAAAATTGCACTTATCAACACGTTTGAGGATCACAAGATGTGATGCGTCGGTCAACTGATGACGCATGGATTGTGCAGCCCTATGACGATCATGAAACCAACGTTGTAGCATATTCCTAATGAACTCTGCCAAAGTCAACATAGGCAGTTACCGTGCAAATTTAAGGCATGCACCCTATACCTTCTGTCGGGGCAGTGTACACGGGACCACTTGTGTGGACCGACATCGATTACATATTCATATGCATTAGGGTGCAAGTTTCGTAACTCTTCCATGTGCCGGTTATATTGCAACTCGGTGTACGCTCGAGCTGCTTTGTCCATTATTACAACAACATCCTTTCTATGATATTTCTTCTTAATATTTTCATAAAAGTGCCAGCAACATATGGTATGGGTGGCATAAGGGAACACTTTAGAAATCTCTGCTTCAATGCTTGCATGTCGATCAGAAATGAAAACCAAATCATCAATATGGCCAAGGGCACCTTTCAAGCAATCCAAAAACCACTCCCATGATAGGTTGTTTTCCGAGTCACCATACCTAAAAGCAATTGGATAAACCTGTTCATTCTCATCTTGTGTAGTTGCAACAAACATTATGCCCCCGAATCTACCCTTTAAATGGGTACCATCAACGACAATAATTGGACGCATACACATCTGGAATCCTCTGAGTGAGGCACCCAACGACATGAAAAAGTATAGGAATTTACCATTTTCATCGGACTGTAAGTCAGTAATCGTTCCGGGATTTATTGTTCCAACACGTAATCGAATGATGGCAGTAGTTGGAAGCTTTCCTCATGCGTTCCATAGGTTAGTGACAGTGCATAATCAAAGGCTTGATGTGCCTTACTGTACATTATTTGGATTCCATACATTGTTTTCATGTCGGCGATTATGTCCTTCGGACGCATTAGTCGACCATCTTGTTGCTGCAATCTAGGTGCAATCACTTCTCCAATTATGACTGCACTAGCTTGTCGATGGCGGTGGTGAATCTCCTCCAAAGGACAAGTGTGTTCGTTGATAAAACTTCTTACTTGAAAGTATGTCGCTTCATCTCTCCTAACAGCTCTTAACTTCCACGTACAGTTGTCTATCAAACAAACCAGATGTAATGTTGTCTTATTCGACCTTTTCACCTTCCACTGGAAGTTGTGCCACATTGCAAAATACCTAGCCAATCTCTTCAAGTCCTTTTTAGTAGGAAAAAATTGACCTTTATATATCATGCTGGTAGGTTCATCTTCTACCAAGTTCCTGCTTCCACCCATACCAAACGAGTATGATTCTGCTCCTGGAATAACCCACGTTCTGGCATTCTCAGAATCGGCTGGAGTTACATCAGGCCGGACCTCATATGTCCCAGCTATATCTACTACAGTGGAACTACATATGTGTACACGTCTTGCACGTCTTTCCGTTTCGAACGGTTCTTCATCTTCCTCATTGTTCGCTACATTATGTACCATATGCAAATTTGGCTCATTAGCCACCTCATGGATTGGTAAGTTATGAGGTTCATTGTTCCGCTCATTGTTCATGTCATTGTACATCTCATTGTATTGGTGGTTGTACTGCCCAACATTCATTTCAATTTGACAACCGAAATCATCGTCCAATTGAGCTCTAACTATATCACCATGGTCGGCTACTTCCGGTGGGACACCACATAGGTTTTTTCTACCGTCAATCCCACTTCTTTCTGTGAACAACTGGTTGCTTCCACCTGAAGATCGAAAATATTAGGTGTTATCAAGAGGAGGGATTTTTTCACCGATGACACATTCTGCAGGCTGCAGCCCTATCAATTAAACTAACACATACTTGAGGGACCACCCTATCTTCCCCTAGCATAAACAAAACATCGTCGTCATTTCTTATAAATGTGCGACATGTTGTCCTGGGAACGATTGATATAGATTTTAGATCAACAATGTATTTATTCACATCGTCCTTCACAACGGTTTGTACGATCGACACCAGCTATTCGTAAGTCATATTTCTGGACACATACATTCTTTGGTTATCAGAACCAAGAAACCTCTGACTTCCATCAGGTAATTTCTTCCATCGACCGTTGTAAGATATGAATAATCTAACCCGATCCATTGTCCTATGAAAATCATCATCACAAACAATTATTAACAAATAAAAAAAATTACTTTTACAATTACTAAGAATTACAAAATTTCTCAACTGTAAGGGATCGAGAACATGTTCTTCGGGATCGATTTTTTTTGTAATGGATCGAGAATATTTACAAACGGATTGAGCTTTTTAGAAAGGGATCGAGAACATTTTCTAAGTGATCGAGCTTTTTTCAAATGGATCGAGTACTTTTTATAAGGGATCGAGAAATTTTTCAAGGGGTCGAGAATATTTTACAACGAATTGAGAACTTTTATAACGGTTCGATTTGAGAACTTTTATCTATAATATTGGTCAAATTATCGAGAACTTTTTATAACGGTTCGAGAACTTTTAACAAAGGAACGAGAACTTTTTCTAAGGGATCGAGAACATTTCTAACGGTTCGAGAACTTTTTTAAAGGATCGAGAATATTTGTCAAATTATCGAGAACTTTTTATAACGGTTCGAGAACTTTTAACAAGGGAACGAGAATTTTTTCTAAGGGATCGAGAACATTTCTAACGGTTCGAGAACTTTTTTAAGGGATTGAGAATATTTGTCAAATTATCGAGAACTTTTATCAAGGGATCGAGAACATTTTCTAAGGAACGGATAACTTTTTCTAAGCGACCGAGAATTTTTTCTAAGGGATCGAGAATTTTTTTAAGGGATCGAGAACTTTTTTAAGGTATCGAGATTATTTGTCAAATTATCGAGAAATTTTTTAACGGTTCGAGAACTTTTGTCCAGGGATCGAGCAATTTTTTGTCGAGCATTTTTTTCAAATAATCGAGCTTTTTTCAAACTAAATAAAAGCTCGTTCCAATATAAAATAAGCTCGATTCATCTTTAAATATTCTCGGTCATGCAAGAAAAAAACACATATGTTTTCAATTTTCATACATTCTAGTATAGAATCTTAAATGGATACATTGTTATCGAGGAATGAATACATTGTTAGCCCACACAGAAATGAATGCAAAATATCTTAAATGTATAAAAGAAATTTAAGTGAAGATCATAAATATTTGTTACCTTCTAGTGCAGAATTTGGGTAGTTCACCATAATATGTGTCTTTTAAACTTAAGTTATTAAAAAGGTGACATCATCACAACACACGTTAAAAAAAGTGACATATTTCACCATTTCCACTTTGAAATAATCTATGTTATTAAGGTTTTGAAATAAGGAAAGTGGGGTTTTATTAGTTTTACTTTGTACAATATTTTTTTAATAAAAATTGTATTTCTATTTAAGTAATTTGATAAAGAAAAAATATATTTTAAAAGTGGGATATAAATAGTTCAGTAGGAGATGTGCCAATAACACCGCTCTTTCTTTATTGACTGCCATTGAATGGAAATCACTTTTCTTTTTCTCACAACATATACTAATGCTGGAGGATGGTTGCAAATGAAATTCACTCATGTTTACATGATTCTTTGATTGTACATATACAATCACTTACAAGAAAATTAATATTCTATAATCTTTTATAACATTTTGAACTATAAAATTCCAATTAGAATCTATAGAATGATATAATTTATTTAATAAAATTATTTTAAGTTTGTAAATAGCACAAAACGGTTGTATATGTTCCAATGAGAAGTTATAAATTATAATGCTACTATATCAATAGAGTTCATTGCACTCCATCTTTTATTTTTTATTTTTTTTGATTTAATTGCACTCTTGTTTTTGTTTCTTTATTTTTCGTTGGTACCTTCACCATATTTTAAAAAAGTGAGTTGGGTTTTGAAAGCTAAAATTAGGGGTGTACATGGTTCGGTTCAGTTCGGTTTTGGTCAAAACCGTATGGAACCGATATATGTTCGGTGTTTAAAAATATGAATCGGTTTGAATCGTTTTAAACTTGAAAACCGAATTGAACTGAACACATTTATCTAATTTCGGTTCGGTTCGGTTCAATTCGGTTTTAGACCTATTGGGCTTTGAACGTTCTTTTTTATATGTTTTTTAATTTTTTGGACCTTTAAGTTGTATTTTTGGTATTTATGCTTAAACCTTTTTAAGAAAATATAATATGTAAAAAACAGTTTAAACAAAATATAACACAATTTTCAATCTAAATCTAAAATTTTGGTCCCCTCCTCCTTTCGATTTGCTAAAGTTCAATGTCCCACGGATCGTCAAGGGGTAAACCAGGTTCAGCGAGAATTGGAGGTGTTCTCAGAGATTTGAATGACAAGGTTTTGTGCATATTTTCCATTTACATTGGGATTCAGGATTCTAACATGACAGAACTGGCAACTATTTTGAAAACATGTGAACTTTACGCATCTAGCCCTGCTCTTGTTGACAAGAAGATAACAATCGCTAGTGACTCGAAGGTGGTCATTTCTTGGATTAAAAACAAAGAGTTTGGGAGTTTCTCTTATCTGAATATCTTGTACAACGTCAGAAGCCTTCTTCACGATTTGGGGGATGCAGAGGTCTGTTACAATCCAAGGTCAACAAATTCGTTTGCGGATAAGCTGGCAAAAATGGGTTCATCTAATAGTGGCGATAGAATTTATCGGGGGTGATGCTTCCCTTGTCTGTTTTTGGCTTCAGCGTGCTTCTCCTCTGCCCGTTTGTGTTTTTTTAGGGAGTTTTGTTTTGCCTTTTTGTTTCTAGTGGTTTTTGCTGTGGTTTTGGTGTGGGTGTTTTCTCTATGGGTTGACCTGCTGTTTGTTGCCTAGATTTTGCTGGTGCTATGTTTTTTTTGTTTTGGCTGGTGTTTTGTTGCGTGTCTGTTATTTTTGGTGTTTGTGTGGGCTGTTGGTTGCTTTTGTTGCCTTTTGGGGGTAGGGTTGTTGTTCTGTGTTGTGCTGCTGTTGGTCTCTTTAGCCTTTTTTAATATCTAAGCAGTTTCAAAAAAAAAAAAACTAAAATTTAATTATATTCAGTTTACATATTCAATCAAAATATAAAATCTTCATAACTTCTATAAAATAGAAGTAAAAAAATATAGTACATAATGTAGTCCAAATATAAAACTTAATCAATAAACAATCCATAATAAAATTGAACCTTACAAAATAATTAATTAAAACAATTTGGTTTATTCTGTTCAGTTTGATTTTGTATGTTCAAAACCAAAACCGAACCAATTTCAAATCGGTTTTCAAATTTCAAATCGGTTTGAACCGAATAGAAGCTATAAACCGAACAAAACACCTTTTTTCGGTTCAGTTTGATTCAATTCGGTTTCTGTTTTTGTGACCACTCCTAACTAAAATACATAAAGTTCTTATATATAAAAAATTATTCCTTAAAAGGATTTCTTGAACCATTAGCCCAATTTGTAGGTTATTTATTTATTTATTTATAAAATAAATAAAAATATATTTAGGATCAAGAGCCTCATTTTTATAATTCACCTTGAGTCCCTAAAATCTTAGGGCCAACACTATCTTTGGCGAAAGAAAAAAAAAAGTTGGATTTATACGGTGAACAAGATAAATAAATAAAGTTATATAAAAAAAAGTTCAGAGTTAATAACACCCAATCCTATTGAGGTTTCCTCCTTTCACACTCAAAATCAACTTTGTTAAAAAAAATCTCATGTGTTAGTCAAACTTCATTTGACCAATTTTGACTGTCAACATAAATAGTAGTTTTGTAATTTCAAGGATTAAAAAAAATCAGAAAATAAAAAAAATACAATTTTTTTAAAAAGTGGATCTCCACCGTCTATTTCAAGAGGGACGATGGAGATAAATTGAAAATTAAAAAAACGAAATAAATTAAAACAAAATAGATTAGATCTCCATCTATAGATCTCTATTGAAGGAGATTCGATGGAGATCTAAGCATTCCAATCGCTCAAAACCATCTTGAGCTCTTGAACGACGAAGTAGAGTCATCTCCATTGAAGGCGATCTTCATTGATGGAGAGATCTATTGATGGAGTTCGATCTCCATCGTAGGGGAGATCTAGATCCGTGGAGATCTAGATTAGAACTCTAACTATCTAGTTTTTTATTTTATTTTAATATATTACTTTTTAAAAAGTAATATAAGGTTTGAGTCACTAATTGGTCAATATATTAAATGTAAACATGTCGTGTTTTTGTTGAACATGGCCTCCTATCCCCCCATTAACTCATTTGACGCAATCAGTTATCAAATACTAACATGTAATTTATAGATATAGAGAGATATATAACTATATTGAAATTTAAATTGCCTATTAAATTTTTTAGCTGATGAAACAAGTGAAGTTTAAATTTTGAGCGGATAAAAATTATTTGTTTTGATCAAAATTCTAAAATTAAAACATTTTAATTGTTTTAATAGTTTAATCAAAATTTTGAATTTTAAAATAGCTTTACCAAATATAAATACTTTAAATTCTTCATTTTCTCTTTCCATCATGACTAATAAAACTTTATATACCCATTCATCAAAGTTAAGAGCATCTCCAACCTTGGCAGTTGGCACCAATCAACAAAATAGTGCAAGAATCCTCTCTAATCCATCATCAATCTTCACGCTACTTTGTCTCTAACCAAAAACCAGCGCCAGAAATAGCACAATCCGGTGATATTGTGCTAATTTGCTGGTTGGTTTGTATTTTTTTTAGGTCCTTCAAATTTATAGAATTTACAATTTCAACAACTTTGTTTAATGCTATTATGATTTTATTCCTTATTTAAAAAAAAATAGTTTAATTACAGTTTTATCCTATTAAACAAAATTTATTACAATTGTATCTTTGTAATTATCTAATGCTTTTGGTTAATATATATTTGCTTTAATTGAATTATTTTTTATATTAATATTTATAATAAACTAAAATGAAGTATATAATACAAAAATTACTAAATGTCATTAATAATTTAAAAAAAATACTAAATTGAAAACAAAACAAAGCAAGCAACAAAAATATTAATAAAAACATTAAAAGTATTAATAAAAATACTTGATTTCAAGAATTCCTAACTCGATATAGACAAATCAAGGATAAAGAAACTCACATTGCACTTCAAAATGTATTAATTGATCATTTGTGGGATGAATATACTAATTCAAAAAATATATGACGACATGTACTTTTCATTTCGTGTTTTTTATTTCTTTTATGAAATGTAATGTCGAAGTTCAATTGATAATAGATGCAATATTTTAGTTAATTATATTTAATTTCTTAATTTACTAATTTATTAATTTCTGAACTTATCGTAATATTTTATCAATTGAGGGGTGAAATGTTAATTTTTGAGAAACAATTGAAATGTTAATTGTTGAGAAACAATTAAAACGTGAATATTTAGATAATATTCTTTTTAGAGTAAGATTTGGAGTAATAAATTGGAGATGTTAGAGTGAAAGTTGCTGCATTTTACTGTACAGTTGCAACAGAATAATGTAAATGGTTGGAGATTGTCTAAATATTAGTTATCAAAAAGTTTAAGTCGTCGATATCAAGTGTCCAAAAGAAAAAACACTCTCCATTATTTTAATTTTGTTATTTATTTATTTAGTAGATTGAATTATGTAGTTAAATTTAAAATATTTAATTATTTTAAAATTTTAAATAAATAAATAAATAAATGGAAATGTGACCTATCACATATCATAGTTGACATGACCAATGCTTTTAAAAAAATAAAAATTGTTAACATGCCCTATAAATTAACAAGTCAAACATATCTTATCGAGTAACCAGATAATTTAATGAGTAGTGTTTGAGTTTTTACTTATAACACGATAAACTTAACTAATCATGTTCGAATGGAGCCAAAAATTAAGTGACCCTGTTTGAAATGATAGAAACATGCATGACATGATAACCTATATACTGTCATCCCTAAGCGAAACAACAACGACCACTGCAGTTGGTGAAATCTTGTACAATTATGAAATAGTATTTTAGATAGAGTCCCACTTCAAATTATAGAAAATATTAAATATATTTGACAAAATATTAAATTTTATTAATAATATAAAAATAAGTAAACATACAAGTGTAAGATGATACATAAATTTAAAAACAAAATGAAAAAAAAAAGGTTGAGTGATTCCTCTTATATATCTCCTTTGTTTTTTTTTGTCAGGGAGATCATCAACTTTAGTCTTTAATTTTTTTTTTTTTTTTGAAATGTAAGTTTTTCATATTCTTTTTTAATGCTCGCGATACCTAAAGTTTAGTAAATACATTGATCTTTATCGAGTGAGTTGAGTTGGCACAACTTACAAGTAACTAGGTTCCTTGATAATTGACAGTAGCGGAGTCAATACTATAAGTATTGATGTAAATAATCAAGATAACAATGAAATAACATATAAAATATTGAATTTGAAATAGAAACTAATGAGAGACAGACGAGAGAAACGACTGGCGTGAGAGATAGAGCTTCTATACTCTTTTATTGATATATATTGATCAATTGATTACAAAGAAATGGTATATATATATATAGTTGTTCAAGCGGTAGTGAAAACCACCTATCTCTCCTCAAACGGTGGTGGAAAGCCACCTATATTATAACACTCCTTGGATTTCCATAAATTATATTTCAATTTGTTAGGAAAAAATCTAATGGGATAAAAATCTCGGCACTAATATATATAATGATCTTTTAGATCTTGTGATGTTGGACGTTCTCAAAATTATCTCGTTAAAAACTTTATCAGGAAAATCCAGTGGGATAAAACCTGATCGAAGGGAAAAAGAGTATAGTATACATATGTCTATAATTATTGTTTTCTTCAAAACATTTCTCATATTTATATTTTACTAGGAAAAACCCAATGGGATAAAAACCATAGCGAATATATTTATTGATATGTCAAATCGAAGTAATATTTATGATTATCTTCTGAATCGAGGTAACATATATACGATGATTAGCAAGACCAAAGTAATAGTTACAATGATCTTCTTGATCAAAACAACATATATACAATTATCAACAAGATAAATATAATATTTATGATGATTTTAATGTATGAAATGATTTCTGGGTGTGCTTAGTGAATTGTCTCATTAAAACCTTATCATGAAAACTCAATGGGACAAAAAACCTGATTGGAAGGAAAAAGAGTACAATGCACATATGCCCTAATAAAATTAATATACTTCATTTGATATGCTCCCCCTGATGGGACGCTCCACCTGATAAAAATTCTTTTGGAGCAATCTTCTTGATTGTTAGGCTGAAGCATATGGATGTTTATTTTATGAAATAACATCATAAATGATTAGGGGGGATTATAAGCAAAGACTTGTTTTATAGAGTAATATCAATATGGAATCTTTTCTACTTATCCTGATTGATAGACAAGCATTCCATTTTATCTATGCTCGATCTTCAGGTCGAGACAATATTTACTTTCTCATTTCTTTATGAAGACATATGAGTATTTAATATGATTTACTATATCCCTATCTTATCGGATATTGACTGAGACGGTTATACCAAATCCATTCATATTGTTTTTAATCCATATAAGGATTTTTGTATGTTTATGAAATACAGATTAAAAAATCTCGATTTATATGCTTCTAGCATTTTCAATCCTTCATGGATTATAAATATATGCATTGAGTGAATCATATAAATAAATGATTACTACGTCTAGAAGACGTATTTCAAACCTTTCAAAGACAACCAAATTTATCAAAAATCCGGAACGTAATCATATTCAATACTTTTGAATACCAAGTTTTCTGAGACATCTTATATTACGAGTCGTGCCTCATATCTCATGATCTCGTTTTTCTCATTACGTTTCCGTATAAAGACTCATTAATATCCAATTAGTATGACATCTCCAGGTGTTTGGAGTACTATTGGTCTAAATACTTATGTTTGGCTTATGAAGTCAATTCTTATTGAATTGCTTCTTTTCATTTAGGTCAATCATGCATTTGTCTACAATCATTGATATTTATGAAAAATCATAATTCTCATTTATAATTTCAGTCGCGCTACTGTGTATAAAAAATTAAAAATGCATTATCAAAGATTGTTTTCTTATGATTCCATATTTCTCTCATACAATTTATAGAAATGTTATCAATATCTATATTCTTATATCTCTGTTGAGATTTCTTCCATGTCAATGGATTTAGTCACTTCATAGACTTGTATAAAAATTTTCTTAATTTCAAAATACTTGTATTTCTGATGAGATTTCTTCCATTTCAATGGATTTAGTCACTTCATAGACTTGTGTCTCTTTAGATATATCAGACTCTTAAAGAGTTGATTTAGAGAAAGTGGATTTATTTATAACTCGAGTTTTGTTTACTCTTGGGATCCCAATAACAATACATTTCAAAAGGTTCATAAGTTTATGATATTCATCAGATGATTTATTTGTTGCAATTTGCTTTGATTGTTCTACAGGAATAATTCCGGTCGGGATTTATGAGATAACAAATTATAAAATCTCGTTACCTTTAATATATCAGGTAACATATTAATAATCATCTGATGATCAATTATCTTTCGTATTTGAGAGATATGGAGATTAAAATGAGACACACACACACACACACACACACACACACACCGATATATATATATATATAGAGAACGGAACTGGTATCTCTATTTTGTATATAAGTAACTTTTCATTGAATTCTCTTCTAGAGAAATTTGCACATTTGGAAATTAATAAATATGATAATATTCAGATTGTGCATAAAATTATAAACTATCCGAAGTTTATATGATCTAATAGAAGATTATTCAAAATCAACATTAATCTCATAATCATATAGAGACCTTATCTTAGAGCATGCAAAAGATGCAAATAAGGAGATATACAACACGATCAAATATCTTAAAAAGTGAGTAAGTCCATATATAGAATTTGGTAACTGTATCAAAATAATAAAGTTCTCGTAAATACCTGGAACGTTTGACAAGTGATTCCTCTGATCCATTTTGATTATGAGTATATCTGAAAACTAGATGTTGAACATCTATCCAGTTGATTTGCAATATTCATCAAATATATTGTAAGTTCAATCAAGTTAATATACATGAAAAACTAATAATCAATACAAGTAATATGAAGATGTTTGATAATAAACAAACATGTGATCATCTCATAGATGCATCAGCTAAAACCATATAATAATGAAATGGATCATTGGTGGATGAATATGTCCATATATATTCCTTGAATTCTTTATAGGAATGATGATGATCTAAAACCAACTTTTATAATAAGTGGTTTTACTGTTAGTTTCCCCTATGAATATGCAGTACATAAGTTCTCATTGGATAAAGAATCTTCTGGTTTTTTAATAAATATCTATGAGAATTTTCAATGATTCAACGTATCATTGTAGATACTGGATGACCAAACCCGATCACACCAAAGTACAAATATATATATATATATATATATATATATATATATATATATATATATATATTTGGATCTAGGATCTTTTGATTCATAATTGCATAAACATCTATACTTTTTATAATAGTGTAATATTATCCAGATAACAAAGCATTCAACTTTTCTATAATAAGTTTATGGTCTGAATCATGAGAAGTAATACACATACATTAAATATTCTCATTACTCATATTTCCAATATGATATTCATACCTCCATATATCTTTAAAACTAAACAGATTCCTTTATGGTCTGTTTGAATGATATAAAATATCATCGATACACACTTAAATAACATATGAAATATTGAATTTGAAAGAGAAACTAATGAGAGACAGACGAGAGAAACGAGAGGCGTGAGAGATATAGCTTCTGCTCTTTTATTGATATATATATTGATCAATTGATTACAAAGAAATGGTTCATATATATATAGCTGTTCAAGCGGTGGTGAAAGCCACCTATCTCTCCTCAAGCGGTGGTGGAAAGCCACCTATATTATAACAAGTATATAAATCAGGAGTGAGAGATTAGGCTATAATCGGATGAAAATTTAACTTTTAGTGGAAGTACAGTACTTAGGCGAAAGATATATCGTTGAAAATTAAACTTGACCATCTCCATTCTGAAAGCCAACAAACACTGACTTCCAGCCACCTTTCTAGAAGCTGACCATCAGAATGGCTTCAACCACTATCTAACTTCATCCACCGGCCATCTCCCAGCTGTCTTCAAACAACTGATTTGCATTTTTTATTTTTTATTTTTTATTTTTTATTTTTTGCTTTTTTATCTCATCTTATTTCCTTATATAAAGGGATGATGATTGTGTTGAAATGCGTGGAGTGGTGTAAGTTAAATCAAGAGAGAAATAAAAAGCTTCTCCTTTCTTTTGAGTGTTAGAATCTCTCTCAGAGGTGAACCATAAGTGATCTCACCAGAGTGTTCTACTAGTTGTCAGGAGATCAACGGTGAAAACACCACCCAAATCGGAGTAGCAGAGAGGCCTCACGAGCCACCTGAAGTTAGAGAGTAAGTCCACACGCCGTCTACGTGCAACATTTTAGAAGGTGTGTCACCAACACGCGTCGGTTGTCTTCCTCATCCGTTTATAGGATCCGACCAGAAGTTTGATCCGTGAACCGACATTGTTCACACATGCTGACGTCATTAACGGCGTTATAACGACTGGAATATTCCGTCAGAAAAAGAGAATATTCCGTTATCTTGGGTTGACTTTTTTCAAAAGTTTGATTGCCTTTTTCGGACGCTTATGAACTCGGTTTTCGACAAACTTGAACTGGTTTTCAAGATTTTGGACCATTTCGGACGTATCAGTACACTTTTGTTTTTGCAAATTCAGACTCCAGATTAGTGATCTAAAAACTTCAAATCTCGATGGCTAACTGTAACACGCATGTTGTCATCCCGAAACTCACCAAAGACAACTATGGCAATTGGTGCATACAAATGAGAACTCTACTAGGCTCTCAAGATGTTATAGACATTGTGTAAGAGATCTGAATGAATGTAAAAGCATGATAGGTTTTACGTTTTTTATGGGAGATACAACGTTCACATGGTCATCCAAAAAAATAAGCCATTATGACACTGTCATCATGTGAAGCTGAGTATGTTGCTGCCTGCTCAGTTGTTTGCCATGGTATCTGGATCATAAATATGTTGCTGATAAAAGTAATAGTAATATCAAAGACAAGCAAGTCAATGATACATGTTTAACAGAGCAACAAAGCTCTCGTTAGCTAAGCACAAATCAACAAAGCTCTCGTGTGATCATGACAACAGAGCATTCATTAGCTAAGCATAGATCGAGTCATGATCTTCATCTTAATTAGCCATGTCATGGCTGATCATCATAACCATCATCTTCATCAGCCACTTGTTGGATATTCAACAAACTTTCTGGCAGAAAATTTAGGTTACAACAAAATTTCCAAGTGGCAATAACAGAATTGCCAAGTGGCAATCTTATCACTTTCAGGACTTCTAAAATTGCCAATTGTTATCACACGAAATGTATGAATATAAATAGATGAGCTTAAGATCATTCAACGTATGGTTACAAAATATTTGGAAATGAAACTCTGTTTTAAGCTCTCTATTTTTCAATAAAGTTTCCATAACTTTTTCCTGAGAAACAAACATCTCATTAAAATTGTTTATCTATTAGTTTATGTTGATGAAATTCTCATTACTGGGAATGATCAGGCTCTCATGCAACATACTCTCTCAACTCTTCATTCTACTTTTGCACTAAAGTCCCTAAGTTCAGTAAGCTATTTTCTAGGATTTGAGGTCTCACATTCTGCTGTTGGTCTTTTCTTGTCTCAATCCAAGTATATTTTTGATCTTCTGTAGAAAACCAACATGTCTTCTTGTAAGCCTTGCTCCACACCAATGTCATCCAGTGCCAAACTCATAAAGGTTGGTTCAGTTTTTGCCCAGCCTTCACTATATAGAAGCACAGTTGGTGCCCTTCAATATTTAACTTACACTAGGCCTGCCATATCCTATAGTGTGAACAAATTGAGCCAAATTTTGGCTTCTCCTACAGACCAGCATTGGGTAGCTTGTAAGCGACTTCTACGGTATCTAAAGGGTACGATCGATTTCGATCTTCTTTTCAAGCCAGCCGAGACATTCTCTGTTGAAGTTTATTGTGATGCTGATTGGGCATCATGTCTGGATGACATGCACTCTACAAGTGGTTGGTGTGTGTATTTTGGAGACAATCTGATTGCCTGGAGTTCTAAGAAACAATGTGCGGTTGCTCGATCAAGTTGTGAGGTTGAGTATCGAGCTTTGTCTCAGGCTTCCACAGAAATCATTTGGCTTAGTTCCTTATTCTCTAAGCTTGGATTTTCTCTTCCATATTGTCCAATTATCTGATGTGATAGCTAAAGTGCTGTTGCTTTGGCTCAGAATCCTGTTTTCCATGCTCACACGAAGCACATTGAAATTGATGTCCATTTTATTCATGAGAAGATTTCATCAGAGGCCTTAAAGATTCAATACGTTCCAACTGAGCATCAATGTGCAGAAATTCTGACTAAGGCTCTTGCCTGTTCATGTTTTGATTGCCTTAGGTCCAAGCTGAATCTAGATGTTTCACCTATCTCCAGCTTGCGGGGGATGATAGAAGTAATAGTAATATCAAAGACAAGCAAGTCAATGATACATGTTTAACAGAGCAACAAAGCTCTCGTTAGCTAAGCACAAATCAACAAAGCTCTCGTGTAATCATGACAACAGAGCATTCATCAGCTAAGCATAGATCGAGTCATGATCACCATCTTCATCAGCCATGTCATGGATGATCATCATAAACATCATCTTCATCAGCCACTTGTTGGATATTCAACAAACTTTCTGGCAGGAAATTTCTGTAGCAACAGAATTTCCAAGTGGCAATAACAGAATTGCCATGTGGCAATAACAGAATCGCATGTGGCAATAACAGAATTGCCAAGTGGCAATCTTATCACTTTCAGGACTTCTAAAATTGCCAATTGTTATCACACGAATTGTATGAATATAAATAGATGAGCATAAGATCATTCAACGTATGGTTACAAAATATTTGGAAATGAAACTCTGTTTTAAGCTCTCTTTTTTCAATAAAGTTTCCATAACTTTTTCCTGAGAAACAAACATCTCATTAAAATTGTTTATCTATTAGTTTATGTTGATGAAATTCTCATTACTGGGAATGATCAGGCTCTCATGCAACATACTCTCTCAACTCTTCATTCTACTTTTGCACTAAAGTCCCTAAGTTCAGTAAGCTATTTTCTAGGATTTGAGGTCTCACATTCTGCTGTTGGTCTTTTCTTGTCTCAATCCAAGTATATTTTTGATCTTCTGTAGAAGACCAACATGTCTTCTTGTAAGCCTTGCTCCACACCGATGTCATCCAGTGCCAAACTCATAAAGGTTGGTTCAGTTTTTGCTCAGCCTTCACTATATAGAAGCACAGTTGGTGCCCTTCAATATTTAAGTTACACTAGGCCTTCCATATCCTATAGTGTGAACAAATTGAGCCAATTTTTGGCTTCTCCTATAGACCAGCATTGGGTAGCTTGTAAGGGACTTCTACGGTATCTAAAGGGTACGATCGATTTCGATCTTCTTTTCAAGCCAGCCGAGACATTATCTGTTGAAGTTTATTGTGATGCTGATTGGGCATCACGTCTGGATGACATGCACTCTACAAGTGGTTGGTGTGTGTATTTTGGAGACAATCTGCTTGCCTGGAGTTCTAAGAAACAATGTGCGGTTGCTCGATCAAGTTGTGAGGTTGAGTATCGAGCTTTGTCTCAGGCTTCCACAGAAATCATTTGGCTTCGTTCCTTATTCTCTAAGCTTGGATTTTCTCTTCCATATTGTCCAATTATCTGATGTGATAGCTAAAGTGCTGTTGCTTTGGCTCAGAATCCTGTTTTCCATGCTCACACGAAGCACATTGAAATTGATGTCCATTTTATTCATGAGAAGATTTCATCAGAGGCCTTAAAGATTCAATACGTTCCAACTGAGCATCAATGTGCAGAAATTCTGACTAAGGCTCTTGCCTGTTCATGTTTTGATTGCCTTAGGTCCAAGCTGAATCTAGATGTTTCACCTATCTCCAGCTTGCGGGGGATGATAGAAGTAATAGTAATATCAAAGACAAGCAAGTCAATGATACATGTTTAACAGAGCAACAAAGCTCTCGTTAGCTAAGCACAAATCAACAAAGCTCTCGTGTAATCATGACAACAGAGCATTCATCAGCTAAGCATAGATCGAGTCATGATCACCATCTTCATCAGCCATGTCATGGATGATCATCATAAACATCATCTTCATCAGCCACTTGTTGGATATTCAACAAACTTTCTGGCAGGAAATTTCTGTAGCAACAGAATTTCCAAGTGGCAATAACAGAATTGCCATGTGGCAATAACAGAATCGCATGTGGCAATAACAGAATTGCCAAGTGGCAATCTTATCACTTTCAGGACTTCTAAAATTGCCAATTGTTATCACACGAATTGTATGAATATAAATAGATGAGCATAAGATCATTCAACGTATGGTTACAAAATATTTGGAAATGAAACTCTGTTTTAAGCTCTCTTTTTTCAATAAAGTTTCCATAACTTTTTCCTGAGAAACAAACATCTCATTAAAATTGTTTATCTATTAGTTTATGTTGATGAAATTCTCATTACTGGGAATGATCAGGCTCTCATGCAACATACTCTCTCAACTCTTCATTCTACTTTTGCACTAAAGTCCCTAAGTTCAGTAAGCTATTTTCTAGGATTTGAGGTCTCACATTCTGCTGTTGGTCTTTTCTTGTCTCAATCCAAGTATATTTTTGATCTTCTGTAGAAGACCAACATGTCTTCTTGTAAGCCTTGCTCCACACCGATGTCATCCAGTGCCAAACTCATAAAGGTTGGTTCAGTTTTTGCTCAGCCTTCACTATATAGAAGCACAGTTGGTGCCCTTCAATATTTAACTTACACTAGGCCTGCCATATCCTATAGTGTGAACAAATTGAGCCAATTTTTGGCTTCTACTACAGACCAGCATTGGGTAGCTTGTAAGCGACTTCTACGGTATCTAAAGGGTACGATCGGTTTCGATCTTCTTTTCAAGCCAGCCGAGACGTTCTCTGTTGAAGTTTATTGTGATGCTGATTGGGCATCATGTCTGGATGACATGCACTCTACAAGTGGTTGGTGTGTGTATTTTGGAGACAATCTGATTGCCTGGAGTTCTAAGAAATAATGTGTCGTTGCTCGATCAAGTTGTGAGGTTGAGTATCGAGCTTTGTATCAGGCTTCCACAGAAATCATTTGGCTTTGTTCCTTATTCTCTAAGCTTGGATTTTCTCTTCCATATTGTCCAATTATCTGATGTGATAGCTAAAGTGCTGTTGCTTTGGCTCAGAATCCTGTTTTCCATGCTCACACGAAGCACATTGAAATTGATGTCCATTTTATTCATGAGAAGATTTCATCAGAGGCCTTAAAGATTCAATACGTTCCAACTGAGCATCAATGTGCAGAAATTCTGACTAAGGCTCTTGCCTGTTCATGTTTTGATTGCCTTAGGTCCAAGCTGAATCTAGATGTTTCACCTATCTCCAGCTTGCGGGGGATGATAGAAGTAATAGTAATATCAAAGACAAGCAAGTCAATGATACATGTTTAACAGAGCAACAAAGCTCTCGTTAGCTAAGCACAAATCAACAAAGCTCTCGTGTAATCATGACAACAGAGCATTCATCAGCTAAGCATAGATCGAGTCATGATCACCATCTTCATCAGCCATGTCATGGATGATCATCATAAACATCATCTTCATCAGCCACTTGTTGGATATTCAACAAACTTTCTGGCAGGAAATTTCTGTAGCAACAGAATTTCCAAGTGGCAATAACAGAATTGCCATGTGGCAATAACAGAATCGCATGTGGCAATAACAGAATTGCCAAGTGGCAATCTTATCACTTTCAGGACTTCTAAAATTGCCAATTGTTATCACACGAATTGTATGAATATAAATAGATGAGCATAAGATCATTCAACGTATGGTTACAAAATATTTGGAAATGAAACTCTGTTTTAAGCTCTCTTTTTTCAATAAAGTTTCCATAACTTTTTCCTGAGAAACAAACATCTCATTAAAATTGTTTATCTATTAGTTTATGTTGATGAAATTCTCATTACTGGGAATGATCAGGCTCTCATGCAACATACTCTCTCAACTCTTCATTCTACTTTTGCACTAAAGTCCCTAAGTTCAGTAAGCTATTTTCTAGGATTTGAGGTCTCACATTCTGCTGTTGGTCTTTTCTTGTCTCAATCCAAGTATATTTTTGATCTTCTGTAGAAGACCAACATGTCTTCTTGTAAGCCTTGCTCCACACCGATGTCATCCAGTGCCAAACTCATAAAGGTTGGTTCAGTTTTTGCTCAGCCTTCACTATATAGAAGCACAGTTGGTGCCCTTCAATATTTAACTTACACTAGGCCTGCCATATCCTATAGTGTGAACAAATTGAGCCAATTTTTGGCTTCTACTACAGACCAGCATTGGGTAGCTTGTAAGCGACTTCTACGGTATCTAAAGGGTACGATCGGTTTCGATCTTCTTTTCAAGCCAGCCGAGACGTTCTCTGTTGAAGTTTATTGTGATGCTGATTGGGCATCATGTCTGGATGACATGCACTCTACAAGTGGTTGGTGTGTGTATTTTGGAGACAATCTGATTGCCTGGAGTTCTAAGAAATAATGTGTCGTTGCTCGATCAAGTTGTGAGGTTGAGTATCGAGCTTTGTATCAGGCTTCCACAGAAATCATTTGGCTTTGTTCCTTATTCTCTAAGCTTGGATTTTCTCTTCCATATTGTCCAATTATCTGATGTGATAGCTAAAGTGCTGTTGCTTTGGCTCAGAATCCTGTTTTCCATGCTCACACGAAGCACATTGAAATTGATGTCCATTTTATTCATGAGAAGATTTCATCAGAGGCCTTAAAGATTCAATACGTTCCAACTGAGCATCAATGTGC
This sequence comes from Dipteronia dyeriana, assembly GCA_032871835.1. Classification (NCBI taxonomy): domain Eukaryota; kingdom Viridiplantae; phylum Streptophyta; class Magnoliopsida; order Sapindales; family Sapindaceae; genus Dipteronia; species Dipteronia dyeriana. Next base: position 57,256,276 of record CM065295.1, on the reverse strand, counting down.
AGAAATTCTGACTAAGGCTCTTGCCTGTTCATGTTTTGATTGCCTTAGGTCCAAGCTGAATCTAGATGTTTCACCTATCTCCAGCTTGCGGGGGATGATAGAAGTAATAGTAATATCAAAGACAAGCAAGTCAATGATACATGTTTAACAGAGCAACAAAGCTCTCGTTAGCTAAGCACAAATCAACAAAGCTCTCGTGTAATCATGACAACAGAGCATTCATCAGCTAAGCATAGATCGAGTCATGATCACCATCTTCATCAGCCATGTCATGGATGATCATCATAAACATCATCTTCATCAGCCACTTGTTGGATATTCAACAAACTTTCTGGCAGGAAATTTCTGTAGCAACAGAATTTCCAAGTGGCAATAACAGAATTGCCATGTGGCAATAACAGAATCGCATGTGGCAATAACAGAATTGCCAAGTGGCAATCTTATCACTTTCAGGACTTCTAAAATTGCCAATTGTTATCACACGAATTGTATGAATATAAATAGATGAGCATAAGATCATTCAACGTATGGTTACAAAATATTTGGAAATGAAACTCTGTTTTAAGCTCTCTTTTTTCAATAAAGTTTCCATAACTTTTTCCTGAGAAACAAACATCTCATTAAAATTGTTTATCTATTAGTTTATGTTGATGAAATTCTCATTACTGGGAATGATCAGGCTCTCATGCAACATACTCTCTCAACTCTTCATTCTACTTTTGCACTAAAGTCCCTAAGTTCAGTAAGCTATTTTCTAGGATTTGAGGTCTCACATTCTGCTGTTGGTCTTTTCTTGTCTCAATCCAAGTATATTTTTGATCTTCTGTAGAAGACCAACATGTCTTCTTGTAAGCCTTGCTCCACACCGATGTCATCCAGTGCCAAACTCATAAAGGTTGGTTCAGTTTTTGCTCAGCCTTCACTATATAGAAGCACAGTTGGTGCCCTTCAATATTTAACTTACACTAGGCCTGCCATATCCTATAGTGTGAACAAATTGAGCCAATTTTTGGCTTCTACTACAGACCAGCATTGGGTAGCTTGTAAGCGACTTCTACGGTATCTAAAGGGTACGATCGGTTTCGATCTTCTTTTCAAGCCAGCCGAGACGTTCTCTGTTGAAGTTTATTGTGATGCTGATTGGGCATCATGTTTGGATGACATGCACTCTACAAGTGGTTGGTGTGTGTATTTTGGAGACAATCTGATTGCCTGGAGTTCTAAGAAATAATGTGTCGTTGCTCGATCAAGTTGTGAGGTTGAGTATCGAGCTTTGTATCAGGCTTCCACAGAAATCATTTGGCTTCGTTCCTTATTCTCTAAGCTTGGATTTTCTCTTCCATATTGTCCAATTATCTGATGTGATAGCTAAAGTGCTGTTGCTTTGGCTCAGAATCCTGTTTTCCATGCTCACACGAAGCACATTGAAATTGATGTCCATTTTATTCATGAGAAGATTTCATCAGAGGCCTTAAAGATTCAATACGTTCCAACTGAGCATCAATGTGCAGAAATTCTGACTAAGGCTCTTGCCTGTTCATGTTTTGATTGCCTTAGGTCCAAGCTGAATCTAGATGTTTCACCTATCTCCAGCTTGCGGGGGATGATAGAAGTAATAGTAATATCAAAGACAAGCAAGTCAATGATACATGTTTAACAGAGCAACAAAGCTCTCGTTAGCTAAGCACAAATCAACAAAGCTCTCGTGTAATCATGACAACAGAGCATTCATCAGCTAAGCATAGATCGAGTCATGATCACCATCTTCATCAGCCATGTCATGGATGATCATCATAAACATCATCTTCATCAGCCACTTGTTGGATATTCAACAAACTTTCTGGCAGGAAATTTCTGTAGCAACAGAATTTCCAAGTGGCAATAACAGAATTGCCATGTGGCAATAACAGAATCGCATGTGGCAATAACAGAATTGCCAAGTGGCAATCTTATCACTTTCAGGACTTCTAAAATTGCCAATTGTTATCACACGAATTGTATGAATATAAATAGATGAGCATAAGATCATTCAACGTATGGTTACAAAATATTTGGAAATGAAACTCTGTTTTAAGCTCTCTTTTTTCAATAAAGTTTCCATAACTTTTTCCTGAGAAACAAACATCTCATTAAAATTGTTTATCTATTAGTTTATGTTGATGAAATTCTCATTACTGGGAATGATCAGGCTCTCATGCAACATACTCTCTCAACTCTTCATTCTACTTTTGCACTAAAGTCCCTAATTTCAGTAAGCTATTTTCTAGGATTTGAGGTCTCACATTCTGCTGTTGGTCTTTTCTTGTCTCAATCCAAGTATATTTTTGATCTTCTGTAGAAGACCAACATGTCTTCTTGTAAGCCTTGCTCCACACCGATGTCATCCAGTGCCAAACTCATAAAGGTTGGTTCAGTTTTTGCTCAGCCTTCACTATATAGAAGCACAGTTGGTGCCCTTCAATATTTAACTTACACTAGGCCTGCCATATCCTATAGTGTGAACAAATTGAGCCAATTTTTGGCTTCTACTACAGACCAGCATTGGGTAGCTTGTAAGCGACTTCTACGGTATCTAAAGGGTACGATCGGTTTCGATCTTCTTTTCAAGCCAGCCGAGACGTTCTCTGTTGAAGTTTATTGTGATGCTGATTGGGCATCATGTCTGGATGACATGCACTCTACAAGTGGTTGGTGTGTGTATTTTGGAGACAATCTGATTGCCTGGAGTTCTAAGAAATAATGTGTCGTTGCTCGATCAAGTTGTGAGGTTGAGTATCGAGCTTTGTATCAGGCTTCCACAGAAATCATTTGGCTTTGTTCCTTATTCTCTAAGCTTGGATTTTCTCTTCCATATTGTCCAATTATCTGATGTGATAGCTAAAGTGCTGTTGCTTTGGCTCAGAATCCTGTTTTCCATGCTCACACGAAGCACATTGAAATTGATGTCCATTTTATTCATGAGAAGATTTCATCAGAGGCCTTAAAGATTCAATACGTTCCAACTGAGCATCAATGTGCAGAAATTCTGACTAAGGCTCTTGCCTGTTCATGTTTTGATTTCCTTAGGTCCAAGCTGAATCTATATGTTTCAGCTATCTCCAGCTTGCGGGGGATGATAGAAGTAATAGTAATATCAAAGACAAGCAAGTCAATGATACATGTTTAACAGAGCAACAAAGCTCTCGTTAGCTAAGCACAAATCAACAAAGCTCTCGTGTAATCATGACAACATAGCATTTATCAGCTAAGCATAGATCGAGTCATGATCACCATCTTCATCAGCCATGTCATGGATGATCATTATAAACATCATCTTCATCAGCCACTTGTTGGATATTCAACAAACTTTCTGGCAGGAAATTTCTGTAGCAACAGAATTTCCAAGTGGCAATAACAGAATTGCCATGTGGCAATCTTATCACTTTTAGGTCTTCTAGAATTGCCAATTGTGTTCACACGAATAGTATGAATATAAATAGACGAGCACAAGATCATTCAATGTATGGTTACAAAATATCTGGAAAATGAAACTCTGTTTTAAGCTCTCTATTTTTCAATAAAGTTTCCATAACTTTTTCTAAGAAACAAACATCCAATTAACTTTCTTTTAGTCTTTTCTTCAAACACTTACAGTTTTAACAGTTGCAGTACTTGGGATTTCCACAAATTAATCTCACAGAGGTCTACATTGATAATCGGCCAGCGATTGCACTAGCAATGAATCCAGTATACCATGAAAGAAGTAAGCATATTGATACACGGTATCATTTCATCAGAGAGCAAGTGAAGAATAAGGAGGTAAAACTAGTCTCTTGCAGGACATATGATCAAGTTACTGATATTTTCATCAAGCAGCTCAAACATGATGTGTTTTTAAGACTAAAGACAATGCTTGGTATTACGAAAAAAGGAGAGTCAAGTTTAAGGGGGGATGTTGAATATTAAACTTGACCACCTCCATTCTGGAAGCCAACAAACACTGATTTCCAGCCACCTTTCTAGAAGCTGGCCATCAGAATGGCTCCAACCACTATCTAACTTCATCCACCGGCCATCTCCCAACTGTCTCCAGACAACTGATTTGCATTTTTTGTTTTTTTTTTGTTTTTAGCTCATCTTAATTCTCTATATAAAGGGATGAAGTGTGTATTGTAATGTGTGGAGTGGTGTAAGTTAAATCAAAGGAGAAATAAAAAGCTTTTCCTTTCTTTTGAGTGTTAGAATCTCTCTCAGAGGTGCACCACAAGTGATCTCAAACCATACCATCCCACCAACATATATCACCCTAACGCCTTCTCTTATAAGTACAGTATGGTGTTTGTTTATTTACTCTAAAACGACAAAATAATTTAGTATTTTAAAGATTAAATACATACACTGAAATTTTCTATATATAGCAAGCCAACCAAAGTGATGAAGGGAATCAATGCAACCAGGAAATCATCTTTTCTCTTAGAATGGTAACCTCGTCAGCTGCAGTTATTGAACTCGAACTCTTGGTCATCTGTCCAATTTAAAATAGGTATAAAATTACTCAAATCATGATTAAGTTAATGTCATGATCAAATAATTAGAAAAATAGTCATGAATACATAACATTATATATATATATATATATATCTTTTAAATAAGATTTCTCCCATGCATGATGAATATCAGTGAATAGTACTACTATTTCCAGTGATAATAATACATTTGCGGAATATATAAGGGCTATCAGGCAGCAGTGATGACCTGTATAATATACCTGTATATGCAAGTGGTAAGAGACCCTCTCCTCACAAACTTGAAGAGTGGAGACACTCAAAATGCATATGCCTTGTGCTTGTACATTCTGCAATAACTTTGAGACTTGATGATCCTTTTGTATGCATAATATTTGTATTATCACTTCTTCACCTTTTACAACTTCATGAACCGATACCGAGGGAACTTGATGAACATCTGAATGTGATGACGACGAGGATGTTTATACCAAACTATTCTTCCTCAGACTAAGCTTTTCTATTTCTTTTTCTAGCTCTGGAATGTATTCAACAGCTCTATCTATCAAAACAGGTGCATTAATTCTTCTCTCCTGTAAAAAAATCCAAACAAACTATGAATTGTGAAAATTTGGATACAACGTACTCTAGCTAAATAGTAAATAATTAATAGATCCAGAACATGATATATATTAATAAATTATATATATGTAAGGTTCTTCCAACATAATGCTTCAAGCTTTTTTAAATCCTTTGTTAATATATATGTTAAAGGAAGCTAATTAATAACAGCTTGTATGTGAGTAGTACTTTTGATATTGTGATAAGGCTTTTTACTTTATTTTAATTGAGATAATTGTGAATTAGTATCTAATTAGCAACGTTCATCAGTTGAAAATAAACAAAATCACTAATATTTGGATATCAGAAAAGCATTAAAGAGATCCTTTAATTTTCTGGATAAATAAATACTACTTCATATATAGATAATGTTCAATTCTAAGAAGATTATTGAAATACTTGCTCAGAAAACATTTGATTAGATGTATATACCAAGCACTTTCAAACGTACACACCTTAATAATTAATTAAGCTAAAAAAAATACAGTTATGATAATAGAGGTGGTCGAACTGTCAAACCTTTGTTCGCGGATAATTAGGTAGCAATGCTCCAAGAGCTAAGTAGGTGGCGTTAAGCTTCATCCTTCTTACTTTCTCCTTTGCATTATGCTCTTGTTTCTTTGAATTATTTGATGGCCCTTCTTCTGCATTTGCTTCAACAACATATGTATTGATTCTGTCCTCCAGATCATGTTCTTGTAATTCTTTGTTGGGTTTGGCCTCTATTAATGCTGAATTTTCTTGTTCAAGAAAAATACTCGGTTCCAGTCTGCTGTCAAGATCACATTCTTGTTCCAAAATTTGGCACAAGTTTTCAAAAGACTTCATGAAGGTTGTGGTTGTGGACAAACTGTTATCATGAAGCTTGGTGTTGTTTTCTTGTATTTTTCCTTGTTTAGTGATAAAATTGGGAATGGCCACCGTTGAACTACTTTCTTGTTGGTGATGATCGTCGTTGTGATCAATTGATTCCATGCTCTTTTCTTGTATAAGTGGATCCGGCAAAATATTAACCTTTTGATTCTCGAGTCCATTTTCTGGCAATGCTGATGAACATCTTTCTTGCTCATTAAATAAGTGACCAAAACTGACATTATTGTCATAATTATCCTCTGTAGCTAGAAATATGCCGTTATCTTCTACAAGTGGCCAAAAACTATCGGAATCATGGAAAGGTATGGAAAAATTGTGATCGACATGATCGGAAGTGTCAAGTGGAGTGGACATTTGTGTTGAGTGCTTGGAATACAAAAAATTGAATTGGGGCCCTGCTTTAATCAAGAAAAAAAAAAAGAACATTTATGTACAAAAAAGGTTCTTCAAGAAGCTTCAAGATATGAAATAAACATAATTGGAGCTAAAAAGTTTTAGACACCCTAAAATTACAAGATGAATCAAAACTGCAAAAGAAGAAGTTAAACTAATTATGTCCATTAATTGCTACATATTTGCTAGGGTTTAAGATGAAATTAATCATGTAAGCCTTGAATATTATAAAAGCTGAAAATATATATCCCTCTTAATTTCAAAATCTCTTCTTCTTCCCAGGAAACTAATCTGAATGTAATATAAAAGTATAGATTGAAACCCTGTGTCAAATTAAATAACAGCATATATGTCAATTAATGCAAGAGAACAAAAATTTAGGTCATGCTTTAGCGGAAATTAACGTAAATATAGTTTATTGGTCTTGTCTAAATCATGAATATTCATCTAAAGTAAACTAACAAAATTAAGACATTCAATGAAATACATGATGATGAATGAACAAGATGGAAACATTCAGTTGCTGTGAGGCCGTACCTTCAAACGTCAAGCATGGAAAAGATAGCTAGTGAAAGAAATATCCATACCTTATATTGATCATGATTATATATATATATATATATATATATATATATATGTATTTTCGAACGAATGATACTGCTACACGTTGAAACAGCAAAAAAGTCAATGTATTTAGAAGAATGGATAATAAGATGGTTGAGGTAAGTCGAGCTTGTCATGAATGAAATGAAAGAGACCGAGCACAAAATAAATCATTATAAGATAAATGAAAGAGAAAGATCTAGAGAGAGAGAGAGACTTTTCTCAATCATAAGACAAAAAAATTAATGAAATTACTCAAAGATATAATGGCTTTCTTCAGTGGGAAGATAATTAATGAAAAATAATATATACTGTCATGAAAAGTCTAGAAGTATATTAAAAAATGACAATGAAAGAATTTCGTTAAAGAAGAAGATAATTGATCAGATGTTGTGTGTATCGATCTGTTGGGAGGGTTGGCGAGTGGCTACTAAGATTAAAACAATTAAGCTCTTATATTATTATTGGATATAACATATAAAGGAAGCATTTCTTTTACAGATTTCAAATCAAATAATATTAAAGTACATATTATTAAAGGAAGCATTTCTTTTACAGATTTCAAATAAAATAATATTAAAATCTGTTTTAGTACATATAACATGTAAAAGAAGCATCTCTTTTACAGATTTCAAATAAAATAATATTAAAGTCTGTTTTTGTACAATATGCTTATATCCCTTAATGCAAGTACATTGCTGTATAAGCAGCAGTACAACCTCCCTTCTTACCGTTGGCTGCATTTCTCTGGCAGTTAGACACGTTATGAATTCAAAAATGCTCAAGTGTTGCACCAACATTTTTGTGGAATAAAAGGTGATGGAGAAAAGATATAATTACGTATGTGATTCATGGACCATGACCATGATAGACTTTTATGGAGTTTAATAAGTAATTTCATGAGAATTAATTGATTATTACTCTCAAATAATTATATGAGATATATAGCGTGGTTAATTTAGTATCAAATGCTAATTAACCGATGATCTATTTGTTGATTTACTCCAATGCAAGTTGTTTTCTTGGCCTACAACCTGATGAACAAAGGATACTCCTTAAGATGATGGAAGTTAAAATCACTCTAAAGTTTTCCCCTTTTAACTTCTCTTGCCTTTTGAGAGTCATGGAATTATATATAGGGCTCGAAAAATAAATGACACTATTTAAGAGGGGTGTTGTGTAAATATCACCAGTTTAGTAATGTAAGATCAAAATGCACCATTTAACGTGAAAAGACGAGAATATCCCGAAATATTAAAAAAGAAATAAAGTTGTCGTTTTGTTAGTATGAGAAAAGTAAGAGTGAGAAAGAAACCGACAACAACGAAATCGACAGCAAGGAAATCAACAACGAATTGATCGGAACGGGAATACAGTAGATTTCGTAGCGATTGACAGAGGTAAGTTCAGTTTGTTTTATTTCTCGATTTGATGTTGATAACTTATCATTGCATGTTAGACTCGTTTTTTGTTGATTGAAATTGTAGATTAGGGTTGAAAAACAGGTCTGAGAATGATTGTGGTTTAGGTTTGGGTTTGAAATGAGGTTGAATATGTGATGAGGAAGATGAAATTCTGAGTATCGAGGATTGTTTTTTTTTTTTTTTATATATATAAAAATAAATCGAGAATATTTTAAGCGAAATCGAGGTTTTTTTGAAAAGTATCGAGGTTTTTTTAGAAAGATTCGAGGAAGTTTTTCAAAGGATCGAGAAGTTTTTCAAAGAATCGAGAATTTGTTACTAACGATCGATTTTTTTTTTCAAAGGGTCGAGATTTTTTAAAATGATCGAGAAGTTTTTCAAAGGATCGTGACTATTTTCAAAGAATCGAGAAGTTTTTTAAAGGATCGAGAATATTTTCAAAGGATCGAGAAGTTTTTCAAAGGATCGAGAATTTGTTTCAAACGATCGAGAATATTTTTCTAACGATCGAGAAGATTTTTCAAAGAATTGAGAACTTTTTCAAAGAATTGAGAACTTTTTCAAAGGATAGAGAATATTTTCAAAGGATCGAGACTATTTTTAAAGAATCGAGAATTTGTTTCTAACGATCGAGAAGATTTTTAAAAATGATAGAGAAGTTTTTCAAATAATCGAGAAGGTTTTCAAAGGATCGAGACTATTTTCAAAGAATCGAGAACTTTTTCAAAGGATCAAGAATTTGTTTCAAACGATCGAGAATATTTTTCAAACGATCGAGAATATTTTTCTAAATGATCAAGAAGATTTTTCAAAGAATCGAAAACTTTTTTAAAGGATCGAGAATTTGTTTCAAACGATCGAGAATATTTTTGTAATGATCGAGAATTTTTTTCAAACGATTGAGAATGTTTTTCAAAGAATGGAGTTTTTTCCAGTTTACTTATGTATTATTTCTGTGACATTGTAGATGAGGAGCAGGTTGAAGGATTTGCTTAAAACTCCAGAGGGAGATTGGTTCAATGGAAAATTGACTCGACAAGACCATTTTAAAGCCATCACTCGTATAGACGATACACTGAACCTGGTCCCTGAATATTTTACTGTTGAGGATCGGCATTGGTTCATAGCGTCATGTTTCGGGCATTTCATGTCGATGCACCGGGAGCTGAAGTTTTCGGATGGTGTTATTCATCAGCTGTTGTTACGGGAGTTGGACCATGACGGGCCAGCAAATGAGATACGGTTCTTGTTAGGGAACCATGTGGTGAGGTTTTTGAAGGTGGAATTTTATCTCATCACCGGATTACATTTTGGAGCCGTACCAGACACGAGTTTGTATGTTGCAGTGGAGAATGACATACATGAACGGTACTTTCCTGGAGCCGATGAGGTATCGTTGGAGGAGTTGAGGGTTGTTCTTACCCTTAGAGAGTTTTAGGAGGCGTACGATGTTGTGAAGTTGTGCGTCATTTACATGTTGAACTGGATATTGACGGCGGTGGTCGAGAGATTGAAGATTCCAGTTTGACAGTTTCGGTTGGTGGGGGACCTCAATGCCTTCAATGTGTTCCCGTGGGGTGCCCACGTTTATAGGCATTCTATCTTTTCATTCAAGCATGCGTTACCGCGACGACGTGATGAGAGATGTCAACAGTCACATGGCATTGTTGTACATTCCGTTGAGAGGTACAACATTTACGGTCTATCACGTGCCCTTTTGGTAAGAAATTTGATTTATAACATATACATTAAATTTCGTTTCATAATTTTTTCTGGATTATAACTGTAAATATATTTGATGCAGATATTTGCTTTCGAGGTGATCCCCCAACTGGGTGTCGATTTCGAGGCTTGAAGTGTTACAGAGCTTTCTCCTTGTATGTTGAAGTGGGAGTTGACCAAACAACCTAGAGGGAAGAAGCTGGCCAAGATTTTCAATGCTAGGGTAATTATTTAATTTGTTAATAGTTATATTACTTACTATGTTTACAATGACATTCCTTTAACTAAGCTTTTAGATGTTTACGAGGAAAGAAATCATGCCCACAGCAGCTGAGACAGTGGCACCGTACTTCGGAGGCCTAAGTGAGGGGGGAGTCTGTATGTAGAGGACGACAGGGTTCACCTTTCGACTGTCCCTGATCAGACTAGTAGTGCAAAGGGTCCCGAGAAGAAGGGCAGGTGTGGGAGGCATAGTGACACGGAGGCTTTAGACCCATCGGGTCCGAGTTTCAGTGCCATGGGCACTGACGGATCTGAGCCGTCTCTTCGACAAGTGAGGCGTAGAAGGGTTCAGTTTACCACCCCAGGACCTTGTGCAGCTACATGGGATTTCCCTGTAGGCGTTGGACGTGATGGGGAGGTAAGTTGGGATTATAGTTTTGTTTTTATAAACAAGATCTGTTGATTGTTTAAGTACTAACAATGTTGACATGATTTCATGCCCTAAGGGAACATCAGTTCAACGAGTTGGGTGAAGCCCTTTGAAAGAGTGAGGATGATCAATAACAACAATACCGGGAGTTGCTGGATATGATCCGAAAGAGCGAGGAGGATTGATAGCAACAACATAGGAAGTTGCTCACATTGATTGGGGGGCTTTAGGGCTTCAGGAATGGTGGACGTTGTGAGGATCCACATACCGGAAGGGCAGTTCCGGAGAGTGGGGCTCTCCATCCCCCATGAATCGAGCAGCAGGCCCCCCATCCGATAGAGCAGTAGGCTCCCTCTCCCCTTCTGATAGAGCAACAGACTCCCCCTTCTCCTCCGATCGAGCGACAGGCTCTCATACCCCCTCCACCGCCTACATGGATCCAGCTGCACATGGAACGAAGCTCCTCATCGGGGGGAGTTCGACTGGAGAGACGTGTACTGAAGCGCGGTTGGCAGTTGCTCAGCTCATACATAGATCCGTGCCGATCGAAGAGGGCGAGGGTAATACTTTAGGGACCTGACCATATTTTTGATCCCCACATACTGGTGGACGGTGACCAGTTGAAGGCTTACTGAGCATTCAAGAAGAACATAAACCGGGAACTGTAAGTAAATTTCTTTTTTATTTAGGTGGCAGGTTTTCTTCTATTCAATTAAATAATTGTGTAGCTAAAGAAAAATTAATGTAGACGTGATGTGGACGTGCTGGAGCCAGTTGATGTATTATGGTTCCATCGGATGCAGACCAAGAGGTACGTGCAACCAGAAACTTTATTTTTAATGTTTGTTTAAGATATGTAACACTCCTAACACTTTATTTCGTGTATATATTCCCAGCATATGGATGCGTACCTTCATATGCTTCGGAAGCATCAACGAGCATTCCCGACTGTGTACAATCAGATGGTCAACATATTGGATACACAGTTTTTTGTAAGTACTGAAATTAGTAATGATTACGCATGCTTGTAGATTTGTTTGGAAAACATTAATAATATTTTTTCGATCAACTGTTTCTACAGTCTTATCTCTAGCATCAGTACAGGAAAATGATACCTCGTAATGCTCACGGGTAGATCACCACAACGCGGTGGAATGTGCTGAGGTCTTGGTGGAAGGATGACGACCTTACGACGGTGCTTAGTGGTGTCCCGATTGGATGCCGTCCGTGGCACGAGGTTGACATGGTAAGTGTTACTTGGTTTGCAATTACAAATATAAATGTCTTTGTACAACCTAACACCTTTTTTTTACGTTTATAGGTTCTGGTACCGTGCAACATTGGCTACTGGTGACGGTTGACCTAACATGCGGGAAGATGTTCATAGTCGACCCCTGGAGGCAGCAGGTCCCAGTGCATATCCGGAGATAGCAGGTAGCCCCCTTGCACTGGATTTTGCCCTCGTTATTGCATCAGGCCGGGTTTCATACTGCACGACCGGCTAACCGTGAGACTTTTACCTAGACGAATAACCCCTTCTCAGTCAGTGTGGTGTCTAAAACAGGTATCCCTTAGTAGAAGAAATCGTAAGACATTTTGTAATATTAACTTTCAGATTGTTTTATTAAAAACCTAATGTTTTATTAACGCTTGTTAATGTGTCCAACTGCAGGGGTAACTGTTGTCCCCACACGTTGAGATTGATCGAGTAATTACCGGCAGACATAAAGGATTTCGATCGGTCGGAAGATGATATGAGGATCATTCGGGAGAAGATTGCAGTTGAGATTTTTTCTAACTCCCGACCCGTTTAGATTTATGTAGTAATTCATTTGTATATGTACCAATTTTTTTGTATAAAAATGTTTACATTTGTATATGTACCAATCATATTTAAATAAAATTGCATTTAAGTTAATGAACAAGCCATACGAATACAAATTATCATAATTTCATCATCATAACGCCTCAAATCATTCCACGGTAGAGCCTCTGATAGGGCACGTTTGTCTGTTGTGCCCAACTGTATGACAGATGGTACACTTACGCCTGTATTCCTCAGGAACAACTCTGCTCTAACCTTCATTAATCAAAGCTGGGTTAGAACATCTCTTGAAATTATGTCCTGGTTGTCCACATCTTCTACAGTTATGTGTAGTTGTCCTCTCCGAAGACTAGATATGGCGACCCGTCCTCGGGCGGTCTGCTTGTCTCCAGGAGATTGGATTCAAAACCATTCTCTCAGCGATGTCTGATGGCACAATCCAAGTGGAAGGATGTCCAACCGGTATAATAGGAACCGAGTATGCATCAATAAGTGTTTGTCTTTTGTAGTAGTCCGTACATAGGGATATGAAATCCATGTTTCTGTTACTGTAAAAACAATGAAAACGATGAGATTCACGTTTCAGTAATATTAATCGTAGACTAAAATGTATGATGCACCTTGCGGTAGCGAGAGCGTGAGAATATGGAAGAAGATCCATTTGGAATTTGTTGCATGTGCAGGTCTTCTAGGCTAAGTCAACGGTCCACTATTTTTCAGACCGTTTCACCAAGAATATGTTCCATTCAATTGGATTTACTGTCATAAAATTACACTTATCCACACGTTTTAGGATCACAAGATGTGTTGCGTCGATCAACTGATGACGCATGGAATGTGCAGCCCTATGACGATCGTGAAACCAACGTTGTAGCATATTTCTAATGAATTCTGCCAGAATCAACATAGACAGTTGCTGTACAAATTTGAGGCATGAGTTTATATATTCTGCAGCATTTGTTGTCATCATCCTATACCTTCTATCGAGGCAGTGTACACGGAACCACTTGTATGGACCGACATCAATTACATAATCATATGCATTCAGGTGCAAGTTCGTAACTCTTCCATTTGCCGGTTATATTGCAACTCAGTGTAGGCTTGGGCTGCTTTGTCCATTACTGCGGCAACATCCTTTCTATGATATCGCTTCTTAATATTTTCATAAAAGTGCCAGCAACATATGGTATGGGTGGCATAAGGGAACACTTTAGAAATCTCTGCTTTAATGTTTGCATGTCGATCAGAAATGAATACCAAATAATCTATATGGCCAAGGGCACCTTTCAAGTTATCCAAGAACCACTCCCATGATAGTTTTTTTTCCGAGTCATCGTACCCAAAAACAATTGGATAAACCTGTTCATTCCCATCTTGTGCAGTTGCAACAAACATTGTACCCCCGAATCTACCCTTTAAATGGGTACAATCAACGATAATAACTGGACGCATACACCTATGGAATCCTCTAACTGAGGCACCCAACGACATGAAAGAGTAGAGGAATTTACCATTTTCATTGCACTGTAAGTCAGTGATTGTTCCGTGATTTTTTTGTTCCAACACGTAACCGAATGATTACAGCAGTTTGAAGGTTTCCTTATGCGTTCCATAGGTCAATGACAACGCATAATCAATGGCTTGATGTGCCTTACTGTACATGATTTGGATGCCATACATTCTTTTCATGTCGGCGATTATGTCCTTCGGACGCATTAGTCGACCATCATGTTGTTGCAATCTAGATGCAACCATTTCTCCAATTATGACTGCACTAGCTTGTCGATGGCGGCGGTGAATCTCCTCCAAAGTACAAGTGTGTTCGTTAATAAAACTTCTTACTTGGAATTATGTCGCTTCATCTCTCCTCACTGCTCTTAATTTCCACGTACAATTGTCCATCAAACAAACCAGATGTAATGTCGTCTTATTCGACCTTTTCACCTTCCACTTGAAGTTGTGCTGCATTGCAAAATACCCAGCCAATCTCTTCAAATCCTTTTTAGTAGGAAAAAATTGCCCTTTATATATCATGCTTGTAGGTTCATCTTTTACCAAGTTCCTGCTTCCACCCATACCAAACGAGTATGATTCTGCTCATGGAATAACCCATGTTATGGCATTCTTAGAATCAGCTTGAGTTACATTAGGTCGGACCTCAAAGGTCCCAGCTATATCTACTGCAGTGGAACTATATCTGTGTACACATCTTGCACGACTTTCTGTTTTGAACGGTTCTTCATCTTCCTCAGTGTTCACTACATTATCTACCGGATGCAAATTTGGCTCAATTTGACAACCAAAATCATCTTCCAATCGAGGTCCAACTATATCACCATGGTCGGCTACTTCAGGTGGGACACCACTTAGGTTTTACCTACCGTCAATCTCACTTCTGTTTGTGAACAACTGGTTGCTTCCGCCTGAAGATCGAAACTGTTGGGTGTTATCACGAGGAGATATTTCTTCACTAATGACACCTCCTGCAGCCCTCCAATTAGACTGACACATACTTGAGGGATCACCCTATCTTCCCCTAGCATAAACAAAACATCGTCGTCGTTTCTTATAAATGTGCAACATGTAGTCCCGGGAACGATTGATATATATTGTAGATCAGCGATGTATTTGTTCACATCGTACTTCACAACGGTTTGCACGATCGACACCAGCTATTCGTAAGTCATATTTATTGACATATACATTCCTTGATTATCGAAACCAAAAAACCTCTGACTTCCATCAGGTAATTGCTCCCATCGACCGTTGTAAGATATGATTATTCTAACCCGATCCATTGTCCTGTGAAAATCATCATCACAAACCATTATTAAAAAATTAAAAAAAAATTACTTTTACAATTACTAAGAATTACAAATATTTCTCAACTGTAAGGGATTGAGAACATTTTCTTAGGGATCTAACTTTTTTTGTAAAGGATCGAGAACATTTACAAACGGATCAAGCTTTTAGGAAAGGGATCAAGAACATTTTCTAAGGGATCGAGTTTTTTCAAATGGATTGAGAACGTTTTATTGGGAATGAGAACTTTTTATACGGGAT
Source organism: Dipteronia dyeriana (assembly GCA_032871835.1). Lineage (NCBI taxonomy): Eukaryota > Viridiplantae > Streptophyta > Magnoliopsida > Sapindales > Sapindaceae > Dipteronia > Dipteronia dyeriana. The sequence goes on along the minus strand of CM065295.1, from coordinate 57,240,616 downwards.
CGAGAACTTTTACAAGGGATCGAGAACTTTTACAAAGGTTCGAGAGCTTTTACAAGGGTTCGAGAACTTTTTGTTGAGAACGAGAACTTTTACAAGGGATCGAGAACTTTTACAAGGGTTCGAGCACTTTTACAAGGGTTCAAGAACTTTTTGTTGGGAACGAGAACTTTTTATAAGGGATCGAGAACTTTTTATAAGAGATCGAGAACTTTTCAAGAGGTCGAGAACTTTTACAAGGGTTCGAGAACTTTTTGGTTGGAACGAGAACTTTTTCAAAGGGATCGAGTACTTTTTCAAGGGTTTGAGAACTTTTATAACGGTTCGAGAACTTTTATCAAAGGATCGAGAACATTTTATAAGGGATCGAGAATTTTTTCAAGGGATCGAAAGCTTTTATCAAGGGATCGAGAATATTTGTCAAATTATCTAGCATTTTTTTCTAATAACCAAACTTTTATCAAGGGATCGAGAGCTTTTTTCAAAGCTCGATCCAATACAAATAAAGCTCGATTCATCTTTAAATATTCTCGGTTACACATGAAAAAAGCTCGGATTTATTAAAAAATATTCATACATGTTCTTACAAAGACTGTGACAACATATTATCGATGAATGGATACATTGTTAACCCACACAGAAATGCATGCAAAATATCTGAAATGCATGAAAACTGAAAAGAGAATACACCAGATCATAAATATTTCTTACCTTCTTGTGCAGATTCTGGAGAGAGATAACTTTTTTGGAAAGAGAGACAAGTTTTTCAGACAACTTTTTTGGGGACATTCACACGAGTTCAGCAAGTTGTCTTTTAAAAATTAAAGTTTAGGGGCAACTTGTGTAGTTCACCATAATAGGTGTCTTTTAAACTTAAGTTATTAAAACGGTGACATCATCATAACACACAATAAAAAAGGTGACATATCTCACCATTTCCACATTATATATATATATATATATATATATATATATGATCACAACCTTATTAAAACCTCATTAAAACCTCATTAATTTATGTGCCACCCGAACTTTTTGTTAGGAAAAGTAACACGAAAGAACCCCTAATATGCACCACAAAAATAAATAATATCTAACAACATAAAAATAACATGAGAGAATTCAATTATATGACATAAGATTTTAAGTGGGAAACTCAAAATAAGGAAGAACCACTGCCAGGTACCAACAAGACAATGAGATAAAAATACCATAACGTAGGAAATTATTACAACTTCATACTCAATATTCTTTCTAACCTCAAACCTCAATTACAACTAAGAGACTGTTTGATTTTCCTATCTAGCACTTAATGACACTTAATTATGTGTTATATTAAGTTATTTTGTTTGATTTTTTAAGTGATAAAATCACTTAAACAACTCCTAAAATCACTTATTTATAAAAGTGAAAATTTCATTTTTCACTTAATTAAAAAACAACCGATTGATATTAATTATATAATTCCAAATCTGCCCTCTCACAAATCTAATATATTTTCAATTTTATCTTCTTCTACAACCCTAACTATAGTAATTTTTTTTTGGGTGACTCTATTGCCACCCATGAAATGTCTCCCACACCTATTTTTTTCTTAAAAAAAATTATTACTTAAATAAGTTATAGCAAAATTATTTCTATACCCAAAATTTAAACTTCGACATGTTATCTTTTTTAATTTTGTCAAAATGAATCATGACTGTTCAAGAACTTTTTTTTTAACAGCAAAAGCTTTTATGAACAAAAAGCCAAGAAGGCCAAAAAGAGCTACAAGTAGAACGCTCCAGAAGCCAAAATAAGAAAGACACAGCAAAAGACACGGGCCACCCAAGACCAAGATACCGCACAAGCAAAAAAGAAAAAACAGAGGAAAAACAAGAGAAAGATAGAGGGCAGAGCACCACAGATCACAGACAACACCCCAAACAAACACACTCAAGCATCACCCCACACAATCTTATCCAAGTTATTAGTCGACCCCTTTTTAGCGAGGGCAGTATCGAAGGAATTGGTTAATCTTGGACTGAAATTAATCAAATAGCCGAGATTAAGTTGCAGAATGTTCCTGATATCATATATGAATTCACATGCCTCAAGCTTTCGAAGCCATCGCTATTGTTCACTTAAGAAACTGCCACCTTCGAGTTACTAGAGAAATCAATATTTCTTCCCACAAGAGAAACCCTTAAAGCATATAAGCTACAAGCCTTATGAATGACCATAATCTCAGCAATATTGGAATCCTGACCAGAGATGAGAAGAGGCAGAAAATCTGTTTCCTAGAGTCTCTAAGAACACCTCCAATGCCTACAGGTCCCGGATTTCCTCTTGAGGAGCCATCAATGTTATATTTAAGACTATCAAATAAGGGAGGAGACCAGGCTTCGTTCACTATTTTCTTTACCAAAGTGGTATATAAGCATCTATTTTTAATGTCAAGAAGGAGAAATGTGACATGGTCTTTAACGCCTCTACTGAAGTTCTTAAATCACGAAGCCACCAGAAAGAAGACAGTGTCCAAGACCTTTCCCGTATCCACCTCTTGTCCTTAGAAAACTAGGTTGTTCCTAGCTTACCAAATGGACCAAACCATATCTTGAAAGTGAATGACCCAAGCCCTTCTACCAGAGGAGTTATGACACAGGCTAGTCCACCTATCAACCCAATTCTTGTAGTTCCGATTAATGCAACAACTCACCTCCCATTTATTGAGACATAACAACCACAAGTTTGAAGACCAATGACATTGAATAAAAAGGTGATTAATGGTTTCAATATCACTTCTGCAAATCGGGCATTCTAAAGCCTGAATTTGAGGAACATCGAACCTATGAAGGACATTTCTAACCAAAACTCTTTCTCTAAAAAGCTGCCAAATAAAAGTCTCAACTTTAGGAGGACAAAAACCATTCCATAACAAGCTAGAAGAATCTGACATCAGAGTTGGGGAACCTTCCAAGCAATGACGGAAAGATCCCACAGAAAAAATGCCACTCGGTTTGTGAGACCAGACCACTGTATCAGAGATGTAAGGGAGAATTGTTACACTTTCTAAAGCTGCTAGGAAACAGGCCCATTGATTCATTTCCCAGTCTAACAGCTCACGACGGAGCTCCACTTTCCATACCCAATTGGAATTGATCCAGACACCAAAATATTGCACCATATAGACTCTCGAAAAAGACAGTTGGAACATGTTATCATTCTACTGAATGTCAGCCTAGAACTCAGCTTTATTACTACACAAAACGGCCGCATGCATCCTTTCCTCCAAAATTGATTCCGACAGAGAATCATTCAGACAGGCCGATCTCATAGCCTTGACAAAGTGGGAGGTATTGCCTTGACTATTCCAATCCCAATGCAACCTCCTAACATCCAAATTATATTTGTCACACACCACGAGCTTCCATAGAGAATCAACCTTTCTTCCAAACCTCCACACCCACTTAGCAAAGAGACCTTCATTTTTATCCAAAATACGACCAACACCTAGCCCCCATTGCTTTTACTTTTACACACCAAACTCCTATCAACCGAGTGAATCTTTTTCTTTTCGACCTCGTCACCCCAGAAAAAATTACGTTGTAACTTTTCGATCTTATGGGCAACTCCAACCGAAATCTTGAAGACGGATATGTAGTAGGTCAAAATACTCGAAAGAACCGATTTTATCAACACCAATCTTCCGACCTTAGACAAAAAACTCCTCTTTCAAGGGGCTAGGCAGTTTTCAATTTTTTGAATTACCATATTCCATAAGGACTTTGCATTCAGATTATCACCAAGAGGCACCCCTAGGTAAGAGATGGGAAGAGTGATATTCTTACTCCTAAACGTGTCATCCCAATCAATAAAAGAATCAACAATTTTTCCCGCCTTCACTAAGCAAGACTTATAAAAATTAATCTTGAGACCCGACACTTACTCGAAACAACGTAAAATTCATCTAGAGGCCAAGGGAGAGTCCATGTGAGGATCTAAAAAAAGAATTGTGTTATCCGTAAATTGTAAATGAGAGATACGAGTCCCTTGACGCCCCAAAACAACCCCTCTCACCAAGCTTAAAAGAGAGGCCTTCTTGAACAAACAATGAAGAGCTTCAATGACTATGTTGAAAAGAAAGGGTGACAAAGGATCCCCTTAACGATGACCCCTCTTGATGTGGAACTCCTTAGTTGGGCTTTTATTGACTAAAATCGATAAAGACGGAGAGGAAATGCAATAAGAAATCCAATTTCTCCATTTAACACCAAAACCCATTTCCCCTAGGATCAAATCAAGAAAGCTATGATCGACACTATCATAAGCTTTTTCAAAATCAAACTTAACCAAATGACAGCCAACAGAATCCCATTTCCATTTACGAATGATCTCACTAGCGATCACAAAGCTATTGACAATTTGATGATTTTTCACAAAGGCCGTTTAAGTTTCCCCAATAATAGAATTCATAACTTTTTTTAGCCAGTTTGCTAACACCTTAGTTAACACCTTATACAAAGAGCCAACCAAATTAATAGGACGGAAATCCTTCATGGTCTCTGGTTTAGTCACCTTCGGAATAAGAGCAATACAAGTTTTATTAAGAAAAGAAACAACACTTCCCTCCCTGCGAATTTCCTTCCAAAAGTCCATGAATTCCTCTCTTATCACTTCCTAAATGGCTTTAACAAAATTGAGATTCAAGCCGTCTGGGCCCGGGGTTTTATTGCCATCACAACTTCTTAAAGCCTCCCATACTTCCTCCTCCAAAAAACCAACCTCCAAGGTATCTCTATCACTTGTCGAAAGTCTACCAAAAGGAAGACCTCCGACTTTCGATCGCTTCCAATGTTGTTTCTTGAAATGATTTTGGAAATAATTGAATATACCAGCTCTAATGTTGGACAAGTCGAAATGCACAACACCATCGAAAGCTATGTCACCAATGAATTCATTGTCTTATTGCATTGGAAACATTATGGAAGAATTTTATAATCCTAACACCTTCCAACAACCACTTCACTCTTGACTTCAGCTTCCATTCTTGTTCTTCCTTACGAATACAACTCCATAACTGAGAAATAACAGTCACCCTATCAGCTCTCAACTTTTTCGACCAACCAATAGATAAGGCACTTTTTTCTATCTCTGCCAATTTTAACTCTAATTCTGAGACCACAGATTTGTCTTTATTCTTTAAGGCACACCACTAATTAAGATGGTATTTAACTGCCTTAACTTTGGATGAGAGCATAAAACCTTTTGAGCCATGCTTAATGTGATCTTTCCAGTTCTTTTTAATCTCCTCAATTAAGCTTGAATTTCCCAACCACTTGTTGTAGAAACGAAAAGAGCAAGGACCCCAATCAACTCTCAGGACACCAATCGCAACCGTATTATGGTTTGAGAGACTACGGGGAAAACCTTTTTATACCAGATAAAGAAACCAAGACAAGATCCGAGGGGAAATTAAAAAGCGATCTAGCCGAGCCCAGGGATACTTCTCCCCAAAACTCGACCATGTGAAGGAAATGTCTTGCATCAAAATATCTACCACATTTACCTTAAGAACAAAAGAGTTCGAGCTTCTAATCTATCCCAAAATACACGATCCTACTCTTATTTCTAAAGGATCTAAAACTATGTTGAAGTCTCCTCCGATGCACCATGGCTTAGGTAGAGCCAACTGGGTTTGTAAGATAAAGTTCCAAAGAGATTTTCTATCATTTTCTATGTTAGGTGCATAAACATTGCAAAACACCAGAGATTTTTGTTGCTTAATCAAATCACCCTCCAAGATAATACAACGATCGTTGGCTATACACATAGATACTTTGAAGAGGTCTTTGTTCCATAAAGTAAAGATCCCCCTTGAAGAACCCACAGCTTCTACCTCAACGCCTCTAGTAAGGAAAGAACCTCCCAAAGAACGAATGATTCTATTGTCAAAAGAGTTTAATTTCGACTCTTGGATGAATAAAATAGTCGGATTATGGATAGCAACCAATTTCTTCGCAGTTTATTTCTTCTCGCACCTCTCCAACCCTCCAACATTCCAAGATAAGACTAACATTAAAAAATAAAAAACCACTACCAGCAGCACCAAACTATATACGACCTCCCTTGTATCTCTTGGTCTCTTTAATCTCACGTCTGTAAATTTTCTTAACAACATCCTTTTCGACTCTATTGAAATCGAAGCCAAGGGCAACCCCCATTTCAATCACCTTTGCGATTTTCTCATCCAAGTTCCAATCCCTATTTTTTCTGTTGGAATTAAAGTCAATTCCTATAGAAAATCCTTTCTCGATGACTTTGGCCACTTCCACTTCCAAGTTCCATGAATCTTTTGTGCTCTGCATGTCAGCTCGCTTCATGACCGTGCCACCATCGTTTTCCTTGCCAATGTCATTCCTGGTTGTCATGCCATGATATTTAGAACATCCCCTACTTTTCCTGCCTCTCTTGCTCAAGTGGATTGGATGCGAGGAAGCTGATGTCACCAGTTCATCAAGCTTCTGAGTCGAAAAAGGAACCGAAACCTCTTTAGGGGTTAAAGAAGCTTGATAGCTAACGGCATGCTGGTCAGGAATACTTAAATCAATCATGACGTCAACACCTTTATATTGGCTTAGGAAATTTTGGTCAAGACTTGGCTCATTACGCGTGTCAGTTCTCAAGCAACTATCATGATTGACATCCAAAGTAGGACTAATTGGTTGGGCTTGCAAAGAGCTATCTGCATTCCATGGGCTACTAACTAAAGGGATAATCTGAGAGTCCATGATTTGAAGAGGACTTACATTACCAATGGGCCTATCATGGATCCGATCCAAAATGTCAGGCATAATACAGTCCTCCTTTTATCATAATACAGTCCTCCTTAGATAAAGGGAGCTGCTTTGAGCATTCCCCCACATAATTATAGGTATTCAGGGAATCATCTGAAGAAGATAAGTTGTCTATCTCACCAACTTCTTTATCACTCAGAGCATATTTTTTCTTCTGAATGTCCAACTTGGCATTAGGAACAACGAAGGAAACTGATTTGATTCTAGGTTTTTTAAAAGCTACCATTTTACCTTTGTCCTTGTACCACTTGAGCAGAGCAATTTCAGCAAGCTTACTCCCTTTTCTCCTTAAATGGCATAAGTTGACACCCTTTCTATAACCCTTTTCCACACTCATGCTGTTATTATGTAAGCTTAACTCATCTCTTCCCCCAAGAGCTTCCGAGTCTCGTTTGAAGAGTGGTTATTTCCTTGATTAGCCACATTTCTTTTGGCTATGGTAAAGTTGACCAAATTTGTAAGTCAAAAATTGTCAAAACAGGAAATCAATTCAAATTTGAATCATACTCCTTCAAACAAAGGAAAATTTCCAGCCATCGAAAGTCCATCGACTTCGCTTCTTCCTCCACTGAAACATAAAAAGAGGTTCTACCCCTCGCCACCTTGATTTTATTAGGGCAAGGGTGACCTTAAGGAATCAACAACAACAATCTGCCCCTGTCCACCCTTTTCCTCTGAGAAGTATCATTGTCAATGAACAAAGGTTCCCCTACGATCCATCCTAACTTATCAAAGAAACCATCACACTAGCAATCTAAAGGCACTTCTTTATAGATAATCCAAGTAATCCTAGACTGATGAGTGACTGTCAGAGGCCATCTTCCCATTGAACTAAACTTATCATTCCATAGAAATCTACTTTCTATGAAAATTTTGCTATCCTCTTTTAATTTAAACTCCCATAAAAATGATTTGTCACCTAAATAACGAAGAGAAAATGAGAGACCCCTATTCACTAACCTTTGACATACGTTGGTAACATTGGAGAAGTGCTTAAGAATCCCCACTACACAATGCTTACTCCATTTGTCTTCATTAGGCTTATAGTCCCATGAAAAGGATGTTGCCCCTTCTTTGATGTGGTGATCCGGTGATGAGTCCCTTTTCAGTTTTTCCTTCAAAGATTTAACAAAGGACATTCTCTCATCACGCTTCAACTGCTGAAATCTCCTTGTCGAGCTGCCTGAAGCTATCCCTGTCTGTCTGACTTTGTCACCGTCCCTACTAACGAATGACATCTTCCTACTCTTCCAATCTATAACAGACAACTTTGAGCTAATAAGCCACCCGTATACGTGCATACCATTTGTTAGGCTAGCCACCTTATTAGCTTCTTCCAAGGTTGCAAAACGAACAAATGCATAACAGCTTCTTCTTGGCTTATCCTTCGAAGATAGATAAATGTCTCTTACCTTTCCAAACACCTTGAAAATGCTCTATAAACTCTTCACCTCTATACTCGGATTCAGATTGTCTACGAAGATGGAAACTAAATTCTCTCGAAAGTCTCTTGTTTTCTCAAATGGCCTGAAAACAGAGTTTCTCTATCATACATCTCTCTCAGTTCATCAGTAATTGTAGGTACTGTTTAAGATTCAAATCATCATAGACAACATCATTAGTTTATTAGTATAGTCTCTCAAAATTCAACAATTAAAAAAAAACAAGATAATAAAAAATAAAATAAAAAACAAGAATATTATAGATTAAAGAATTAACAAAAATAAATAAATAAATAAAATTAGTCAATGTTTATATATTAAATTGTAAATATATAACAAATAATAGTTTAAAGGGCATGGATGTAAAAGTATTTAATTTCAGGTATTTGTAACTTAAAAAAAAAATAACTTATCACTTATATTCAGTTTTTAGTAAAAAAATCAAACATGTTTTTTAGTTTTAAATTTTTAGTCTCATTCAGTCTTCAGTACAATTCAGCATTGTTTAGTTTTCAGATAAAAAATCAAACACAACCTCCAACTCACTAACCATGGCCTAAACTCACAGCTCTCTCTAGGTCCCCACTAAGTGTTCCCTAGATATCCCCTTGGGATCCCCCCATATCCCCTTGGCTGCCCCAATATCCTTGGGATCTCTTTAGAGTTCTCCCTCTGGATCTCCTTAGCCCAAGGTCTCCCTCTCTTCGATGTTTACACGTGTCTCTTAGGTCTCTCTCCATGTGTATACAACCAAAGAATAAGCCTTCGTATTTATAGGTTGAGTATTCTTGGACCCAAAGTAATTTCTAAAACACATCAGAACTATGAAATCCAGAAACAAATCCTTTTCCAACACGAAAACCAACTTCTACATGCATGTCTTCCTGAACGATACGTCCATCATCCAACCTCTAATACCGGCACTGTTTTTTACCGTTGTCTCCTTCTCGATCTTTTCTTTCCAACAACACTTGAATCACATCAATAAATTCAGTTGGACCACTTTCAGATCATCAATTGAATGTATTTGGTTCATTTGCAAACACATGTCAGATTTCTAACAAGCCACCCATTTACGAGAATTCTCAAAACCCTTGTCACTTCTTCGACAACTATTAAAACTTAACACCAAGAATCTACCATATCCCACACAAAAAATGTACAAATGTTTAAGAACAATCCGCCCTTAGATTTCTAGCTAGTAACTGACAACCTTGACATCTAAATTAGTTTAACACCAACTCACCTCTCTTAATAACAATCACCGTTTTTTAATTAATATATTATTTTTATTTTAAAAAATAAAATAAAATGAAAAACAATCATACTTTCTGAATTGCATGTGTGTAATCCAGCGGTTGATGTTGATGATCAAGTAGTTAATGTTGTGCATGAGCTGTAGATGATTAAGTACGTACTTGAGTAAGTTGATTGAGCTATTGGTGATTTACCGGATTGAGTTGTTGACTGCAATCATTTATAATACTAGCCATAAAAAAATACAATTAACAAGATATTAAACAAAAAAGGATACAAATCAAATTTAACAATTAAACTATAAGATCTCCAAAACCTTTAACATCAATACATGATATTACAAGATCAGATGGATAATTGAGTTGAATTGGCCAATATCAAACCACCTCCTTGCGCCACAGTAATGTGAGATGAAAAAACTTGTAGGGTTCAATAATCAAGTGTCAAATTCGGTGAGTGTAAAAATTATTTTAAATGTATTTATTGGTGAATAGCCTTACAAGAGTTGTAATCTATAACTCAAAAGATTAGTCTATGGAGTTGTGGTATCAATATATATATTCTTCTCTTGTTATATGTTTTTCAATTGTGAGATTTGATCACATATGGCATATCTAACAAATACAAAAAGACCACCTAAACAGACCAAACTGCTCTGATCACCTTCTGATGTTCTGATAATTGAGCAATTGATTATTAACAATAGTAATTAGATTACATATGTAGCAACCCAAGTCAAGGATTAAGCCGGTAACCATGAAATCACCTTTTCTCTTAAAATGGCGATGTAGTCAACTGCTAGTGAACTCCCTTTCATCTGTCCAAAATAGTTGGAAACTCAACATATCATAGGCAAAGGTGAATAGAGCAAAAGTATTTAAGAGGGAAAAGTTATATTGTAGTGCAATCAACATGAGAAATAAGATTTATTAATGTCCAAAACGTCGTTAGAAATATCAAATATTTTTATTAAAAGAGCAAAATTACATGCATACAGAGGGATGTTAACAAAATTGAAAACCATATATATAACGCCAATGCATGGTGCAAATTTCAAAAAATTTATGTGATCATGACTTTTTGGCATGATCACATCAATATATTCATATATAATCATACATAAATCTTTGAGTTGTCTTGGTATCAAGAGGAGGAGATATCTAAGGTTATAAAGATTGGAGTAGCTCCGGGGTTTGATTTCGATAGCAAGGAGGTGGGGATGTCCAATGTTTTTGTGGAAACGAAGAGGAAGTTGAATTTAGGCGGTTCAAAAGAAGTGAAAATTCAATAGGGTCCTTTTTGGGTGGCGTTTGTTTGTGCTTGAGGTTTGGGGTTTCTTTGGTGCTTGTTTTTTGTGCTTCAGCTGTTGGTTCTTGGTTGGCATGTTAGTCTTGTGTTGGAGCAGTTTGGTGGGGTTTTTGTGCTATCTGGTGTTGGGTTTGCTTCGAGGTGGCTGGTGGCCTTATGTTTTAGCTTTCAGTATGTTGTTTTGTGTAGTCTTTTGGGTGGTTTCGGGTGTGTTTTCATGTTGGTCTGTGGGTTTGTAGTCCATCTTGTAGCTTTCTGGCCTTGATAGCTTGGCCTTCTTTGAATAAATATTGTCATTCAAAAAAATAAAAATCAATGCTACCACATTAAAATTTAGTCATCTTGTTTTGTCGTGATCACATGTAATTTATATGTGATAACATTAGATGCATATTATCACATGCTATTCACACACGATCACATACAACAATAATTTGATGCACCATACACCAATGTACTGTAGATTGGACCATATATATATATATATATATATATATATATATATATATATATGTGTGTGTGTGTGTGTGTGTGTGTGTGTGTGTGGTATTCCTTAGATAAGACTAACATATTTTTTTTTTATGAGTTCACTGATTAACACATGTGATAATAAGTCTTATAGAACTTTTCACCGATTATTCCTATGGGATCGAGTGTTTTCTTTTTAATCTCTAGTTTCATTTACATATTGTTATATACATTTAAGTATTAGAATAATGTTAGATATTCATATGAAGTGGCATATAATGAGTTGTGACCAACATATTATCCAACACATTATCACATGATTTACATAATAATTACAACTAACATTATATATTATTTAGTCAACAAATTTAGACAATCGTAAGTTAATTAATGTTTTTCCAAAATTTTAAATATTAATATTAAGTGGTTTGTTTTTTCATCTGAGAATCAATTTTTTGATATTTTTTTATCATATAGTATTATATATATTTGTATTTGACATTTTAACCAAATCATCTTCATATATATTTTTTATTTACTTAAACTAAAGTAAGTCTTTATAAAATTAATTTCAATATATATTTAACTAAAATTAAACTAAATTTAAAAACTTCATCTATAATATGGATGAGGCAATTGTTGCCTCCTCCCTCTTGTGATCAGGGGAGAAGATCAATTAGCATTAATTATATAGGAAGTTCTTTTTTTGTAATAAAACTGTAAATTTGGTAATTATTTAGTTTTTTAGTGTTTGTTTTTTTATATTACTATATCACTTGAGACAATCTTTAGTAAAGAAAAAATAATCCTTTTAGGTTGAGGTGTTTTATAAAACTATAAACAAGGTGTCATTTGTTTTTTAAGGTAAAAATCTTAGTAGTCTTAAGTACTTAATAAGTCTTAATCGATGAGACATACTAAGGTCTCGTTTGATTTTTTATCTGAAAACTGAACAATGTTGAATGCTACTGAATACTGAATAGTAACTGAAGTCTGGAAACTGAAAAACATATTTATTTTTTTTCACTGAAAACCGAATGTAAGTGATAAGCTGTTTGTTTTTTAAGGTTATAAATATCATAAAATTAATACTTTTACATCTATGTCCTTATATTTATTTGCTATATATTTACATTTTGATATATTAAGGATAACTATAACAAATAGTTTAATAATTATAAAACAAAATTATTTAGTTATTAATAATTTTTCAAATTTATTTTATTAATATTATTTAGATGCAATCAAACACTAAAATAAAATTAATATAACAAATTATCAAATTATGAGGAAAAAAAAGAATGACTCCTTACTGAAAACTCGAATATGGTTGAAAAGCCAGTCTCTTGTTTGAGTTTTCAAGCAATTAAGTTTTGTGATGTTGTAGTTGTTTATGGTGAGAAGGAAAAAAAATATTTTTATGAATAGTAGTTTGATAGGAAACAAAATTGGAAATTAGTCAAATTGGTGAGGATAGTTTTGGAAGTAAAAAATTAAATTAAATTTCAGTGGATTTTTATTAAGTGAAAAATGATTTTTTTTTCACTTTTCTAAAGAATTGGTTTAAAGGATTTTTTTCAAGTAAAAACAAACAAAATAACTTAACGGAGCACATTAAGTGTCATTAAATATTAAGTGAAAAAATCAAATAAGGCCTAAGGTGTTTGTTTTTTTAGAGGTTTTCACTAAATATTAAATAATAATAATTCAATTATGTTATTTAAAATAAATAAATTAAAATTATTTATATAAAAAAAAAAGTTGGTGAGGAAGGAGCATCCTTCCTCACTGATTCCTCAAGAGGTCCTCTGGAAGAAACGACGGAGGTTGGCAGCCTCTGTAGTCAATTTTGAAGGACACTGACTACGAGGAGACGACCTCCTCCCATTAATTGATAGGAAACTGGCTAGCCTTCTCCCGTCAAAGTTCAAACGGACGAGGCGGCTTAAGTGTTGTAACAATACATGGCACAAAATCTTCATCAATTGACTTGTAATTAATAAGTAGAATCTTAAAGACATGGATAGTAGGATTGGTGGATAGTCCGAAGCCTTGGTATATACTCACTCCAATATTTAACCCTGAAACGTGTATGTTCTTCTCTTTGCTTATAGTTAACCTTATTCTCTCTTTCTCATCTCCATGATGTGCAATGGAATATCCAACAAAAACATAAGGCTGAAAATGTGTGTGTTTGTTTTTCATTTATGATGTCTGCATATAAACATCTGAAAACTGCTAATAAGACATATATCCCTCGTAACTATTTATGGTTATATATGTATTTGGATCTAATATAATTATTTTTGTTTATATATTTATAAGATTTTTAATATTTAATTAATTAGATTAATATTTGAAAGTATGTATGTGTTAAGAAAATTGAAAATATGAATTATTATTACTTAAATTTACATTTATAAATATAAAGCAATAAATATTAAAAATATAATTAATGAATAAACAATTAAAATATAAATTAAATTTATTTATTAAAATTTAAGAAGCGACAGGCGTGTGCTCTATCCTCTTCATCAGACAATGAAGGAGCAGAGGTATAGTTGGGTGGGTTTGTTTTACCTTTTGCCATGGTTTTAGTAATCAGCCTAAGGGGGCTAGGAAGAGTCAACACCGGTCAATTTTTTTCCCAAAACAATGCCATTTTATCTTATTCGGCCTCACCGCCTAGACGGTTTAAGCTCTAAGCGACGGTCTATTTTATAAACGGCGTCTATCTATCGTCTACTAGAACACTGTAATTTTATTATTAAGATAGCATTGTAATTGATAAGTTATCTAATAAGGATATTTTTGAAAAAAAGATGTTAAAAATATGAAAGTGGCCCAAGAATCGGATAAAAGTCAGAATTTTGAACTTAAATTTTCAGTTGTTTTTGACCCATTTCAGATCTCCAATGTCTTATAAAAACAAACAAAACATATGAAAATTGATTTTTAAGACCACTTCAGATATCAAATGTAAAAACAAACTGGCCTTAAGTAAAGCTTTTCAAGTTTGACTTGGAGATAGCTTTTAGGGAAAAATTAAGAGATTCCAGCAGCCTATTTAAGTCCTCCTACAGTCCTACACGCCACAAATTGGGTGAACACGCCTCATTTAAAGCTTCACACGAATATGCAAGAAAGAGCTCTGAAGACAAATCATGGTCTGTCGCCTTTATTCTCTTAGGTTTTTCGTTTTGTTTATGTTTTGAATTCAGATTTTTTTTTTTGTTCATGGCTATGTCTAGCTAAGCTTTTAGCTAAGGCATAGGATGATGCCCTAATTCAACTATCCATGAATTTTTGGTATTAAGTTATTGATTTACGCGATTTATTTATGAACTTTTAATTTCTAGTTTTCTTGATACTAGCAGTTTTTTTTTCGTATTGATTGATCACCTTTAGGGTTTGCATCTAGTCTAGCTAAAGTGAACGCGTGTGATGTAAAAGTGCATGCTTTCAATTTGCTTCGTGGGTTTAAAAGTTGTTAATTTCATAATGCCTTAATTTGGATTGTGTGTTTGCACGATTTATGTTTCATTGATCTTAATGGGTCTTTAGTGTTAAATTTATGATGCAGCAAGATAAATTGTATCTAAAGATATTTGACCTATGCCTTAAAGAAGGATAGTAATCATACTATAAAGGAAAATTTGGCTTAAGTGTCTGTTTGGAAGAATTTGTCTATCGATTAAAATAGTTTTTTAAATTAAAAAAGATCCTTTAAAAAAAATTGTGTTTTTTGGTTATCACTCAGTAGAGCTTTTAAATGATTAAAAAAGTTGTTTTACGTCTACTTGAAGAATCTCAAATTTTAGGCTTTTTCAAGTAAATCTTTTTGAGCTTTTTTAATAACACTAAAAAGTCTAATATAACCCTATCATTTAAAATAGTTTTTGAATATTTTGGTAATCTTACCATTTAAAAAACCTTTTTCTAATTGACAACCAAACGATCAACATCTTCCTATTAAAAGCTCTACTTGTAAAATGTCTACTTTACAAAATCTACTCCTAAAATATCTACTTGAAGAAGCTTTCCCTAACGGAGCCTTAATAACTAGAATCTTAAATTGACTTGTAACAAGACTTGGGTACAAAATCTTCATCAATTGATTTGTAATTAATAACTAGAATCTTAAAAACATGGATAAGAGGGTTGGTGGATAGTCCACAAAATCTTCATCAATTGATTTGTAATTAATAACTAGAATCTTAAAAACATGGATAAGAGGGTTGGTGGATAGTCCTAAGCCTTAGAGCATCTCCAATGTAAAAATTGTCTTACATATGAATTATTGTTGACATTACAATAATGTCAAAGAACTTGCTTCCTATGTGGCATAAATATAGACTTGATAGACGATCAACTTAAAATTTTGTCTCCAATGTTTCCATTTAAAACACATTTTGTTTTAATGACGTGTTCAATTTTATTTCTTATTTTCTTTTTTATTTTATTTTCTTACAAAAAATAGATGAAAAATTAATGTCAATTTTAAATATTTGTTGAGTCAGCCTAAAAAAGGGATGTGCAAGTCTGAAAGTGGACGGTCGTGTTGACAATGTCTAAAAAAAAGTTGTCACGTAGCTTGAGATTGAATATGCACGGCTACATTGGAAAAAGATTTTTTAAAAGAATATCTATTAATCCCACGTGGTATCTTTTTTTTTCACAAGTCACGCTTACATTGGAGATGCTCTTAGTATTCACTATAATAATTAACCCTAAAATGTTTGTTTACTGTTTCGTTGTTCTCTTTGCTTATATTTACCCTTATTCACGATTCATGGAGGCAGTGACACCGCCACCTCCTCCTCTCATGAGATTGAATTTTAGGGTTAGGGTTATGGTTGGGTTTGATGAAATTGGGGATATTTTTTTTGTCAATGTGCTATTTTTTATAATAATTTAATTACATGGGATTATTTTAGTAAATTAATGTTAATGTATTAACTATCCACTTATTCAATAAGTGAAAAGTTAAAAAGTTTATCTTTTTAATTTACGTCATTTTTCACTTAATTTAAGTTATAAATTAAAATAAGTTAAAAAAATAAAAGGATGTAATCCACTCAAATTAATACTTTAGACTTAAACTTAAGTTGTAAAAAATAAACAGCATATATGTTAAAATGAATGTTTTCTTAGAAAAAACTAAACAAATATTTTTCAAAATTAAAGTTATAAGAATGTTTCCTTGTGCACAGTAAGATAGAGTTAGGGTTTTCGTTTGCCCAAAATTAAGATTGTGATTTTTTTTTGGAATGAGGGAACTTGAACTCACGATCCCGTTACGTAAGTATGAAGGATTTACTACTGAATCAACCTCATCTTGTTAAGATGTATGGTTCATAGAGTCGTTACCAAGCAGGGTACGTACTAGTATTTGGTAAAATTTAAGCATTGCCTTCTGATGAAAAGCTTCCTATTTCATCAATTTAATATCTTTGATTTAATTCTGTTCTTTCATTAGTGGTTAGTTTTAACAAAATATAACCTTTATTTTAAAAAATAATAATAATACTAATAGGAGGCAGTGGAAAAAAGCATACCTTTATATGTAAATGGTAGCAGACCCTCTCCCTACAAACTTGAAGAGTTGAGGCACTCAAAATGGACATGGCTTGTGCTTCTACATTCTGCAATAGTTTTGAGAAAAGAGTGATGTCTTCATCCTTGTGAATGCATATTATTTGTATGATCACTTCACCCTTTGCAATTTCGTGCAAAGAAACTGTGGGAGGAGCTTGAAGCTTTTCTGATAATTTCTGGGTTTCTCTGAGTTTTTTGTTTTCAGTTGTAGACAGCAAATGATTCTTCCTGAGAGTTAGATCCTCTATTTCCTTTTCTAGCCCCGGAATGTATTCAAGAGCTCTATCTATCATTCCCGGCGTACTTCTTCTTTTCTGCAAAATTAACTTGTTTGAGAACAAAAAGGAATGCAATTAGGAAACTAATCGTTTAAATAATGCTCCTTTTCGGAAACCCTAATGTCAGTCCTCATGCTTTTCAATGAGTCAAAAGAAACTAATCTTACGTTTAGAAATGCTTATTATATCATCACAAGTATTTTTGGTAGAGCTAATTAATTGCTATTGTTTGGATCTTTATCTATCTCAATTTAATATTTTAGATTCTGCTATGACTTACCCAGAGTTAGATAGAAGACCGAAGAGTTCTATGTTCAAATTAAGCTTTTAATTAAAGTGGTCTCATTCAATTAATTACAATATGATTACAACAATAGAACACTAAATAAGTACCTTGCTTTCAAATAATTAGAACAAATTAAAGAAATGAAGAATGGAAGGTAGGTGTATGTGAACCTTTGTTCTTCGATGATCCGGGAGCAATGCTCCCAGAGCCAAGTAGGTCGCATTGAGCTTCATCCTCCTAATTTTCTCCTTGGCATTGTGATCTTGCTTCTTCGAAATTTGCCCTAATTCTTCTCCATTGGGTTGCACAGCCGTTTTTGCACTTTGTGACCTCTGCAACTTATGGTTTCTCTCCTTTGTCTTGGCTTGCTTAGTAAACATGCTCGAATCCAACCTACCACTATTTTCATGGTTTTCCATATTTAGCAACGTGCCTTCAAGAGTACGGTTAGACAAGCTGTTATCATGATTGTGATGGTTGACACTATTTCCTTGTAATTCTTTGTCACTTGCATCATGGTTTTCTTCCATAATTTGACATAAATTTTCGAAAGCCTTGAGCGTTGTCGGCAACATGTTATGATGATATTCATGATCAATATTGATGCCGTTTTCTAGTAATCCTTTATCTGTGATAGGAACAGCTAGGGCTGAATTTTCTTGTTGACAAAGAAATACACATGAATTCAACTCACAATAAGTTTTATCATCATCTTCTTCGACGGGCGGCAGTATGCTGTTTTCATGTAGAAGCGGCGGATTATCTGAAGCTTCAAGAGGAACCAACGAAGGATGGATTGATCCTTCGACCAACTTGGCCAATGAAGAGTTTTCTTGCGCATGAAATATGTGGTCCAAACCGATACCATTATCATAACCATCGTCAGCCATAATTGTGCTACTATGATCATCTAGAGGTGACCATAAATTATCCGAATAGTTGTAGAAAGGGAAATTTTGATCAACATGATCAGAATTGGTACGAATTCGTAGTGGAGAAGACATTTACATATAAGTCTTGCAATACTCGATGTTCCAATTAAGGAGGGCCTCCTAGCTAAACTGCTGCTTCAATCATGAAAATTGAAATACAAAACTATTTAATATGCATTGGTCATCAGAATATGATTGATAGACATATTAGGCTGATACTTTGAGCTACAAAGTTTCAGAATATATTCAAGTAAACACCACATGACTAAATAGAAATCATGTTAATTTATGCAAGAGATTTGTTATGTTTTTCCATGGATGATCTAATTTAGGTCATGATTGCATGCATGAAATTAAGGAAAGTAAACATTGTTAATTGGTTATGTCTAAAATAGAAAGTACATCGAAGAAGAATCAAAGTAGAGTGAAAAAAACAAGAAGATAAAGAAGTTGAACAGTGAGGCCGCACCTTCAAACGCCATTGCCATCCATAATTGCACCTTGATCATAAAGTAATTATCATAAACAGGCAGGGAAAGAGGAAAGGAAGAGAGAGAAGCAAAATTAAATAAAAAAATTATATAAATACCTCATATTGGTATATCAGTTTCGAATTGATGATGCTACATATTATGGAACAGCATAAAGTCAAATGTATTAATAATGAAAATGAAAGATTATTATTTAATTTTAGATTGTCATAAACGAATGAGAGGCCAACCATACATATAATTTAAAATACTAACTAATAAATCAGTGAAGATAAGATGAGAGGGAGAGGCTATACGAGACAATGACTTTTCATAATGAGTAATGAAGTATATAAGTAAATGTATAAATTCTATGAAAGCGTCAATGTATTAAAAATTAATGATAATAAAAGAATAAAGCTTCATTTTCAAAAATCTAAAAGAAAAATCGTAAAGGGGTCATGGGAGGAGTTTTTTCTCTATAAGTGAACATATTTATGTACAATTATCCATCTCATAATTTTTATCATAAAAAACAATATAATTTGATCAAATAATGTTTAGATAGTTAAAATTGATGAGGTGGATAAATATAATATAAAAAATAAAAAATAAAAAAATTGGTCGAGAGGGTTGTGAAGAGAGATGAATTAAAGCAAATTAGATGCTCTTCCTACGTGGCAACAATTTATTAAATTTTAGAATCTGATTTAGTACAATATCTCAAGTACATCGATGTCAAGCACTAGTACAAGCAGATATAGAACAAATTGAACTGGAAATTGAAAAATTGGAGCTATTCAAACTCTAAAACTTCATAGCTATAAAACATTGTTAGTAACTAGCTCTTAACCAAAAGATTAAGCCTTTAAGCGTATGAGATGTTAACACCAATTGTTGACATGATGTATATATATATCTTCGACTCTGCATTTCATAACAAGCTTGATATATCTGGAGATCCCGGAAATGATTCAACACGGAGAGAGAGAGATGGCTGCCATTAAACATGTACAGAGCTAGAAATAATGTGAGGCACTAAAGAAAACAATACATTATACATAAACAAGAATTAGAGATTAGAAAAATTATAAAGATGTTGTGCTAAAACTAACTATATATAAACATAGATTGCAAAAAATATGAATCAAGAAAGTAGCTTTTCATATCAAACCAACTAAGACACCATCTAAAAAAAGGGATATTCTTGAAAAGAAAACCTCATAATGTTAACCATACATATATGAGGCCTTTGATGGGAGCATGAATGACACCCTTACTTGGCATTACGATGGTAGAGGGATGTATACTGTTAAAAGTGGCTACTGGTTGGGGCAGAGCTTGGAGCGTGATCAGGTTTGTTCTTCTAACGGTGGGTTGGTGGGTTCCTTTGAAAATAAAATTTTTGATCTGGAAATCTTGTCATGACTGGATTCCTTCCATGTCTAACTTAGCTGGGAAGGGAATGACAGTTGACAATAGGTGCCTGTGGAGTGAATCCCAGCAAGGATGAAGGTTCGAGGTAATTCTGGAAAATTTTGATGAGATTACTTTGATGCTCTTTGGTTGGAGTAGAAGTTAGTTGGATGAGATTCAAAATCCCGAGGTTAGGAGTCCTGTGACCGTGTGGAAACCACCGGGAGGGAGAATTCGCTTTGGCATTGTTAATTTGTTATTCGAGATTCTTCAGGCTTCCCTTTAGCTTCCTTTGCTTCCCATATTGCTATTCTGAGGGGACTCATTTTTGGCAGAGAGTGTGTCTCTTTACTCTTTACTCGTTACTCGGAAGCAGCATCATATGGATTCAGATTGTGGTGGAGTTCTAGCTGACATCTCTAGTCTGATGCTTGGGCGTGAGAGGATCATCATCAATCGTGTCCAAAAATCTGCTAACCAGCTCTTTTATTGGTTGAAGATGTCTTTTCGATGGAGTGCTGTTGAAGCCGACATGGCCATTTAGTGCTGCTCTGTTTTGTCAAACAAAAGAAAAAAGAAAAACAAAAATGAGAGCAAAGGAATGCGAGACAGCCACCGAAACAAATTAGCAAAACAAAACAAGTTGAGTAATGGAGGAAACAGAGAAGCAAAGATTAAACAAATAAGACTTTGGCACCTCCTGAGAATCAACTACGAATCAGAAGGCTACACGTGTATGTGAAGTCTGTGTTAACGAAAAAGATAATTTTTATTAAGAGGAAGTGGTTATAATTAGGGCTTGTATAGTTGTGTCGATATAATTATATTAGATATCTTGTGCAGTACAATGATTCAAAATGGAAGTACGATGCTTTGTAAAACGGGAGTACATTTTTTTTTTGGGTGATTATATTATCACTCGTAAATATCTTTTTGCACCCATTTTTCTTTTAACACCCATATTAAAATATTAAAATCATTAATTTTATCCTTTATACCCTTTAAAATACCGAAGTTATCCTTTAAGTACTTTTTAAAAATCGTAAACATTTTTTTCTTACTACACCCATTTTTCTAATTACAACTATAGTTTCAGATTTTATTAAAACAAGTTTTGGATGTTGTAGTATGTTTTTGCTGTTATTTTGATTCAATACTATTTTAAACATTTAATTCAATATTAAGAAATAATATAGTAAATTTGATGAAAAAAAAATGTTTTTAATTTTTAAGAGAATTGGATTCATCATATTGGATCGGATTTAAGAATGTGATCGGA
Source organism: Dipteronia dyeriana (assembly GCA_032871835.1). Lineage (NCBI taxonomy): Eukaryota > Viridiplantae > Streptophyta > Magnoliopsida > Sapindales > Sapindaceae > Dipteronia > Dipteronia dyeriana. The sequence continues at coordinate 57,219,049 of CM065295.1, read as the reverse complement.
TCAGGTTGGATCCTCAATTTTAAAAGAGCGGCGATAATTGCATTCCTTAAAAGTTTTATGTACACCCTAGTTTAGTATGTTTTTAAAATCCAATACTACTATTGAGTAAAATTACCAAGAAGAAATAGTTTGTAAGTATACCCATTAATAATTATTAATTAGTTTCCTATTTTATTCTTTTGTAAAAAAAAAAAGTTCCCTATTAATGATTCGATGTTAACATATATCATTACAAACTTTTTCCATTTTCTTAAACCCTAGATTCTTTTATAAATACTAATTTAAAAAATAATTGTAATTTCTTTTAAGGAAATATAAGTTGGTTGCTAATTATAGAGAATTAATCAAATATCTAAAGTTGGTTATGAAAAAATAACTTTTAAATTATTTTTATTAATTTTTTTAGGCGAACAAAATAATTATACCTTTTTCCTCTTTATAATATCTGTTTTTATAAACAAAAAATATGTATAATTTTTTTTATTTCTTTCAAACACGTCATAGACTTTTTTTTTATCAATATTAATTGTTTTTCAATTCATCAAACATTTTTCTACTTCCAAATCAATTGGGACATGAAACAAATCTTGCATCCTTACAACTTAATTTTACAAATAGAAAATGGATCTCCAAAGGGAAAAACCTCAAATCGGAGTGATTTATGTGTAGAAAACAATCATGAAGAAATGGAGGGCACTGCTTGATATGAGGAGAGAAAACAGAGAGAGAAAGGAAATGGATTCTGATTTTGTGGAAAGAAAACATAAAAGAGAAATGAAGTGAGGAAAGAAAAAGAACAATGATATAATTAAAGATAATTAAATAATTAAATAATATTAAAATTGATTAAATAATAAAATAATAAATGTAAGTGGTGTGTACTTACAGAAGTATAATGCAATATAATTAAATAAATTATATTTTTGGTATTAAGTGAGATTTATTTACAAATTAAAAATTTTGATGTATGCGATTGCGAAAGGAGTGTACATACAACTTTTAAAGGGTGTCATTGTCGCCACTCATTCTAAAATCCATTGGATCAAATCAGATCAAATCTTAAATTTTCATATAAAAAATTGTCAACTCCACCAAAATATAACATTTAGCGTGATGATATTTGTATCCCTGAAAAACCGTATGTACACTCATTTTTCTATTTATCATACATTAATTTTTAAAAAGATGAAATATCATAAGAACACCCCTACATTGCCAAATTATTCCGTTTTAATTTTAGAAAAATATTTTATATATATATATATATAATAAAAATATTCACTTATATGGAGGAGCTGCACCGTAGGTAGCCCCTCGCTTTACTTTTTGATGGAGGAGGATGTTAGCCTTATACCTCTTCCATTGTTTCTGATCTAGGATAAAGTTTCAAGCTTGGGAGAACCCCACCCCCGTAGCCCTGATTAACAAAGGACCGGAGAAACTTTCTAGTTATGAATCGGGTATAGAACCATTGGGCGATGCTTGGTTACAATTTAGAATTCGTTATTATATGTTTGTTCTGGTTTTTGTTGTTTTTGATGTTGAAACGGTTTTTCTTTATCCATGGGCAGTGAGCTTTGATGTTTTGGGGGTATCCGTATTTAAAGAAGCTTTCATTTTTATGTTTATCGTAATTGTTGGTTCATAAAAAAAATAAAAAAAATAAAAAAACCAACAACAACAACCAACAAAAGTTTTATGAGATGGTTCTTCTAACCAGATTAATAGTTGAAAATTCAAAAAAGTAAAATAGATATAAAAATTATTATAACTTTTAATTAAAAGATTTAAGTTAAGGGTAATGTTGGAATTTTGAAAATATATAAATTTGGGGTATAGGTACAATTTTAGAGGAATGCAAATCTTGCCACTCTAAGATTTAATTTATATTGAACCAATTTATTTTATCTTATACATATGAAAATTGAGCAAATTTTGTCTGTTGTTAGATAAAAATCTACAATTGAAGGTTAATTTTGTGGGACTGGATACTTGCAATGTCGTCTCAAATGTGTCAAAGATTTAATCTGTTTGGGAGAGACTGAGTTTGTTCTTGATGATATTAAAGCCTTATTAAAGGTAGTTGGGTGGTCCATAGCCTTGATTCCTTAGCTTTGGCCTCCGAAGAGGAGTTTCGGTGGCAAAATGTTTGCTTAAGTGATATTTTTTCTTTTTTATGTGGTTGTTTTTCTCTTTGCTTATTTTCAAAAAAAAAAAAAAGGCTCAAGCAATTTTAAAATACCATTGACTACTAAACTTATAACTGAAAGTGTATGGTTGCCCTTGGAAATATCATTGACTACTAAACAGACATATGAAGTTGTCGATGAAACTAGAAGTGACCAAGGCATAGATCTTGATAAGGAAGTTAACTCAGATAGTGAGAAGCAAGAGATGAGAATACCTCAATTCTAGTGATGAGGATAACACTAATTTGGAGATTTCTGATAATGATAAGAGTGATGAAGTGATAAGTTCATTTTTATGATTTACGTACCCGTCGTTTTGTATAGTTTTGCACTTGTTTTCTTTACAAATTCCATCTTTTGATGTTCCTAAATGATTATGCAGGTCCCCTCTATTTAGGAGATGTTCTTCTACGGAACTGGGAGATTTTGGGGCTAAAATGAAGTTTCCAGCTTGTTGATGAGAGAGACACGCGGTACGCCGTGTTAAGGTGAACCGCATCTCATACCGCGCAGAGGGACAACTGATTAACACTGAAAAGTGTATGTTTACTAAGAGATAATATCATCATTTTACACTTCCAATATGATTAATTTCCCAATTTAGACATAATTTCGTTCGTTCGTTCGCTTAAATAAATGTTTTGTGTAGTAATCAGTGTATTTTTCTTTGTATTTCAGAGGTAATTCGATCAATTCAAAATCATGGAGAAGTCAGATGGCAAAACAAATATCGTTTTCAAGTTAAGAACGTAAAAAAACCTTAGAAAGACCATGAAGGACATTTTTGTAATTTTGACTATTCACTGTTCACGGTTGACTTTTACTGTTCACGGTTGACTTTTGCTGTTCACAGTTGATATTCACTATTCACTCACGTATGCATTACTGTTCACTGTTACTGTTCACTATTCACTTCACGGATGGGTTACTGTTCACTGTCATTGTTCACTGATGACGTGGTTAAATCTGGACGCTCAATTCTAAATTCATCCGATTGTCAATTTTCATCCGTATTTTGTATAAATAGGGGTTTCTCTCCCCTAATTTTGATGTTCTGAATCCATATCTGATATTAGATTTGTGAAATTCTCTCTCTTTTGTTCTCAAATTCTCAGTTTAAATAAAATAGTTATTTTCTAGTTAATTTATATCTGGCTAATTTTATATAGCTGGGGCCAAAGGTGATACTGTTGATATCGAAAATATGATCAAATTTTGGTAAGTTTATTATTTTTATGCTTTCTTCCGTTTGATCTTTGTGGAGTTTTTGACTCACTGTAGATAGATAGATATTTTCTAGCACAGTGAGTACTTTTACCCATATTTATCAGAGAGTGGTTTCTCCTCTCTGATCTTTGTGGAGTTTTTGATTCACTGTAGACAGAAAGATATTGTCTAGCACAGTGAGTACTTTTACCCATATTTATTAGAGAGTGGTTTCTCCTCTCTGATCTTTGTGGAGTTTTTTACTCACTGTAGACAGAAAGATATTGTCTAGCACAGTAAGTACTTTTACTCATATTTATCAGAGAGTGGTTTATCCCCTTTAATCTTTGTGAAGTTTTGACTCATTGTAGACAGACAGATATTGTCTAGCACAGTGAGTACTTTTACCCACATCTATTAGAGAGTGGTCAATGGAGTGGAATATCATCCCATTAATCTGGACTAAATATTAATAATTGGATCATATTCGAATTACCAACAGTGGATCCCTAAGCCCTAACATTAATTTTAATTGATTTTCATTTTATAACAAGCTTAGTAATTAATCTAGATAATTAATTCTACAAGGACAAGTGAACAACCTCCCTGTAGTTCGACCCGGTCTCACTGATTAATTTATTGCTATGACATTCTTATACTTGGGAATATGAACACCTCTTTAGGACGTGTCAAGTTTTTAGAACCGTTGTCGGGGAGGTAAGTCCGCATTTTCTTTGTAGAAGTAATTTCTTTTAATTTTTTTTTAGTGTTGCTAATTTTTTTTTATCATCTTCTTCGTTTTTATTTTGTGTTCAGTTTTGCATCACTCATCTTAATCATAAACTTCATCCACTTAAAAAAAAAAACACTTGTAATCATTAATTACATTTTTACATTTTAGTCCTTCAACTTTTTTATTTGCATTTTAGCTTAGATCTAGTTTGTATTTGCTTATAGGTCATTTTATTTTCATTTTTGCATACCAGTCCCTGTAATTATCGTATTTTCACTTTAGTCCTTAGATTTATAATTATTTACACTTGCCCCAACACTTGTGCATATTTGCATTTACACCCTTATAATTTTTGCATGTTATTTTCATCATTTTTTCTTCTATTTTCTTCATTTTTATGTATTTTACCTCCATGAACCCTCATTAAATTTGCATGAGACGTTGGTCTCGAACATTTAGTGGTAGATTAATTAGGAGATCCCAATCACCCACATTCACTAACAACATGACTGAAAACTCACTTAGACATCCAGCAGAAAACCAAGCCAAAAACATGCACAATATAGTCTTGGGAATTTGACTTTAAAAGACCATGTTTGCCAATTTATAAGAAAATTGGATGGGAAGCATATCCCCGACCCATAGAGGGAGTTGAAGTCGTTTCTGGACGTAAAACCAGAGGAAGATGTGAGCCACAATCACAACTACCAGTAAATATCATTTTTATTATCTTTTTCCTTCCGCATTTAATATATTTTGTAATTATTGTTGTTTACTTTTGATTTTTAAAGAGAACAAGTAATGCAGAATTGATCTGAATCTCAGTTTGTGATTGTCCCATGGTTTTTATGCATTTTATTTTCCTATATTTTGTATTTCTTTTGTTGTTTTACAGGATTTTGTTGTCTTTCAAGTTGTTCAGGTGATATCTTCTAAACCTTACCTCTTTCTAAAGACATTGGGGACAATGTCTCGTTCTGGTTGGGGGGAGGGGATAATTGATTCAATAACTTTTGTTTTTCAAAAAAAAAACACAAACTTCTGACCATTTTTTTTTGTAAAGATGGCCGAGTAAGGAGATCTTTTAGATACTTCTGAGACGCATCTTTGTAGTTCTGATGCATTATTCCTCTCTTCTGACTATTTAAATTTATAAACTCTTCATTGTGACATCATTGACTAATCCTTTTATTCATTAAGTCATCTTGAGAAATTTTTCGAACTATTCTAGACACACACGCACATTGACACGTGATTATGTGCAGTAAGTTGAGATTTTGCGATATTGAGTTCTGAAACATCATTCAAGGGTAAGAACCGAAGGCAGTGGTCTTATTTAAAAATATATATAGTAATAATAATAATAATAATGTTGTGTGTTGTGACCAAAACTTTTACTTAGTAGCCGGGCCTCATGCCTCAGTAAGCATAGAGTGTTCACGTAAAACGGTGGAGTCTGGATAAGAATAAAGTGTAGTTTCGTAGCCTCTTTAACTCGAGCAATTAAGTCCGAGGGGTGCTTCAAAACCTAATGCTCTAAGACCAACTGGTTTGGGAGTCATTGACCCAAAGTTCGTTACGCAGGTTAAAGAGAAAGCTTAAGGGAATTGTACTAAAAAAAAACATCTGCAATCCGAGTAATTAAGCCTGTAGGAGTGTTTTAACACTTAATGCCCTAAAGCCAACTGGTTAAGGAGTCATTGGCCTAAAGCTTGCTACATGGATTAAAGATGGAATGTTTGTTTCCAATTTTGTTTTATTAAAAAAAAAACAAAAAAAAAAAGAAAAAGAAGAAGAAGAAGAAATAAAACTACTGCCTAAGGAAGAAGCCCTGATGAGATTTCGGAATGAAAATGTTGTTTGATTTCAATTGAATCTCATAGTTATTGTGTTGATCTTTATTGAGTACAAGAAAATTTGATTGATAACTCAATTGATGACTGGTGGTCAAAGGGTGAGAAAAGAGGTATTGGAGAGTTTGTCTATTTGGTAGTTTAGAGATTTGAATTTGAGCTTTTACTGTTTTCGCTTTAATTGCTAGGGACTAGCAATAAGCTGGTTGGGGGGGTGTGATTAACACTGAAAAGTGTATGTTTACTAAGGGATAATATCATCATTTTACACTTTCAATATGATTAATTCCCCAATTTAGACATAATTTCGTTCGTTCGCTTAAATAAATGTGTTGTGTAGTAATCAATGTATTTTTCTTTGTATTTCAGAGGTAATTCAATTAATTCAGAATCATGGAGAAGTCAGATGGCAAAACAAACATCGTTTTCAAGTTTAGAACGTTAAAAAACCTTAGAAAGAACACGAAGGGCATTTTCATAATTTTGACTATTCACTGTTCACAATTGACTTTCACTGTTCACAGTTGACCTTCACTGTTCACTCACGGATGTGTTACTGTTCACTGTTACTGTTCATTATTTACTTCACGGATGGGTTACTGTTCACTGTTGATATGGCTAAATCTGGACGCTCTATTCTAAATTCATCCGATGGTCGATTTTTATCCGTATTTTGTATAAATAGGGGGTCTCTCCCCCTTAATTTTGATGTTTTGAATCCAAATATGATATTAGATTTGTGAAATTCTCTCTCTTTTGTTCTCAAATTCTCAGTTTAAATAAAATAACTATTTTCTAGTTAATTTATGTCTGACTAATTTTATATAGCTGGGGCCATAGGTGATACTGTTGGTATGGAAAATATGATCCAATTTTGGTAAGTTTATTATTTTTATGCTTTCTCCCCTTTGATCTTAATGGAGTTTTTGACTCACTGTAGATATACAGATATTTTCTAGCACAGTGAGTATTTTTACCCATATTTATCAGATAGTGGTTTCTCCCCTCTGATCTTTGTGGAGTTTTTGACTCACTGTAGACAGACAGACATTATCTAGTACAATGAGTACTTTTACCCATATTTATCAAAGAGTGGTTTATCCCCTCTAATCTTTGTAGAGTTTTGACTCACTGTAGACAGACAGATATTGTCTAGCACAGTGAGGACTTTTACCCACATCTATTAGAGAGTTGTCAGTGGAATGGAATACCATCCCATTAATCTGACTAAATATTAATAATTGGATCATATTCGAATTACCAACAATGGATTCCTTAGCCCCAGTATTAATTTTAATTGATTTTCATTTTATAACAAGCTTAGTAATTAATCTAGATAATTAATTCTACAAGGATAAGTGAACAATCTCCTTGTGGTTCGACCCGGTCTTACCGGTTAATTTATTACTATGACACTCTTATACTTGGGAGTATGAACACTTTTTTAGGACGTGTCAACAATTACACCATGTCAAGGTGAATCACAGCTCTTACCATGTCACTGGCAATTAGGTGCAAGAATCTTCAAACGCTGTAAGGACCTTGATTTTATGATTGACTTATTTCATGACAAACCACACCACATTGGGGATGATTGTGTAATGGGTAGCTTAGGTCCTCATTGGCAAGCTTCCAAGCATCTCCATGACTTTAAGAGTAAAAGGTATATTCACTTGACTTTGCCTCTTGAAGAGTTTAGGTGCACACACACACCTCATGCAAGCTTTGTTGATCTTGCATTTGTGTTGATATTGTTTATATGTGTGTATCTCTTCACAATCACACTTGCACTTCATTTGTAGATTTAAGTGTGGTATTGTGTTGTGTTCGCGCTTGCACGATTGAGTGCTTGTTATAGCGTATTGAGTGACCATATTAGAAGGTCTCATTCTTCTCTTGGTTTGGTTATATGGAGTAAGGTGTCTAGTTTCAAAAGAGTGTATTTCAATGATTTAAATGTTTTTCAAAACTGACCTTTGTATGGTCTTGTGACCATATCTTTTTATACAATGATTGAAAATAAGTTTTGAAAATTTCTGTACAAAATAGACACCCATACCTTTCCAACGGTATATTATTCGTAATATTTCATGACCGTTTGAATTGGTTTTGAAATCTCCAAAGTAACCACAAAAACAGGGCAACTCTGTTGTTATCCATTTCTGACATTTGGTCACTCAAATGACCATAACTCTTTCTATAGACATCCAAATTATGTTTTGTAAATTGGAGTAGAAAGTAGGCTTCCATACCTTTTCAACGGTATATTATACAAAAGGTTTGGATGTCATTTGGTCATATTTTGGGGGTCGAAGCTCTAGATATTGTGTTGTCATGCCTGTACCGCGGTCTAGACCTCTTTTCGTGCACATGCCTAGACATCGACCTAGGCAGTGGTAATGTCCAACCATGCCATGCTGTATGGACAGCTGCCTAGACACTTGTCTGGCCAGTAGTATGCACATCAGTCATGACAGGATTTCATTTCCCATGCCTAAAACGACACCGTTTTCTCTAGGGCGTGTACATATATGTTCTCTTCTTCTTCCTTGCCTCTTTAGAGCACAAATAACACATTTTTAGAGTGAGAGAACCTCTATTAGAGAGAGAAAGCTTCAAGCTTTGTGTTTGACTCTCCAAACTCCAAACTCATCTTCATCTTGCATTCAAGCATCATTACAAGCATGGGTTTTCATTGATTGGTAAGTAGAACCGCCATTGTTGTTCATTTATCGTTCTAGCTTACCAAGACATGTCATTTATTGCTTAAATTAGCATTTCTTCATATTAATTACATATTTATTGAAGTTATGACATGTTTGGGGTTTGAATTGTGATAGCTAGCATGTAGGTCATATTTGCCTCTAGCTAATTAGGTCATATTAATTGTATTTTGATGATTACATTAATGACCATGCCATGCTTAATGACAACATATGTTGAAGTGACTTTGTTTGATAACTAGATTGTAATATTGCATATTCATATCTAGTTAAGTTTGTATGTATTGCATTTAGACATTATTGCTTATGCCTCACTAATTGCATTTATTGATTGCAAAATTGCCCTTGATTGTTTGTTGTTCACAACTTGTGTTGGTTGGACTTTTATTGACAATTAGGTTGTTAAATTTTATCTACATATCTAATTAAGTCCTTTGTATAGGCATGTAGGCATTGTTTGATAACTAGGATGTTTAATTTCATTATCTACTTCTAGTTAAGCATTTTGTGTTTGGTCTTACATATAATTGCATTTGAGCATAGTGTCATATATACACTTAGACCATACACTCTTCATTGAGAAAGTCTTGTGGCTTCGGTGTGAAGTTGCACAAGCAAGAGAAGCCTTGCAACCAAGGGTGGGTTGGCAAGCAATTGATCGGGTATCCACTGTAAAAGGCCCGAGGGGTAGAGTAGGAGGTGCTCACGCCAAGAGTAGTGGATCAGGGGATATCACTAGGGACTGAACCAAGAGTGGTGAGTGGTAGTGGCCATAGCCTGATGTTGTCGAGAGTGAGAGTCCGAGTATCACTTGAGGGTGTAACTTTTTACTCATATAGTGGATTTCTGCGATAGAGTGTGACTCACTTAACAACCCGTGGTTTTTTCCATTTTGAGGGTTTCCACGTATACATCAAGTGTTCTTTATTATTCTGCACTTTACACTTGATTTTGTATGTTTGTTTTGTTGGGTGAATTTGAATATTGACTAATCAAGAAAAAATTGTAATTAACTTGATTAAAACCTATTCACCCCCCCTAGGTTTATAGACACACACTTTATAGGGAACTTTCAAACGCGATTAGCGTACAACGTCAGAAGAAAATGTGAACTGGATCGCTTGGCAGCAGTTCAAGTTACACTGTCACGCCGTACGCTGTGTCAAGGCGAACCACATGACAAACCGCGTTAGCAGGTAGAATCTGAATACTTTGTTTCGTGAACAAAGAAGATGATTCATGGTGGGGGGCGCTATCTTATCTCTGATTGGGTATGGTGATGGGACGTTCCTAAAAGCTAAAGGGGTGTCTTTGGGACCCTCCTACACAAATGGATGGGATTTTGAAAGGAGATAAAAAAAGAGGAGATAGAGGAAAGAGAAAGGGGATCTGAAAATCATCAACACACCATACCATTTTTTCTTCTCCACTTTTTTAGAGGTTCTCACTGAGTTTTTGGACCGAGTTCTTCAAGGTTTGAAGCAGCTAGGGCATGGTTTGGTCGAGTAAAGGAAGCTATTAAAGCTCCAGCTTCAAGAGAAGGAGTCTACAACTTAGTTTTATCTCTTTAACTCTTCTTCTCTATAGTTTTTTTGTACTGTTCATGGAATGTATTGATGTTAGCTCATCTATGGCTTTTTTGTATAGTATGAGCTAATTATTCTAGTGTTAGAACAAGATGATGCTTAACCCTTGATTTATTTGTGGATTTCTCTTTGATTTCTCTATTTGTGCTTATAGAGCAATATGAATGTTTTGAATGCTTAAAGTTTTTGCTTAATTGATCACTTTGTAATTGATCCATGGTTGGATGCTATGTATCGAGAGGAGACGCATTTGACAATGCTTAGATAAACATTCACTATGCTAAACTAGAAAGTGCTAGAACCACTATGCTAACATATAGAGTTCGATTTGTATTCCACATGCTTAATGGATCTATATATTGTCCGGATTGCTTGAGAAAGATTTCGGGTATATATGAATACTATCTCTAATACATCGAGAGAGATTAGAGATTGGTTAGGGAATACGAACCTATAGCATTTACACGGATGAATTAGAAGTCATATGAGTCAAGTGTGTTACTAGAAAGGGTGAAGCGGATTCGAGTTCTAACACGTTTTCATTACATTTCTCTAGTGTTGTGTTTGATAATATAGTTTGTGTTTGAGATAATTTGCCTTAGTATAACTCTTGGAAACTCATGTTTTTAGATTGTTCAAATAGTATGCAAGTCTTTGAATTCTTGTAGTCATAACCTTTATCCCTATGGGAACGATCCTTACATTGTCATTATACTACCACTTCGACCTCGTGCTATTGCGAGAGTCCACAAGTGTAGTTTGACACGATCAATTTTTGGCATCGTAGCCGGGGATTTAAGCTGTATTTTATATTGGAAATATTTGGTTATAACTAGTTTGAACGTGTTACTTTTAATTTCTTTTTGTATCATTTCAAACAGGTTGCTCTTGTATGCATCAATGTACAAGGAGTAACAGTCCACAAGATTTGCATTTCGATCCTGATATCGAAGGAACTGCACGGAGAAATCGCCGAAATCGACGAAGAACTAGAGCAATGGCAAATCCTAATCAAAATCCTCCTATAGTTCATAATCCTCCAGTAGTGGCATAAGGACCAGTTGACAACGTGGGAGTAGATGAAAGGACTTTCCACGATATTATCATGCCATGGGTGGACCAGAATGTATAATCCATTAGAAGACCAACAACTACGGCTAACAACTTTGAGATCAAGCCAGCTCTCATTCAAATTATATCAAACACGATTCTGTTTTATGAGTTGCCATATGAAGACTCAAACCTACATCTCCAGAACTTTAACGAGATATGTGACACCTTCCGGTATAATAGAGTAACAGAAAACTTCATCAAACTGAAGTTGTTTATGTTCTCTTTGAATGATCGAGCAAAGGCATGGCTACACTACCTCCGGATGCCATCGAGTTGTTTGAGCAGTTGGCCCAGTAGTTTTTGAACAAGTATTTCCCTCCGGAAAAAGCTGCCCGCCTTTGGAATGATATAACTTCCTTTGTGGCATTCGAAAAAGAGAATCTCTATGAATCTTGGGAGAGATTCAAGAAGCTAATTAGGAAGTGCCCACACAATGTATTGGTAAAATAAAATATTTTGCAATCCTTCTACAATGGAATCTCAGAACCAACTAGGAACTTTGTAGATGCAGCTTCAGGAGGGCCGCTTCTGAGCAAGACGACGGATATGACATATGATTTCATAGAAGGAATGGCCAATAATAATAGCCATTGGGGTGACGAAAGGTGACGAAAGGTAACTTCTGAAAAGGGTCCTGGTGTCCTTGAGGTTAACAAATTAACAAGTGTGAAGGCCCGACTTGAAACGCTTAATAAACAAATGAATAGGATGAATGCGGGGAATAGACATGCTATAGTTGATTGTCGTGAACTATGTTTAGGACCACGTATGAGTTCCGAATGCCAAGAGGGAAATCATTTGCTTTAGATTCTTCAGATCAAGTGGCTTTCGTTGGATATAACAGAAACTTCAGCAACAATCAAGTAACTCAGAACCCTCATAACAACCCCTATTCAAATACCTATAACCTGAGATGGAGGAATCATCCCAATTTTTTGTGGAAAGATACCCTACAACAATAGCCACAACATAATTTGAACCAGAGACAACCTCCCGATTTTGACAACCAACAGCAACCTCAAGCTTACAACCGACAGAATCCTAGTTTTCAGAGCCAGAATCATGGCTTTGAGGCTAAAAAGAAGCCGGGAATTGAAGATCTTCTCTCCAAGTACTTAGTAAAGATAGACAATTGAATGGACACCTAAGATACCACACTTAAGAAGCTAGATGCTAAGATGGGTCAAATAAAGCAACACAACCAAGCCTCTATTAAAAACTTAGAGGTGAAAGTTTTTCAGTTAGCCAGAGGAGCCCAAGTAAGAAAGCAAAGGGCCTTTCCTAGCGATATGATCACCAACCCGAAGAAGCAATGTCAAGCAATCGCCCTAAGAAGTGGAAAGAATGTTAAGTTGCCAAAGGATTTTAGAGTAAGAGAGGAGGTTACGATTGAAGATAGAGAGGAAATTGAGGTTGATCAGAATGAAAGGTTGAAAGGTGAGGAAGTGATCTTGGAGAAGGATCAAGAAAGTAAGCTACCAACACCTACACAAGTCAAAACATATGTCCCACTTATCCCATATCTGTAAAGGCTGAGAAAGCATAAGAATGCCCAGAGCTTTGCAAAGTTCTTAGAAATGTTCAAGAAACTGCACATCAACATCCTGTTTACGGAGGCTCCAGCACGAATGCCGACCTATGTGAAGTTTTTAAAGGAGCTTCTATCTAACAAAAGAAAGCTAAAAGAGTTTGAAATGGTGACATTGACCGAAGAATGTAGTTCTATACTACAGAATAAGCTTTCACCCAAGTTGAAGGATCCGGGGAAATTCACCATCCCATGCACCATTGGTACATCAGAATTCAGCAATACCTTAATTGACTCGGGGGGCTAGCATTATTCTAATGCCATTTTTGATATTTCAGAAGTTGGGTGTAGGTGAAGTGACGCCGACCAATGTCACCTTACAACTAGTAGATCGATCAATCAACTATCCGAGATGAGTGATGGAAGATGTGTTGGTAAAGGTAGAGAAATTGTACTTCCTGATAGATTTTGTGATTTTAGATACTGAGGAAGATGTAAAAGTGGATATACTTTTGGGAAGGCCATTTTTTGAAGATTGCATGAGCTATGATAGACCTAAGGGATGATAAGATGATTTTAAGGGTCGGTAAGGAGAATGTTGTTTTTGATATGGTTAAAATGGTGAAGAAGCCGAATCTAGTTGATGATTGTTTATGAGTAGAGATTATGGATACATATGTGAAAGAACTTCTAAGAATGAAATAATTGGATGCACCTTTGGTAGCTTGCATCAGTAAAAGTACAACAACTGAAGACAATTATAAGGAAATAACGGAGTACGTGGCGAGTTTATATGTAATATTGGTGTGGCGAACCAAGAAAGGATGAAGATTCGAAGACCTTGGCCAGAGCAAGCCAAGAATCCCTCTCTCCATAGAGAAGCCTCCGTTACTTGAGCTAAAGAAATTACCTTTTCACTTAAGGTATGTCTTCCTAGAAGAACCAATAAGCTTGCCAGTGATTTTGTCGTCTCTGTTGAACGAGGTGGATGAATGAAAGCTTTTGATAGTTCTTAGAGAGCATAAGAAAGCAATAGGGTGGTATATTTCAAACATCAAGGGAATTAGCTCGTCCTTATGTACGCACAAAATCTTTAGGAAAGAGCAGTTCAGACCATCAGTGGAGCACCAAAAGAGGTTGAACCCAAACATGAAGGAGGTTGTAAAGGCAGAGATTTTGAAGCTTCTAGATACAGGAATCATATATCCGATTTCTGATAATCTGTGGGTAAGTCTGGTTCAGGTGGTGCCCAAGAAGATTGGGATCACGGTAGTACAAAATGCCAATAATGAGTTGATTCCCACCTGGAAGATTTCAGGATGAGGGTGTGTATAGACTACCGAAAACTGAATAGTGCTACTAGAAAGGATCATTTCCTGCTGCCGTTTATCGGTCAAATGCTAGAGAGATTAGCGGGATATGAATACTATTGTTTCCTTGATGGTTATTCAAGATAAGTCTTTATGGATGACTTCTCGATTTTCCGGACATCTTTTAACAACTGTTTAAAGAACTTGACATTGGTGTTAGAGAGGTGTAAAGAAACTAAACTTGTTCTCAATTGAGAGAAATGTCTATTTATGGTGCAAGAAGGGATAGTGCTTGGTCATCGAATTTCAAGCCAAGGAATAGAAGTGAAAAGAGAAAAAAATGAAGTGATAGAGAAGTTGCCTTTGCCGGTGTCAGTTAAAGGCATTAGGAGTTTTCTGGGGCATGCCGGGTTTAATAGGCGCTTCATCAAAGACTTCTCAAAAATTTCAAAGCCCTTATGCACTTTATTGATGATAGATTCAACATTTTTTTTTATGCAGGGTGTCACACGACTTTTGGCCTATTAAAAAAAGAGCTTACGTCGGTTCCAATCATTTCAGCCATAGATTAGAGTTTGTCGTTCGAATTAATGTGTTATGCAAGTGATTTTATGGTGGGAGCAGTTTTGGGGAAAAGGAAATAGAAGAGGCTTCATGTGATCTACTATGCGATCCAGACCTTGAATGATGCCCGGGTCAACTATGCAACAATAGAGAATGAGCTTTTGGTCATAGTATTTACCTTTGACAAATTTAGATCGTACTTGGTGGGATCAAAGGTCATCGTGTACATAGATCATGTAGCCATCAAGTATTCTTTGAACAAGAAAGATGTGAAGCCTCGATTTACAAGATGGGTTTTGCTCTTACAAGAGTTCGACTTGGAAATTAAGGACAAGAAAGGAACAAAGAACCTCGTAGCATACCACCTATCCAGGCTAGAGAGAGATGAGAAGGAAGAGGTAGTGATTCCAATCAATGAGCAGTTTCCAGATAAGCAATTATTTGCTTTGAAAGACCTTATGGTTCCATGGTTTGCCGACGATATGAACTATCTAGCTAGTGATATTATGCCAGTAGACATGAATTACCATCAGAGGAAGAGATTTTTGCATAAGATGAAGTGGTACTTATGGGATAAGCCCTTACTATTCCAAACTTGTGCTGGTGGAATAATAAGAATGTGTGTACCGGAAGAGGAGATGAGTAGCATTTTAGGCCATTGTCACTCCAGACAGTGTGGAGGACATTTTGGTTGAATCCGAACATTAGAAAAAATTCTTCAGTCAGGTTTCTGGTGGCCTACCCTTTTTCATGATGCTATGAGCTTTATAGAAGCATGCGACCGATGCCAAAAAACCGGGAACATTAGTAAAAGGAATGAAATGCCATTGATTTTTTTGTTGGAGGTAGAGTTATTCGATGTGTAGGTTATTGACTTTATGGGGCATATCCCAAGTTCACACAGGAATCAGTACATATTGGTAGCAGTGGACTATGTGTCTAAATGGCTTGAAGCCGTAACCTCTCCAGAAAGTGATGCAAATACCGTCACTGAGTTTTTGAAGAAAAACTTCTTCTCATGGTTTGGCACTCCAAGGGCAATAGTGAGTGATAGAGACTCATATTTCTGCAATAGGCAATTTGAAGCATTGCTAAAAAAGTACTGCGTAAAGCATAGGGTGACCACTCCTTACGATCCGTAAGCGAACGGACAAGCTGAAATCTCAAACCGCGTGCTCAAGAGTATTAGAGAAGGCTACGGGGGTTCGGAGAAAAGATTGGGCAAAACAGCTCGATGATGTCTTATGGGCCTACAGAAACGCTTTCAAGACACCAATTTTCATATCTCCTTTCAGATTGGTGTTCTAAAAGGCATGTCACCTCTCAGTCGAGTTAGAGCACAAGGCTTTTTGGGCAGTAAAGGCAATGAACTTTGATATGAGAGTTGCATGTGTAAAAAGGCTCTTCCAATTGAATAAGTAGACGAAATGTGTCTAGATGCTTATGAGAATGCCCAAATTTATAAAGAGAAGAGTAAGAAATGGAATGACAGTCAATTGGCGAATAAGGACATTCAGATGGGAAACCATGTCTTATTGTACAATTCAAGACTTTGTCTCTTCCCCGGAAAGTTGAAGAGCAAATGGACAAAGACATATACTGTGAAGCGTGTTTTTCCGTATGGAACAGTTGAGATCAAAAATGACGTAAGGGAAAGATTCAAGGTAAATGGATAAAGACTAAAAATATACCGGGAGCATGAGATGGAACAAATCATGGAGGTAAACCCCACCTAAGAACAAATGAAAGGTACAATAGCAGTAAATAGTAGTTTAGCATTTTGTTTAATATAAGCTTTTGGAACCGCATAATGATTCTTGGTGTCATCGCATGTTGAATCCCCCATTTTCACCCTTGCATTTGATGTGATTTTGTAAGTTTTGAAAGAATACAGGTGTGTAGATAAGAAGGTTTGAATTCAGGGAAGAAAATCGCAGAATGAAGCAGCCAGCTTCAGAGTAGCACAGCAGAGCCACGCTTACGTGTACCTCGCCAGAAGGAAACGTGAACCGCATGACGTACCACATTAGCAGGCAGTGGATATCACTTGTGATGAATACGGTACGCTACGTCAAGGCGAACCGCATCACGAACCGCGTTAGCAGCATGTAAGGATTCTAGCCACACAAGCCTGGGACATGAAACGAAACACGACACTCTAAGGTAAAAAGCACTGTCACGCGATACGTTACGTCAAGGCGAACCGCATGACGTACCGCGTGACATAGGAAATTTCATTTATTTCAGGTAAAAATGACCTATTCTCTCATTCCCTCTCTCTATCTCTTATTTTAAAAAAAAATCTCTCAAACAAGGAGTCCTCCATCAAGCTCGACCAGTACGTATTTTCTCCCCTCTCTCTACTTTCTTCATTGAATCAAGCCCTAAGTTTATCATCTTCCAATCAAAACAAATTAGGGTATAGTTTCAAGAAAAATTGATTGGTTAGGGTTTCGAATTTGGGGGTTTTTGTTTAAACTTGCTATTCTTGAGATCTTTATGGTTTTGTTGACCATAATTACACACAAAATACCTTATTATAATAGTTATTGATTGGTTGAGAAATTTTTGTGTGTGATTTTGATGTTTTTTAAGGAAATTTTGGGTATGGGATTGTTTATTGCATACAAATGCTTGTTTTTCATTGAATTTCTAAATTAGGGTGATTATGGGTGCAAATGAGTTATGTTATATGATTGCATGCATTGTTTTTCTGATATGGTGGAATAGTGGTAGATAAATTAGGCTTTATTTGTGAATTGGCTTAATTTTGATTTTATGGATGTTTGAATGAAGATGGACTTGCCTATTTTATTAAAAGATTGGGTGCTTTTGGTTTTCAAGAAAACCAATGTGTTGATTGTTGATTGCAATATTTGAAATGTTAGAGTTAAGTGTGGTTGTCGGCTTGTGTGTTTTTCTTGGTTTGTTTATATAGGGTTATAATGTCACAGCTGAAGAAATACCGCCTAAGAAAAATACGAAGTCCACTTCCGCTGGAAAGAGGGATGTTGGATCATCATCCAAAGGTCCGCCACAGTGTGTGTAGAACCGTGATTTCGAAAAGAAAATGGCTAAGCTCAATGAATCACATTTAATTTTTGAGAGAGGTATTCTCCTCGTGGAGCTTAAGGAAACAACGAACCCCACAACCGTAGCATAATGAGGATGGCAGAACTTAGTCAACGTCCCGGTAGACATAATTGTCTGTTTGGTCAAAGAGTTATATGCCAGTATGGTCCCAGAGTCAGTTAAGGATGGTGGGGCGGTTTTGGTAAGGGACATACAGGTCACGTTCAACGCCAGCAAGATCAACGCTCACTTTGGCACGCCAAACTACCCAGAACTCAGAAAAGGGTATAAGATCAAGCATGAAACTATGGCAAGTTTGGCTAAGGGGCTCAGAGAAATAGATGATGATGTGTGGGAGCCTGTCCACTTGCTAAAACAATTAGAGCTTCCTCAGGAGTTGGCGTTCTGGAACCTCTTCAACACTTTCTCCATCCTATCAACCACCCATCGGACCACAGTTTCAGAGCCCCGAGCCGATTTGCTCAACTGCATTCAAGAGCAGATGAGGATTGATATATGTCAAGTTATCATGAAGTCCATTCTCAAAGCAGCCTCGATCAACATTCATCCAAAGGTAAAGTCGAAGTCAATCATCTTTCCAAGCCTAATCATTGTATTCCTGAAGAAGGAAGGAGTTCTAGAAAATGTCACAGATGAGATAAAGGTCAACCCCATGGGGGACCTGATTAAAAGATCATGGCAGGACGTTACCATCAAGACCAAGGGGAAAAAGAGGCTGAGGATTACTAAGGGTCAATCCAGCGTTGTTGGGCCCGCTCTAGGTGAAGAGGAACCTGAGTTAGAATTTGGGAGTCGAAAGAGGATGAACAGGACTACGATGACCTGCCTCACAGTCCATGCAGCTAAGATTCTGAGCGTTGTAGAGGGCATCCAGCTTGATATGACCGGCCTCAAGGATAACCTCCAGCAAGTGGATGAGCGGACATATATGATCCATACTAGGATGGATTTCTTTAAGAAGGAGATGAGAGACCAAAGGGATGATGCTGCAGATATCCGGAGGCAAGCTGGCTTCCAGACCTATCAAAGGAGGAGGATGAGGCCTTGGCCGTCTACTGTCGGCATCTCAATTTTAGAGTACCAGGCTACCCAGATGGTTGCAACAGAGGCTGAGAGTGCTAGAGCAGAGGAGGCAAGTGCATGGCAGAGCAAGGGGAAGGATCATATGTAGCCACAACAGTTTGAAACTGTGATTTCACTAACCAATTTTTGTGTTTATGTTTTATGCATGTTACTCTTATTTTACTTTTGTAGCCAATAGACTTCAATATTTCTTGAATGTTTGGATATTTAGTTTTGCTAGTGTTAGATATATTTTGGATATTTTAATTTAGATTTTCTTCTAGATTTTGTACGGTAGTACAACCTTTTCTAATTTCTGTCTTGTCAAATTTTCTAAATATCATTGAGGACAATGTTAGATTTCGTTTGGGGGTACAGGCCACTCGGCACATAAAAGTTTAGAGAACATTGACATAAAAGTTTAGAGAACATTGTACAATTTTTTTTTATTTTCTTGCTAAATCAAATTTCAGAGCAGTAATTCTGCTCGTATGAGATGCTTTTGGGTAGTGCATTTTTCAAACCGTTTTTGCATGCTTTACACCACTGGGGTTGTGCTTACTAAAGCCACACCACATGGCTTGCACTGTTGCACACATCTTGCCAGGCTCTATAGTGTTCCAATGACGAGAGCGTGCTTGAAATGTTTGGACCATTAGTGGAGACTACCCCTATACGTTTACAGAGTCCATAAGTGTGTCTCTTGAGCAATAATGTTATTGACCTCTCTATATACTCTTCTACTAGGCAATTAGGAGGGATCATTCGGAGTCAGGCAGGATTGTTAATTTTTCATTGATTGTTTTGCCGTGGTTTCATTTTCGCTTGTCCTATATGTTTAGAGATGAAGTAGGCAAATGTGTGCAACCTTCGAAAATGGTCAAAACACACCATATAGCCGTGTGTGCTTAAAAGAACCACAGGAATTGGCCCAGCCATGTTACACACTACATCATAAAATCCTAACCACATCTTCAACCCCTTGCTATGATCATGACTTGGTAGTTTTAATGAGAGCTTGAATAAATAAACTCGGTAAAATGTGCAGTTCTGAATGTAGCCGAGTTTGTTTAAAAAATAATAATTAATTTTTTTTTGGCAATCAACACATACAGAGCCAGTTAAAGCTCTTATGTGTAATCATGGCCCAGTCAATTGGGCTAAGAAATACGGTTACATATCATGTGCTTCATGTATCCAAGCTTGATCACTAGCCTCACCTATACCTATACCAACTCAGCCTCGCCATAACCAATTTGACATATACCCAATGGAACCAAATAGAAGTCCTAGTTGATCTTTTGGAAGGTTTTGTTTGATTTTGGAAATGTTACCAAGATAGGATGATATTGTCTGATTCTTGTTTAAAATTTTCACTTCTCCTAAAACACTAGTGTTCAAAGGTTTTCATATGTGCAAATTTCTTAATCTTTTCATGCATAACTCTAGTTTTACGCATATGCTTGTTGAGTGAACCTAGGATCTGTGAGGAAAAATGAGAGTTGAATCCGGTGAAGCCTAGAGTCAAGGCGAAATGCAGTCATGAGACTTTTGTGTTTGATACTTCTGGATCTAGAAACACAATGTAGCTTGGAATTATAATCCTCATTGTTGAAGCACCTTGGTTTGCACTTCTCTAGCCCCAATTCAATGGTCTTAGCATGCTTGTATTCTGCTATTGATTCGCCCAACTTCGCATCTCGTTCTTTAGTTGATTCAGCAAGAAATAATGTAAATATAGTTTAGTTTTCTTAAGAATTTTTGTTGTCACAAGTTTTGCTCGATGACGAGCAAATTTCTGGTTTAGGGGTATTTGATAAGCTCGTTTTTATGCTTTACGTACCCGTCATTTTGTATAGTTTTGCACTCGTTTTCTTTGTAAATTCCATCTTTTAATATTCCTAATTGCTTATGCAGGTCCCTTCTATTTAGGAGATGTTCTTCTGCGGAACCGGGAGATTTCAGAGCTAAAATGAAGTTTCCTGTTTGTGGAGGAGAGAGCCACATGTTATGTCGTGTTAGGGTGAACCGCATCTCATACCACGCAGAGGGACAGCAAAATACACTGGAGTGTAAAGCGGTACACCGTGTCAAGGTGAACCATATCTCGTATCGCGTCACTGGACAGTAGGTACAAGAATCTCCAAACGCGGTTCGCGTACCACGTCAGAAGAAAATGTGAACCACATCTCTTACTGCATCGCTTGGCAGCAGTTCAAGTTACACTGTCACGTGGTATGCTATGTCAAGGCGAACCACGTGACGAACCGCGTTAGCAGGCAGAAACTGAATACTCTGTTTCACGAACAGATTAGGTGATTCATTATGGGTGCCCCTCTCTTATCTCTGATTGGGTATGGTGAGGGGACGTTCCTAAAAGCTAAAGGGGTGTTTTTGGGACCCTCATACACAAGTGGATGGGATTTTGAAAAGAGATAAAAAGAGGAGATAGAGGAAAGAGAAAGGGGATCTGAAAATCATCAACACACCAGACCAATTTTCTTCTCCACATTTTTGGAGGTTCTCTTTAAGTTTTTAGACTGAGTTCTTTAATGTTTGGAGCAGTTAGGGCACGGTTTGGTCGAGCAAAGGAAGCTATTGATGCCCAAGCTTCAAGAGAAGAAGCCTACAACTTAGTTTTATCTCTTTAACTCTTCTTCTCTATAGTTTCTTTGTATTGTTCATGGAGTGTATTGATGTTAGCTTATCTACGGCTTTTTTGTATAGTATGAGCTAAATATTCTAGTGTTAGAACAAGATGATGCTTAAACCTTGATTTATTTGTGGATGTCTCTTTAATTTCTCTATTTGTGCTTATGGAGCTATATGGATGTTTTGAATGCTTAAAGCTTTTGCTTAATTGATCACTTTATAATTGATCCATGGTTGGATGCTATGTACCGAGAAGAGACGCATTTGACAATGCTTGGATAAACATTCATTATGCTTGACTAGAAAGTGCTAGAATCACTAGGCTAGTGTATAGGGTTCGATTTGTATTTCACAAGCTTAATGGATAATATTGTTCGGATTGCTTAAGAAAGATTTCGGGTATATATGGATACTATCTCTAATACATCGAGAGAGATTAGAGATTGGTTAGGGAATACGAACCTATAGCATTTACACGTATGAATTAGAAGTCATAAGAGTCAAGTGTGTTATTGGAAAGGGTGAAGCGAATTCGAGTTCTAACACGTTTTCATTACATTTCTCTAGTGTTGTGTTTGATAATATAGTTTGTGTTTGAGATAATTTGCCTTAGTATAACTCTTGGAAATTCATGTTTTTAGATTGTTCAAATAGTATGCAAGTATTTGAATTCCAGTAGTCATAACCTTTATCTCTGTGAGAACGATCCTTACATTGTCATTATACTACCACTCTGACCTCGTGCTACTGCAAGAGTTTTGACACGATCATAAAGATGACTCAGATTTTGACATATTTGAGAATGAGACTAGGTTGGAGCATATTGTTTTTATAAGGAAGTATAAAAGATTCCTAAAGAGGGTAATATTTGCAGTTTACAAGCTCAAGCGAGAGAACTCAAGTCCCAAGCACAAGTTAAAGATGAGCAACGAAGAAGTTAAGACTCTAAGTCGGTTTATGGGAAGACTTAGAAGAAATTCTAATGATTAATATCTAAGCTTGCCCGAGTGGCTAGGAAGAATTGGAGAGCTCAAAAGTCAAGTGGAGGCTAAAGATGAAGAGCTGAGATTGGTAAGAGAGAATGAGGACAAGTAGAATAATCAACTTGAAGAAGCAAGATAGTCTCTTGCCAAATTGACTTCGGGTTCGGAAAAGCTCAATATCATGCTTGGGTATGAAAAGAAGCCTAGTACTAAGAGAGGCACATGGTATCTTTTTATGGAAGTCACCCTATTCTCCAACAATACCACTTTTGTGAAGGAAAAATTCCTTAATGGTCTCCACCATCATAGCCTACCAAGAAGACTTTTGAAATGGGTGAATCTTCTAAGAATGCTTCCTTGAAGATGTTTCCAATGAATCTTGCTCAACCTCAACCCATGAAGATGCCTTAACCCAAGTTCCACCAACCTATAAGGCATGATCAACCACTTCAACCACTTCAACAAGTCAAACCATAAAGGCACCAACCATCAATTTAAGCTCAAAGGAGAAGCCAACCGGTGCATCACCAAATATGCAACCTAATTGGAATGGTCAGAAGAAACTAACCGGTGCACCACCAAAGGCACCCGATGATGACTCAAGGCAATGGTATGATCTCTCATTTTGTGTATATATATCATTTTTATGGTATGATTGGTCATATAAGACCAAATTGCTTTCAATTCATTAAGAGGTGTAGAATAGAGAGCATGAAAGAGAAGAGGTTGAAGAATAGGGCAAATTTACTTGATCCTAGAAACTATAGAAACATGAAGACATTGACCATTAGAAATGAAAATGTGGTACCTTGGTTGAATAGGAAAGAGGAACACTCATGCCATAGTGTTCACACCATACCCTTATTTGTAACCAGGTCCAAAGCACTTAGTAAGTCTATAGAGACTTGTCACTTGCTGATACACCCCATACGGTGAGCTCAAAGAAAATAGTTCAAGCTTGCATGATTCTTATATGCAAAAACTTAATAGATTTTATGCTCTTATATGATTACATGGTGAATAACATTGATAAATGGTTTAATAATGTTTTTAATGACTCATGGACTGTTGCTGAGTATGTAAATACATGATTTCTATTTTTGCTTGAGTATGCTTATCTTGTTGAGGAATGTTCTTGATAATACATATGATTGACCTCAAACTTTTCAACATGTTCACGATTTTTATGATATGCTTCTTAATCTCTCTCTTGAAAAGGGCTACTGGCACACGACTTGCATCCTCCCAATATACAAAAAGGATCCTTGGGTGTAACTGAATCTAAGCCATTAAGAGAGTTACTTATGTATGAAACATAAATAAATACAATCTAGGTTTAAAGGAGAGAAACGGTATCGGTTGAAATTTTTGTTGATGATGTGGTATGGTGCATTGCGTAAAAAGACCTCAAATTTGTTGAACAATAACAGGTCATGCAATGAATAAAAATGATATATACTTGTTATGCTTAGTTCACTTTGCACACAAATGCTTTGATATATATATTCTAATCATAAAAAAATTGGTTTGACTTCATTTAGAAATACTTTTGATTATTACTTTGATTGATTTTCATGCATGAGCTTGATAGTGCATGTATTACATGTTGAACAACTTTTACACACACACACACACACACACACACACACACACACACACACACAAATTTCCTGAATAAAATCTCATTGAGTCTCTCTCAACTACCTATGCCGCTTAAAACGTGTTTATATAATTATGCATCTTGGATTGGAAAAACTATTTTTTTGAGAGAGAGTAACCCATTTAGACGGAGCATGCATACCTTGTGTTGCATTGTTTCTTTGATAACTCACGTGTGATTGTTGTCTTGAAAAAGTTGTTTGATATTTATGTCTCATAGGTTTGCTTTACTACAAGAGATTGAAGACATTGAAAATATATTTATTTATTATGTATCTCTTTGTAATGTAGTATGAACATTCAACCCAATAGCTTCTTTTTAATTTTTTTATATGAGGATTGGTTTTGTCACGAAATAACCAAGGAGGGAGATTGTAAGTTCAACGTATTTGTGATTGGCTTTTTTTTTGACAAACTATTAATGGGGTTAATGTTGTAAGGGTAGATTTAGATGATTTGACATGATCGTGATCAAAGCACCCTCTAGCATCCCCAAAGCTTTAAGAGCAAATAGCTACAAAGATATAACACTCGACTTGTACCCATGATTAGTGTGCATTACACCTATCACACTTGCACTTCATGCATTTAAATTAAGTGTGTGGCTTGGTGAAATGTTTGTTGTGGAGAACCGAGAATTTTCTTTGGGGATTTTTGGGTTCCAAGTGTCGCCATGGACCATAATGAAAACAGACCATGAAATCTTTTCTGGTGAATCTCACTTTCCTCATTTCGCTCCGGTTGACCGTAAACTCTGGGTGTGAACTTTGCATCATTGAGTTTTGTTGTCCTTCTTTTGCACTTGTCAACCACGAACACTGAGTGCAAACTTTGCACCAGTGATTTTCATGATTCATCTTTCGTTGTGGTGAACTGCGAATTCTGATTGCAATTTTGGCTTGTAGCTTCATATTCTTTGTTTGTTGCCACATGTTCACCTTTCTGAACAATGAACCTAGACCACTAGAATTTTTTTGCATAAAACAACTTAACTTCATTTGAACTCTATAAATACCTCTCTATTTCATCTTCTTCATCAAAAACTATGGATTTCAGACTTCCTAGAGAGGATAGAGTTACTAGAGGCACAAATCACCAAGATTGTCTTTTTAACTCTCCAACCTCAAAATCCATGTGCATTTATCATCTTCAAGCATCATTAAAGCATGGTCTTCATAGTCTTCATCACTTGGTAAGTTACAATAAATACTCTACTTCAGTTATTGTTCTACTTAGTCAAGACATCTCATTTATTGCATTTTGTTTGTAAAGACTTCATCTTTAATGCATATAATTTGAAGTCATGATGATTGATTGGGGTTTATTAATAGCTAGTGTGTTAGATTGCTTTTTCTTCATCTAGCTATTCCTACTTGTATGTACATTTAGGCATCTTTAATAACTATGATTGTTAGATTGAATTTCTATCTTTCTAGTTAATCATATTGTGCATTGTCTTGCACTTTATTGCATTTAGGACATTGTTACATGTTCACTTAGACTTAATTCTCTTCATTAGAATCCAAGTCTTGTGACTACATATGGTAGTCGCATAAGCAATGTCAAGACCCACTTTTAAAGGCCTGCATGTAGAATAGTTTGTGTTACGAACCTTGAGAAAAGTGACTAGGGTGTCAACTTAGGTTGTAAACAAATATTCAATTAGTGGTGTTTATTTGACTAAGTGGATAGCGAGCCTAGTCCCGTGATTTTTCTCAATTGAAGGGTTTCCACGTAAAATATCAAGTGTTCATTTATTTTTCGCAATTTATTTGATTTTTGTTGTTTGCAAATTTATTCTTAATTAATCAAAAAACTGGTAATTAATTTGATACAACCCATTCACCCCCATTCTAGGTTGTTTATATACAATAGGGTAGTTTCAGTTTCTACTAGATAAGGCAACTAAATCATTTGTTTGGTTGTTTGATTCATTTTTGAAGTCGATAGGATATAAAACCAAAAACTATATTTACAAATCAAGACAAAGCAATGAAAAATGCAATCAAGATGGTTTTAAAAGAGACACGCCATCAATTGTGTATTTGGCACATTGTCAAGAATGCTACTCAATACATCTGGCTCGCCTTTATGGTAAGTCTAAATTCAAGAAAAAAATCAATGAATGCTTTCATAGGTGTGAAAATGAAAAAGAATTTCATAATTCATGGGATGATACGATCAAACAATTCAATCTTCAAGGTCAATCATGGCTTGAAAGATGTACTCTTCTCGAGAAAAATGGTGTTCGACTTTTAGTTTAGATATTTTTTATGCATCTATTGTATCCACCCAACGGATTGAGAGTACAATAATGTTTTCCATCAATTTTCTATAAAAATGATGAATCTTATTAAATTTGTGCTTCATTATGAAGAGAAAACAAAAGAGATGAAATTAACAGAGTTGGAAGAAGATTATCATTGTAAAAATAGTGCACCTCATATTGAGGTAAGTAGTGGAATCTTAATCCATGAGCTCACGTGTACCAAAAAAACGTTTAGGTTATTTCAAAAAGAGTTGATAAGTTGTATAAGAGTAAGAATGAAAGAAGCTTTTAGTGATAATGGGTTGTGTATTTATGAAGCCGTAGAGGAAGGTAGACAAAGGGTGCATGTAGTAAAGTTTCATTCCTTTACTTTTGATGTTTCGGGTAGTTGTAAATTATTTGAGTCGATTGGGATGTTGTGTCATCATGCTTTGAAGGTGTTTGATTTAAAAATTTTGACTAGTATCCCAGAGCATTATATACTAAAGAGGTGGACCAAAGATGCAAAAAAAAATGAATTGTCATGAGTTGTGACAAATATGCTCAATCAAGTGAAAATGAGAAGTCTCTTCAATCTTTAATTCTTAGTGAGTTAATGCATGAAGGGGGTAATGTGTACAACATAGCTTCATTGAGTGACCATGGAACTAAGATTTTTAAAGAAAAATTAACAAAGGCATTGAGGTTACTTGAGCAAGACATGCAAACTATTAGTTTGCTAGAGAGTCTTAAGATGGTAAATGAGCAGCCCAATGGTGATATATTCAATACTGTACTAATATTGAATCCACCAAATGCTAATACCAAAGGATAACAAATGCTAGGTTGAAGAGTAACTTGGAAAAAAGTAAGAGGAAAGCAACAAAAGGTATGCATATGTTTTATATACTTTGTGTAAGAATTTGTTTTTAAATTATTATTCTTAATCCATGATTCTTACCAATATATACATTACGTATACAAGGAAATACGAACAAAAATTTACTTTTGGTCAATCTCATCAAAGTGTTTCATCTCAACCAGCAACATTGACTCCATCATGTTCTCATTCTGGCCCACCAGTATTAAGTGTGCCTTTCCGAAGTCCGACTTTTGTTTTACTAGACTTCTTCATGGAAATAGGTTAAAAAAAACCTCACTTTAGTCGGGTATTGTTTTTTAATATGTAAACTCTTGATTCATTGAAACAATTAGTTGTTTAACAACTATATTCAGTGCTCTAGTAATCGGGCTAGGCCCTGATTAGTCGGCCGACTAGGCATTAGTGGGCCCCGGCCGCTGCGACTAGGCACTAGTCGGTCATCCTAGGCGGCCAACTGCATAGTAGGTGACTAGCACCGATTAATCGACCGTTTAGCCTAATTTCTAGCACTGATTAGTTGGTCCATTTCCAGATCTAACCACGTGTCCATCGTCGAAATTGTCTCGCCATGTCTCTGTCGCTAGAACTGTCTTTGTTGCCGTCGTCTCAATATCCGGTCGTCCGTGAAAGTTGCGGAGAATAAAAATGAAATGGAAAAATATGGAGTGAGAGAGAGTGTGCATGTGAAGAGATGGAGAGAAACAGATCAATAATTAATGAAACCTGCTAAAAAGTGAAATAGTGAAATGAAGAGAATGAGATAGAGACTGAGAAACGGAGATGGAGACTGAGAGAAACGAAGAGTTAAGGAGAGAGAGATGGAGTCTGTTGAAATGAGAGAGAAAATGAGAGAGAGGGAGTTGTTGCACGCTATTTGAGAGAACAAAATAAATGATGATGATGATGATGATGATGATGATGATGTGGATGGGTATATTAATGGAAGACAAGTGATGTGAACAAAATTTATTTATTTTTAAAATAAATAATATAGTATGATAGTAGGTAGTGGTAGGTTGATGAAAAATGAATGATTGCATGCTCTATCAACAATTTTTTTTTTAAAGAAATTATAAAATGAAAAAAAAAATATAATTAGGCACCGATTAATCGGTGCCCAGGCGGTTTAGGCGCTAGGCGCTGGTCCACCGTACGACTAGCGCATTCTAGAACACTGTTAATTATCAATATTTATAGGATTTATCACAATCTCAAGCTATGAATTCCTCATTTGGACAATGACCTCACAATAACCTCACTTATTTTGACAATGGCCTCACTTAATACTTCACTCTAGGCTTGGATCTAACCTTGTGTATATTTTTGGAACCTTACAATATTTGTAATCATTGGGTTATTTTTGTTCTACCTAAGTTAGATATAAGAAGAGGTTAATGTCTTTGTTTATGTTGTAATTGTATTTGATATATCTAATTAGATAAAATATGTCTTATTGAGTTGCCAACCTACAAAAAAGCATATATGCTTAAAGGCTTTTGTACTTACAAAACTACTTTGATTCTCATATCAGCCCTTTGATGGTTTTCATACAAGTAAAATTGAATGATTGTCTGATGATATGTGTACGATACTTTATCTGAATATGATGATTTGTGTACTGGACTTTATCTAAATATATTCTAGTTTTATTTGCTATTAGGTTTCTAGTTAGAGTTTATAAGCTTATTCTTATAAAAAATTAAATTGATTCTTTTTAAATTTTCTTGAAAGTTCTAATTAATGCTCTATCTTAGAGATATTATCAATTTACAACTTGAAGGCAAATTTACTATATTAGTTTTTATGGGCTATTCTAAATTTCATATTGACTCTATAAGCACTTACGAACTCATGTTCTAAGATGCTTTCCTCTTGCTACCCAGACCTCAGTGACGACATAAGTTGCGTGTGACATGGATTCTTGTGCGGAAAGAAACCTGCTCTTTAAGGGTCTTGGCCTACCCTAATGCTCTGATATAAAAATGATTGTTTTCCTATGTTATTGTAAGACCTAGAGAGGTGTAGAAAATAGCAAGAGAGGCTGAGAGAAACTTATAGAGTGGCTGGTTGAAAGAGAAAGACAGAGAAATTGTAATCAAACTTTAATAGTATTGATTAAGAGTGAATGTGCGTACACCACTAGAAAATCGTTCATCTACAACGGGGTAATACCCGTTGTAAATGCGTATCTAAAATGGACATTGTGTGTTGCAGCACTCGTTATCTATTTAGCCTTGATGGGAAATATTGTGTTTCGACAACGGGCACTATCAGTAATAAATATTCTACAACGGACAACAATAGTACTGAATGTAGTAATTATCACAGCCACCGCGCATTGTCAATGTTTTATAAACAACAGGTTTTGCCCATATTAGAAACTCTTATGTTTTTTTAATAAATTATTATTATTTATAAAAGTGGAGGAATTCATATTTTGTTCATCCAAAAAGTATAGATATTTAAAAAAAAATGTATTTTCAAATTAAAATTTCTATGATTATAGACATTCATTTTCTCTTCAGTGCGTACTGATATAAAATTCATTAGTGCATTGCATATGGCTATAGATTATGGATAAACACTGAGAAGTACATACAAGCTGGGTTAAAGGAATTGAATCTAACGGTCCATATGAAACACACTGAGGTGAAAATTTTCCTGATTCTAGAATCCATATTTTATTCAACCAAAAAAGGTTGCTCATTAAAACTCGATAAGACCTTCATAAGATCTACCACTGTCTCTTAACCCTTGATGTTAAAGATGACTGATTGATTTCAACAAACTGAGTCGAGTTTCTCCCGGTGCTTTACGGTCTAACACCATCTATTTTGTGCTTGTCATGCCTTTTTGGCATCCAATGAACCAACCACTCTACGTCTGACACGTCCTTCGACTTCTCTACTAACGGTAAATACAAGTTCTTCCAGTACATATAGTCCTCAATCTACATCTTTTGTACCTTGTTTACTTCATCTCTAATCCTATCACCCTTAACAAAGCCGCATGTCTCAAAAAACCCTTAGATTTGCATAAAACCCTAGATTCGCTGAAACTTGGTCGTGATACTAGTTGTTGCTGAAAATCCGCAAGCACAAACACACGCAAATCTAAATCACATGCAGATATAAAGCAATAAGGAGATGAAGAAGAACCTAAGAGATTTTACATGGTTCAGTAAAAACCTAAATCACTACAAGAAAATACATTAAAGACAACAACATATTAAATACGATCAAGACTAACTACAACGGGCACATAAAGCCCGTTGTATATATTCACCTCAACGACAAGCTTTTAATGCTCGTATTAATTGTATTGTCTAAAATATATATCTAAAACGGGAAAATAAAAGTTGTTGTAAAAGTTTCACATTTACTATTGACATTGTCCGTTGTAGATTTTAATAAATTACCAAGGATATTGTCCGTCTTTAAAGATAATTGAAGGAAAAATAATTTAAAATGTTAATTTACCACTAGAAGTAAAAATATATTTTATTTATTTTATTTTATTTATATTGTTTCTATAACAGTCATATAAAGGCCCGTTGTAAAAAGGTAAACAGAGGTAAAAAATTCAAAAAATTTCATCTCCCACCAAAAACATAAAATCTTTTGTTAATACTTCTCCATTTTTAAACAAAATTTTCAAAAATTTTCAACTCCCACGGATAATAAATCTTTTATTTATACTTCTCCATTCTCTAAACACTTTCACTTTCTCTAAGTAGCCACACTTTTGTCTTTCTCATTTCATCATTTTCTCTTTCTTTTCTCCAAAATTTGTTTCAATTCCATATTTCTATTGTTTTGACTTTCTTATGTAATTACTAATTAGTTCTTTTTTGGGGGTTTATGTTCATTTTCTCCTTTGTGTTTTACTCTATCACATACATAGAGTTCATCTTCAGGATGTAAAAGGATAATAATTGTATGGTTTGGTTTTTTTAAATGTCTGCTTAATCATAAGGGGATCATGTTTTCTTTTTATTTTTTTCAATAAGGTAAGTTTATTTGTTTTATATATAATTGCTATTTATTCTCTTATTTTTATTTTATTCATAATGCTTAGTTTGTAATTTATCATTTTATCTCAATTATGTAAGTTTTAATTTTGGTTTTATTTGATTTTTTTTAGTGTGATAATGATTATTTATCCCTTTTTATAGATTTTTTTTTCTTTTTTAGGTACCACACAAGATTTCTAAAAAAACAAATATTGATATAGAACTAAAAAAAATTACGACAAGGAAAGTCCATCTGATTAAGAAACTGGTAAATCTAAAGAGGTCAGAAAATCAGAGTTTCAAGGATCACCTGAACCAGTTCAACAACGTAACAGACGAATTAAAATCGATCTCCATCTTATTTGATAATAATGTGTTAAGCGACATAATTCTCACTTAGATGCTGGAGATTTGGAGGGCAATGTGTCAATCGATTGTCAACTCGTTCAGAAAAGAGAAGTTGAACTTCTAACATGTTATGAACATGATCGTGATTGAGGAGATCAGGATGCGTGAAGAGAGACAATGGGCATCATCTTCAGCATTGATAAGTGTTCACGATAGATGTACCAATATAAGTTGGGGTTTCTCAATTGCAGAAGATAGTGACGATATCTAAAATTGAAACGGAATATGTGGTTGTAACGGAAGCTAACAAGCAGTTGATAAGGTTATAGAGGTTATTGGTAGAGTTGGGATTCAAGCAGGTGATGAATGTTTTGCACAGTGACAATCATAATGCAATACACTTGGCTAAGAATTTGGTGTTCCATTCTAGGACCAAGCATATAGATCTAAGCTACCATTTCATCTGGTCATTGATCAATGATGGGATGTTGCAGCTTGTAAAGATCGCAAGAAGCAAGAATCCAGCTAAAATCTTAGCCAAGCCAGTCACTGTCGAGAAACTACAATTGTACGCAGCTTCAATAGGTCTTTAAGATTGATGACGAAGAGGGATGAGCGCACCGTAATTATCTATGAGTGATCGTTGGAGGAGGAAGAAAGCCTATTCGACTTTCAGCCTTTAAGTGGGAGATTGTTGGATTTGTGATACATGAAATTAACCGAAGAAGAGAAGTCCGCAAGCTATCGCAACGTGGTGAAAGATGTGGTCAATCATAAAGGATTCACATGGCGTCGACCGTGGCCAACGAAGGAGGCAAAAATAATGGTTTTTTGAGAGGTCGATTCTAGAGGTTTACTGTAGTGTAGAGCGATGGCTGTTAAGTTGTGCACGACACGGATTCTTATGGAAATAAACCTACACCTTAAGGGCTTTGGCCTACCCTAACACTGTGATATAAATTTGATTGTTTTCTATGTTATTGTAAAATCTTTAGAGGTATATAAAAATAACAAGAGAGACTGCGAACTACTTGTAGAGAGATTGAAAGAGAAAAGAGACAAAGAGACAAATAGATTATTATTAAACTCTGATAGTGGATTGAGTGAGGATACACTCTATGGACGTAAGCTCTTGCTGAACCATGTAAAATCTCTTGTGTCCTTCTTCTTCTCCTTATTACTTTCTTATTATCTATGTAAGATTTAGATTTTTCTATGTTTATATTTGTGGATTTTCTACAGCACACGTGAGCACTTAAAAACATTGATCTTAAGTTATTTTTCTCTTAAAATGTCATGTAATGGCCATAGGTTCTTAGGAGCTTTATCTTGTATCGTTGTGTATTGACCTACAAGCTTAGTTATATGAAATGTTGTATGATTCTCTTGTAGCATACTATTAGTCATGATCTAGTTTGTGAGTACATGGATTTAGAATTTCAACTTTCTGATTTAACATGAATCTCTTCAACTTATCACTTTTTCATCATATTGATGTTAATAATTAAGGATATTATTAACAGTGTTGACGGTGATTTTTGGATCATATAGGATTGATCACGCGTCTAACAGGTTTTTATAGATTGTTGAAGATGTTATGGAGAAAATAGAAAAAAGAGAAAAGCATGCACACATGAGTTTACGTGGTAAAACCCTAAGGTGGGGAAACATCAACGGTTGCCGGTGACAGCGAGAAGAAATCACTACGATAATGCGATTACACGCTCTATCTCTTCTTTTTGGCATATCTCTCTCTCTCTTTTGTATATTTTCTATGTGTTCTCGTATATGACTATGTGTCGTTATGTATATGTCGTTCTGTCTATCTATCCCTTTTACAATGAGATTACGAGTCTATTTATATATGTATAGAACCCTAATCATTGTTATACAAATAAGGAAATGTGATAGTGTTTAATTAGAACTGGTTACTTGTTGAATTCGTCTTTGTCTTCTTTCTTGTTTTGGAGTTTATCCTTCTGGAAGTTTTGAGTTCTTTCATAAATAAAATTCTGATACTAAAAAGGAAATAAGGATATTTTCCTTATTGGAGTGTGATTCTAGATTCATTGTTTGAGTAAGACAATTCTTCTTCATATTTGAGTCGTAGTTGCCTTTAATATCTCCCACGCGTTATCCAACTGACCAATTGTCCAATCCCGACCAGACTACTTTTATCCCGGTAGAATGGTCCTGACCAAGTTATCTCTACCCGATCGGCTAGTCTCCTCGATCAGGTTATTTGTACCCGATCGGTTAGCTTCCCCGACCATCTTGGGTAATCTCGATTTGGCCTTGAGATCATCTATTAATTGCCTTGGGTTGATCTTTCCTGACTCTTGTGATGTGGCATATTTGATCATGTTGACTTGTCATGCTATCAAAAAATCCATATAATAATACCCCCTCAAATCCGCGAGATGAGATATTGACGGCTCAAAGAAGAGGATTTGAATAGTTTTGATTTTTTGACACTCCTGATCTTGCTTGTCGCTTTAAATTGATCAAGTATCTTATTAAACTGATCAGTTTCTTTTCTTTTTTGAACTGATCAAGTGTCTTATTAAACTGATCAGCCTTGGACCATTTTTTTTTGCTCCATTTTAGTTAGACCAATTGGTGTTCTGGCTCTCTACTCAGAATAATTCCCAACTGTCTTTTTTTTGAACTAGTCGGTGTCCTGGCCTTTCGCTCAGGATGATTTTCGACCGTCTTCATTCTTTGGTCGGTGTCTTGACTTTTTGCTTAGGATAATTCCTGACCGTCGTTTAATTGGATCAGTCGTTGTCCTAGCTCTTTGCTCAGGATAATTCCCGACAATCTTGATTAGGTCGGTGTCCTAGCCTTTCGTTCAGGATGATTCCCAACCGTCTTGAGTCTTCAGCCAAGAGGTGTTCTGGAAACCTTGTCCCATTTTTCCTTGTTTTTCCTCATGCAAACAAGCCATCAAGGAGGTCTCCCGGTTTTGTCTGTTTACAAGGGTTTGGCCGAATCGTTAGCGCAATACTAACACAGCCGAACTCATCTTACCAGGTTTTCCACGATGGCATACCCGAGTGTTTTTTTTCTAGTAAAACCAGTAGCTCAGGGTGGTCAGATTGCTTACAGTGCTTTTATATGCACCCAGTCAGTTTGGCATACGAGTCAGGTCTCTAACCTTTTCAGCCTCTCGGACATCTTCACCCACCATGGAAGGTATCGGCGCTATGAGTTTATCTTTGATAACAAAGATGATTATTAAAAATTTGAACACCATTATTGGTTTCTTTATTAATTGATCTGAAAATTAACAACACTAAAAATAATTAGAAAAGCTAAAAATAAAAAGCAATCTAAAAAATATCTTAAACAAAGACTAAAAACAACTAAGCTATCTTAGAAGAGTAGGTTTTTTTTTTGTTGAAGACTAAGTTCCGTCATCCATAAGTTTGTGTAAGGTCTTCAAAAAATAATGTTGATTGTCCCTTCGCCGCTGTCTCGGCTCGGCTTTCGTTTCTTTTCCTGATTTCCCATTGGCTGATCGTTTGTCCTTCTAAGAATTAAATCTCTGAGGTGAAACTCCCTGATGAGTGTCTCAATGTGGTCTCTTAGTTGGTAGCACTTCGATGTGTCGTGACCACTTTCTTTAAGGAACCTGTAGTATTTTGTTGTGTCTCTTCGGGCATAGATAGACTGCCTAGGAAGATATTTGACTAGCTTTTGGTTTTCTATGATCGCCAGGATTTCCTCTTGTTTCTTGTTGAGGGGAGTATAGTTAGTGTACTGACCATGAAACTTTTTGTCATCCCGATTATTTCTATGATTGTCGACTCGACGACCATCTTGGTTCCCATCACCCTCCCGGTGATCACCCTTCTGGTTCTTTACATGGCCATAACTTGTTTTGGCGTTCTCCTCGGGACGACCCCCATGTACGTAACTACCCTCCTGAGCTAGCTCATCTTCTTCAGCCATCGCATAACTGCCTGCCACATCCATCAGGTCGGTGTACGTATTTGGGAACTTTCTTCTTAAGTCGAAGGAAAGCTGGCCCTTCTGTAGGTTGTTAGTGAAGGCGGCCACTACAGCCTCGTTATTGGGGTTATGGATCACTGACACTTCCTGAGAGAACCTTTTCAGATAATCTTTTAATGATTCATTCTTTCCTTGTTTGAAGTCAGCGAGGTGAGCTATTGGTTTCCTCCTTTGTATATTTCCCAAGAATTGTCGTGAAAAAGCCTGCGACAACTCTCAGAAATTCTTGATTGTTCCTTGAGGGAGCCTTCCAAACCACCTAGACACTAAGTCCCCAAGCTTTTGCGGGAACATCAAGCACAACAATGGGTCATTGTAAGCGTACTGTGCCATCGCACTCCGAAAATGCCTCACGTGTTCTTTTGGATCTGTGTTTGCTTTAAATTGCTGGACCTGAGGCATTCTGAATCTTTTCGAGAACTGGGCTTGGAGAATGTTGTTCACGAATGGGCTTTCAAAATCATTGTCTAGTAAATCTTTAAGCCCCTGGCGACGTTCTAATGCTTCCACCTTGTGGGTTAATTTCTGTATCAGGATATCTGCTTATCTCCTAGTTCGTTATCCATTCCCAATCGCTGATGATCGGAGTGCCCATGTTGGAATCTAAGCGGGGACTTGCCCCTTCGGCGTGTTTTGCGGGGTGGTTGGTCACTGTCGTTTGACAAGCTAGATCAGTCCCGCTTCTGAACACCTCTGTGGATTTATTCTTACTCAAAGTCCGCCTAATACAGATCTTGCCTTCCCTGCCCGATAATTCCTTTATCTCCCCTTTAAGGTCACACCCCTTTTCCATGGTGGTCCGCTCTTTCTCCACTAGACTTGCGGAGCGCGTCTGGGGTCACGTTCATTATTTCAGAACTTACCTTAGGGTCTCGGGCCACCATAGATGTGGACAATTGATATGGCGATGTCAGATTTGCAGTTGTTGTTATATTGATTCCTGTCTAGCGCGTCTTCAATGACTCTCCGTAGGGACTCTTGGACCTGCTTGAATGCATCAGGGGAAATTATTGGGGGAGTATTTGTAGAGGTTATTGCAGCTTGTCCAGTTGAAGTTGGAGTCACTGAGGGCTGGCTTCCTCCAAAAGTGTTGGCGTTTATCGTGTCAGGATCATTATCAGCACATGGGGTATCAGCATTATTTGGGGACTGGCTTCCATCCCTGTCGTTTGCCATGTTGCTGCTTCACGAGTTCTCCCTCTTTTTTTTTAGAACTCTTGTTCGTGAATTCGCTCGCTTGCATATATGCTGATGCTAATAAAACAAATAATCCACCCCTAGCACCCTTTTTTAGCTTGCTAGACTATATCGGTGTTTCATCTGTTTATGTTGGTTCCTCCAAGTTGAGTTCTACCCCCTCCTTCTAGCGTCAGTTGTTGACGGTGATTTTTGGATCGTATAGGATTGATCACGTGTCTAATAGGTTTTTGTAGATTGTTGAAGATGTTATGGAGAAAATAGAAAAAAGAGAAAAGCATACACACATGAGTTTACGTGGTAAAACCCCAAGGTGGGGAAACATCCACAGTTGCCGGTGACGGCGAGAAGAAATCACTATGATAAACGATTACATGCTCAATCTCTTCTTGTTGGCCTATCTCTCTCTCTTTTGTATATTTTCTATGTTTTCTCTTATATGACTGTGTGTCATTATGTATATGTCGTTCTGTCTATCTCTCCCTTTTACAATGAGATTACGGGTCTTTTTATATGTGTATAGAACCCCTAATCATTGTTATACAAATAAGGAAATGTGATAGTGTTTAATTAGAACTGGTTACTTGTTGAAGTCGGTCTTTGTCTTCTTTTCTGTTTTGGAGTTTATCCTTCTGTAAGCTTTGAGTTCTTTCCTGAATAGAATTATAACACTGAAAAGGAAATAAGGAAATTTCCTTGTTGGAGTGTGATTCTAGATTCATTGTTTGAGTAAGACAATTCTTCTTCGTAGTTGCCTTTAATATCTCCCACGTGTTGTCCAACTGACCAATTGTCCAATCCCGACCAGACTACTTTTATCACGATCCGGTCGTCCCGACCAAGTTGTCTTTACCCAATCGGCTAGTCTCCCCGATCAGGTTATTTGTACCTGATCGGTTAGCTTCCCCGACCATCTTGGGTAATCTCGACCTGGCCTTGAGATCATCTATTAATTATCTTGGATTGATCTTTCCTGACTCTTCTGACGTGGCATATCTAACTATGTTGATTTGTCACGCTATTAAAAAATCTCTATAACAGTCAAGTTTATAAATATTTTTGTCAACTAAAAATGAAGAGGAAAATTTCATGAGGCTGAATTTGACCTCATTTTTTATCAGAATAACATATCATTTAGTGAAATTTTGGCAATGATAGCTTAATTTTTAAAGTTCATTCCTTGATGTAGATTTATCTTTGATTGGTCAACTCAAAGTTTACCTATTTAAGTACATTATTCTACTAATGTTTCCTTTCTAAATATCCCATGTCTTTTTTGTCCTTAGTAAACCTGATTTTTCATCCACAATAGACTGAAACAGAAGAACAACTTGTGATAAACCGAACTTTGTTATTGTGCAGAATGAAATCATGTTATTCTCTCTTCATAGTTCTGGAAAAGTTGCAGTCATGGCTTTAGAAGAAGATGATTTTCCATTTTGGATAAATGATGATGGCCTATTTGTGGTAGTAATTGATCCTCTCGATGGTTCTCGTAATATAGATGCCTCCACACTGTAACCATAATTATTGGGATTTATAGTTGCTGTGTGGAGCTAGATCATTTGCATGTAGAGGAGAAGGCATCACTAAATTCACTACGGAGTGGTAGTCGGCTTGTAGCCGCTGCATATGTTCTTTATTCGTCAGCCACAATACTCTGTGCTAGCTTTGGTTCGGAAACACATGTATTTACATTAGATCATTCAACAGGAGATTTTGTTCTAAGATCCACACATAAAGATACCTTATCGAGGTAACATAAAAACATTTACATTCCAAGTATTTTACAATAGCCCGGGTAGCCCTCTAGAAAAAAAAAATATATAATATATATATATTAATTTTCTTTCACAGTTATAGATAATTCTTTAAAAAAAATGATTTCAAATAGTTATAGATAATTTTTAGAAAAATTTGAAAATGGTTCAATAATATAATTAATTTCATTTATTTTTCTAATTTAAAATCAAAAGACAATAAAAATTTCAAACAATTAATTACAATTGACAACGTAATTATTTTATCCTTGTTTTACCTATGATATTCCCTAGATTTTATTTCGATTATTTAATTACACAATTTAGATTCACTTTATTTTATTGTTGACATTGATTTCTTGATGTATAAGAAAAGCCAACAAGATTTGGATTTTAGCTGTGATCTCAAAGAGAAAGAGAAGAAGAAAGTAATCGGACGTAAGTTTTTACGTGGTAAAACTCTGATGACCGGAGAAAAGTCCACGGGTGGTTGAATAATCAACCGAGCCAAAATCCACTATGAATAGAATAATTACAATTCTCGATCTCTCTTTCTCTCTATGTATTTCTCTCTATTTTCTGTGTATGTATTTTGTGACGAGATTATAGGTCTATTTATATGTCCATAGAACCCTAATCCTCTTTGTACAAGTAATAAAAGATATTTGTACAAGTAATAAAAGATCTTTGTATTTTACTATGATTGGTACTTGTTTGGAGTAGTCTGTCTTCTTTCCTATTTCGGAGACTTGTATTGAGATTGAATGGAATTCTAGTGGTATAGTCCAGTTAGGACTTATTTCCTTATAAAGGCGTAGTCATTTTGAAGAAATAAAATTGTTGTCTGATTAGGAACCCTTTCTACTTGATATTCTGTTCTTGGAATTCCTCTCTGATGGATATCTTTGCGTGTTTTAACGACTCGACTCGTGTGAGCTACGAGCTAGGTTTTTTATTCGGTTTTCTTCAAGTTTGTCCCGAGTAGAAAATGATATTAGCTGGTCCCGAGTGACATCATCTGATCCTGAGTAGTACATGCCATCAGCTAGCCCCGAGTATCATTAACTGACCCCGAATAGTATATGACGTCAGTTGACCCAGAGTAGGTTTTGTTCAATACTTTTTTACTCGGGCTTCTCATTCTTTGGTGATGTCTTGTAGGATATTTTCTGAATGCCTATTTGGGTGTCCACCTGGCAATTCTATCCTCTTTGTCAATGACGTGTACGTCTAATAAAATTTACATACGACAATACCTCCTTAAAATATTTTTATCGAACAGGGTTTCATTTCGGGCAAAAGTATTTTAATCAATTCTTCAATTCTTCAATTCTTCAATTTTTACATCTTTCCAGTGCCAGAGTAAATGTCTTGTCATAATGACGTGTCTTAATGGTGACCCTGTAAATTCGATTTGCCCCCTCACGTGAGATCTCAATGATGGCGACGTTTTGGAGTTCTGGCGGTGAAAGCCAGTTCTTTTCTTAACACGTGTCTTTTGCCGCTTCATTTTTCGATACCATTTATGAGAAACGACCCATGCATCTCCCAATGCGCCTCTTACGTTATCAAATCTGTCATTGATTTATCCCGCCTTTGAGGTTCTAGGGTTTCGTGCTATTACCCCTTTAAATTCTTCACTGAGGGGTTGCGCTGGTTCATTCTCAAAAACTCAAACCATAATTTTTTTCTAGCCTAGATTTATTTACGCAGAAAGTCGCTATTCTCCGTTAAAGATTTTGTATCAGATTTCATTCGAGGTTAGTTTTAACGGATCCTACTTCCCGTCTTCGACTCTGTACTATAGCTATTGAAGCGCTCAATCGTGGGGATTTTCAACTGGTTTCCTGCATTCGAAGATTATTGGGGGAAATCCCAACTGATGAACCTATTTTTTAAAAAGTCGACCTTTCTGGGCTTCACCCTGACGTCCATTTTAGTTCTGTTTCCAGTTCTGATTCTGATTCATCTAGTTCTGAATCTGTCATTTCTAATCACTGGGTACCACTTCGATCAAGGATGGGAAAGCATCAAAGTAGAAGTGAAGTCCATAAGCACAACTCGGGCAGCGTTCGGATCTGGGAGCAGACTGTTGACGAGAACGATGTTGAAGAGGCGTTCAGAGTATCTCGTCTCTTTTTCTCTATTGATCGCCCGAGTGGGTTTGATGTCAAACTGAATGTGAACGGGGTAGATGAGATCGGGATATATCATGCCCGATTTGACCTGGATAATTCGGTTATTTTGGTTCCTGCGAGTGATAGAGCTACGTGGAATCTTCCTCCGGGTATGATGGCAATCTATGGATCCATGCTCTGTTGCGGCGTCACTCTTCCTCTTTAGTCGTTCATTGCCTGGTTTCTGGCTAAAGCGGGGATTGCTCCGGCTCAACTGGCCCCAAACAGCTACAAGATCTTGATGTCCATGTGGCACATGCAGAGCCAAATAAAACTGTCTCCGCCCTCCCCGAGTGAAATCAGGCACTTCTATACACTGAGGCAGTCTGGTAAGACAGAGACTTATTTCCTCTTGTCAAATCCACCAAATTGATGGGTCTCCGAGGGGACAAAGGTGAATCGGGGAGTTGATACCTCTGATGACCCTAAAAGAGGGGTTTTATATGGGGATTCCCTTCATCCAATAAGTTCTGAAAGAACAGTTGGTTTTTCGTCGGAGGGAATCTAGGTCTTGAAGTCACTCTCTCGGCTGGGGAAACTCGGAGAGTGTTGAAAGTTCCCCACTTTTTCTGTTCCCCTGAGGTATGGAACAAGAAAAAGCTTGAATTCAGCGATACTGAGCTGACCAGACTTGCTTGGGCAGCAGTTCGCACTCTGGAGAAGAGGAGCATGACTTATCTTTTAAATGAGAAAA
This sequence comes from Dipteronia dyeriana, assembly GCA_032871835.1. Classification (NCBI taxonomy): domain Eukaryota; kingdom Viridiplantae; phylum Streptophyta; class Magnoliopsida; order Sapindales; family Sapindaceae; genus Dipteronia; species Dipteronia dyeriana. The sequence continues at coordinate 57,177,462 of CM065295.1, read as the reverse complement.
AGATGATAGAGCTCGGCTTCTTCAGCCAGATTTCGGGCTATCGCAGGAGATGTAAGTGATCTTTGTACACCCCCCCCCCCTTTTTTATATATATACTGACGTGATTCCTCTTTTTCTTCTAAGTGTATGACTCGGACATCGTCTGCAACCTTCAAGCTCGTCAAGTGAAGTCTATTCTTCAAGCGAGCCGAAAAGAAGCTTCTCGTCAAAGCAACAATGGTATTTCCCTGCCTGATTCTGACGAGAAACCTGATGTTGCTGAGGAACAGGTTCCCTAATATGTCCCCGAGGAAGTCGTTCAGCAGACCGTAGAGGAGTCTAGTGGTCTGAGTGGCCCAACGGATCATACTTAGGAGTTACCTGATGACGGGGATAGGCAAAGTGAGGGTCTTAGTGAAGGGCTTGTCGAGCGGTCAAACGTCGGTGATGGAGGTAAAACCTCTGAGGGACAAGTACCTACAGATCCCAAATTTTTTGAATCCTTCCGGGATGATGCTCAAGAGGATCCCGCAATTGATCTTAGTTTCCACCGTTCTCGAGCTGAGAAATGGAAAGTTGTCAACTCTCCTACTCGCCCTCTCAAGGTTCCTCGTGTAGTTTCATTTGTTAAATCAAGTGATGAAGACGCCAAGGCTGAGATTCCCCTGAGTGTTCATGTTGAAGCATCGGCAGGTACAGAGACTTCTGAGCCGAACAAGGGGTTCCTCTCCCCCCGAGGTTGAAGATCTAAGGGTTGAACCCTCGAGAGATTCTTCCTATCCTTCTCCCCAGGATATGCTCAGGGAGATATCATTTGGCCGGGCTTTTATCGGGGATGATCATTGGAGTCATCTCAGGGACGCGCCTCTGACGAGTCGTCTTCAAAATATCTTCAACGGCGCATCTTATGTATGTTTTATTCCTAACTCTTGCCTCGCCCATTTGCTTGCTAGATTTTTAATATTATTTTTTTTTATAGATGGTGGCCGAGTTCGTTGAGCTGGTTCAGACGCATCAACATCAAGCTGATTGAATAAGGCATCTTAAAGCTCAGCTGAAAGAGAGTGAGGATAGCCATGCTTGGGTCGAATCGTCTTATCAGAAAGAAGTTGGCAGTGCCCAAGTGTTTACCGACCACTGTTTGGCAAAGCAGATGGAGGCTGAGGAGAAAGCCTCTTTAGCAGAGGAAAAGGCAGTGTCACTTCAAAACTTGTTGTCCTCTGTCCAAGAATCAATGCTTAAAGCTGAACAGGAAGCGGAGCAATCCAAGTTGGTGTATGAAAAGAAAATTGAAGACTTGGAGTGCCAAGCTTTGACGGTCGAATCCTTATCTAAAGAGGCCAGGCTGGAACTCGAAGTCTAAGGGGTAGACCGTTTCAAAAGATCCCCTGCCTACGATGCCCTTCTCCTTCAAGAGTTTCAGCGAGAGCTAGTTTCAGCTGGCAAGTTCTTTAAGGTTAAGAATCGGACAACTAAAAAAGCCCGAACCAACTGGGAGCTGTCGATCAAGAATCACGTGGATCTATCCTTGGAATCTCTTCGGAATCAGATGAAGAGAGGCAGATGGCCCCATCCCAAGCATTTTGAGGTTCCATTCAAGCACACCCTCTCGACTTTTTACGCCAGTCAAGAATCGGTCGTGGAAGGTGTGGTGCCTGATGTCGAACCGATCCCGGGAGAATATTACAGCCAATGGATGGATGAATCGGTCGATACGATCGCTTAGCCTTCCAATGAAAGTCTGCTCCGCGAGTATGAAATGGTGCCCGACCCAAGTATTGGCAAGAGTTCTAAATCTTCACAACCTTGATTTTTTGTAGAATTTTCATAAATTTTTGTAAAGATTCTTTTTGTTTTCTTTTGTAACAATTCTTGTTACATTCTTTGTAACAATTCTTTGTAGACTAATGAAATTCCAATTTAACAAATTCTGAAAACCGAGTGGTTTTGATCTGATTTATTGCTCAAGGAATTTCACCAAGTATCTTCATCTTGATTATTGTTATCGAGTATCTTATTAAACTGGCTATTTCAATCTTTATGCCAAGTATCTTATTAAACTGGCTAATTCTGATGTTCGGGTAACCTCACTGAGTATCTTATTAAACCGATTGTCACCCGAATAATTTTTAATGTCAAGTATCTTATTAAACTGGCTATTTCTTATGTTTGGGTAACCTCACCGAGTATCTGATTAAACTAGTTTCGTTACCCGAATAATTTTTAACGTCAAGTATCTTATTAAACTGACTATTTCTGATGTTCGGATAACCTCACCGAGTATCTTATTAAACTGGTTCGTTGCCCGAATAATTTTTAACGTCAAGTATCTTATTAAACTGGCTAGTATTATTAACCGAGTCATCTTAAAACAGGCAAGTAGATTTATACTTGTGTTTCATACTCGGTTGCTACCCAAACGTTACATCAAGGCTCACCATGATCATATGTTTTGAGTCCTTACACATTACCGAGGACGTCTCCCCAGTTTTTATGTGCAAGTGTTTTCCAAATAGTTAAGCTTTTCGAACCGCTTAACACAGCTACGCATTTCACAAGAATTTTTTCCGATAGCGTCCCGAGCCTTTTTCCAAAATCTGGTGCATCGAGTTTGCCTTTTTACTAAGGTCAGTTGACCTTACTCGGCTGGCATGCTCCTTCAAGCTTCTCCGCCCATTCGGGAATCAATGGTCCCGAGTATTCTAATTGCATGTTCTTATTATCATGCTTGTCTTTCATATGTTCTTAATATCATATGCTTCATTTTTCGGAAATCCTGAGTTTGCTTTTTATTTATAACTGTAAAATAACCAAAGATTTAAGTTCCAAAGCTTAATATTTGACCTAACTAAAATTGTCCTGACTAGGAAAGAAAAAACAGAAAATAATTTAAGGATAGAAATTTTTTAGTTATTGGGCATTGCATGGTCGGGGTAAAACCCCTCCATTGGGTCGTGCAATCCAATATGCTCCATGGCTAGCTATTCCTTCGATTTTGTACGGGCCTTCCCACTTATCAGTCAGGGAACATGCAGCTTTATTTTTTGTGTTCAATGACACCTGCTTGAGTACCAGGTCTCCTAGTTGGAATTTCCTGACCCGAACATGAGAGTTGTAACGGTGAGCTACTCTTTGCTAATATGTCATATTTCGTATTCGGGACTTCTCCCTTTTCTCTTCTAGCTCATCTAGACTTTGTAATAACATATCAACATTTTGTTCTTCATCATATAGCCTGATTCGGGGTGATACATATGACGTTTCTATTGGGATAACAGCTTCTGTTACAAACGCTAAAGTGAATGGAGTCTCTCTTATTGAAGTTCTTGTTGTCGTCCGATATGCCCATAATACTTCGGGTAGTTTTTCAACCCAACTTTCTTTCTTGGCATCTAGCTTTGCTTTGATTGTGTGCTTGATGATTTTGTTCACTGCTTCAACCTGCCCATTTGTTTGAGGGTGGGCAGGTGTGGCATAGTAATTGGCAATCCGGTACTCTTTGCACAGTTGTCTGAATTTCAGGTTATCGAACTGGGTGCCGTTGTCAGTGATTATGGTGTTTGGGACTCCAAACCTATAAAGTATATTCTTTTTCATGAAATTTGTGGTATTTTCTTCTGTGATGTGCACCAATGCTTCAGCTTCTGCCCACTTTGTGAAATAGTCAACGGCTACTATGGCATACTTCTCTCCACCCCCTGTCCCGGCTGGCATTGAGCCGATTAAATCCAAATCCCACATGGCAAATGGCCATGAGGATGTGAGGTTTCTGAGTTGTTCAGGAGGTTGTCGAATATCATTAACGATCATTTGGCAAGTATTGCAACTCTCCGAACATCGTTGTGCATCTGAGAATAAAGTAGACCAATAATAACCTTGTCTGAGTACCTTGTGTGCTAAAACTTTACCACCAGTGTGATTTTCGTAAACTCCTTTATGGATTTCCTGTAATATCCGATATGCATCCTCCTCTGACACACATCTTTGGAGTGTTCTGAAAAGCCCCCTTCTATATGGTTCTCCTCTAACAAACGTGTACCTTGCTGATCGATACCTGATATGTTTTGCTTGTAAGTGATCTTTCGGGAGCACGCCTTCTTCCAGGAATCTTTTCAGTTGAGTTATCCAACCGTCTGGCGGTGTTCAGATTTCTAAAATTTATAAGTTTTTCGATTCAGCTGTGCTCGGTTTGAGGAGATGTGCAACCGAAATAGTTTTTGGCCTGATTGTGGTTGTTGCTAATGCTAGTTTGTATAAACCGTCTGCCTTTTCGTTCTCCTCCCTTGGGATCTAGGCAATCCTATATTCTTTGAATTTCTGGAGGAGCTGTTTTGCAATGTCATGGTAGGCTATCATGCCTTCATCCTTGGCTTGGTATTCGTCCAGAACTTGGCTGACAACTAACTGTGAATCGCTGAATATCTCGACTTCATCTGCCCCGAGAGCTATGCAGACTCTGAGTCCAGCTAGTAGCACCTCGTACTCAGCTTGATTGTTGGTTGCTTTGAAATCAAACCTCATTGCACATTCGACATCATCTCCTTCTGGAGTGCATATTACAATCCTTGCCCTACTACCGTGAGTGTTTGAAGAGCCATCAACATATAATTTCCATGGGAAATTTTTTCCCAACGTCTTTTTTGCTTCCAGGTTTGGCTCTGTGAACTCTGCTATAAAATCTACCACTGCTTGCCCTTTGAGAGATGTCCTGAGGACGTAGTGGATATCGAATTCACTTAGCTCGATTGTTAGTCTTCCTAAAATCTCTGGCTTCTGTAAAATTTGTTTCAATGGGCAGTGGGTGAGAACCTGAATTGTATGAGCCTGAAAGTATGGCCTTAGCTTCCTTGCTGCTAAAACCAATGCTAGGACCAATTTTCTCCCTATGAATACCTGGTCTCGGCGGGTAAAAGCGCCTTGTTGGTATAGTACACTGGCTTTTGTACTCCATCTTCTGTTCTGACTAGGACTGAGCTTGCTGCTAGTTCTGTAATTGATAAGTATAAATGGAGTATCTCTCCCATTTAAAGTTTCGAAAGGATGAAAGCCTGCCCTAAGTACTCTTTGATTTTTAAGAATGCCTGCTCGCACTCTTCGTTCAATTCGAGTCCTTTTCCTTTTTTAATTACTTTGAAAAAGGGTGCACATCTATCAGTGGCCTTTGAGATGAATCTACCCAAAGAAGCTAAGCATTCTGTTAGGCGTTGTAGTTCTTTTAGTGTCCTTGGTGAAGTCATTCTCTACAGGGCTTGTATCTTTTCAGGATTGACTTCGATTCCCCTTTGGTGAACTTGAAAACCCAGGAACCTTCCTGAAGGAACTCCGAATAAACACTTGTTCGGATTCAGCTTCATTTGGTATCTCCTCAAAATATCAAATGTCTCTCGCAGGTCTGAGGTATGCTTGTCTGCCGAGATGCTCTTGGTCAGCATGTCATCAATGTACACTTCTATGTTCCTTCCTATTTGCTGTGTGAAGATTCTGTTGACCAACATTTGATATGTTGCCCCTGTATTTTTTAACCCGAAGAGTATTACTGTGTAACAGTACAAGCCCTGATCAGTTGTGAATGCTGTTTTTTTTTCGTCAGCCTTGTTCATCCGGATTTGGTTATATCCCGAGTAGGCGTCCATGAAACTGAGCAATTCGTGGCCTGATGTAGCGTCCACCGACTGATCTATCCTCGGAAGTGAAAAACTGTCTTTTGGGCATGCCTTGTTCAAATCTATGAAATCTACGCACATTCTCCATTGTCCATTTTTCTTTTGGACGAGGACTACATTAGCTACCCATTGAGGGTAGTTGATCTCTCTAATCGACCCTACGGCGAGTAGCTTTTCTACTTCTTGTTTGATTACCTGACTTCTCTTGAGATTGAATGACCTTCTCTTTTGTATCACTGGTTTTGCATTTGGGACTACCGCGAGATGATGAGATATTATTCGGGCGTCTATCCCGACCATGTATTCGTGACTCCAGGCGAACACATCCTTGTATTCTTTAAGTAGATCAGTAAGGCTTTGTTTGACTTTTCCTTCCAGGTTGGCCCCGATCTTGATCTTCTTATCTGGTTCATCTTCTTTCAAGATAATTTCTTCGACCGGTTCATTTTTGGATTCATTCGACTCTTCCCTTGGATCAAATTCGAATGACAGTGACTCTTTGTTCTGACTCGGCTGCATTATAGTGCATACCTGTTCACCATTATTTTTGTCTTTGTATACTGACAGGTTAGCTCTTCGGGCCACTCTTGAGATCCCTTGACCACACCGACCCCCTGTTCAGTCAGAAACTTGATCATCAATGCATAAGTGTTTGTTGCAAGAAATATCCCGGAAGATGGAGGTTATTTCTTCCATCAACGGTGTGTATGCCATATTATAAATTTAGTTGTACATATTGGTTTAAAGCAAGTAAGCAACCAAATAGATCGCATCATAGATGCCATTTCTTGGATTCGCAGTTCTAATCCTAGATTCAGTGAATTCAAGAGACATTGTAAATTAAACGGTCTCAAACCCCGACGATTCCAAACTGATATGCCGGTAAAGTGGAACTCTACTTATTTAATGTTGTAAAATTGTTTGGAATATGATACAACCATTACATGTTTTTATAACATGAAATTGGCCGAAACAGGACAACTTAGTCCAAAAATACTTACCACAGACGATTGGTATGTGGCAAAGATTTTTGTTCAATTTTTAAAGATTTTTTACAAAGCCACTGTAACTTTTTCCGGGGTATATTACCCCACATCTTTCCAGACAATCCATCAGATAGTGGAAATGTCTGAACTGTTAAACAGTTATAGAGAAGATGAACATCTAGGCGCTGCAGTTGTTGTCATGGAGACAAAGTTGAAAAAATATTGGGCTAACATTCCTCTACTTTATGCCTTAAGTGCTATAGTAGATCCTAGGGTTAAATTATCTGGTTTAGAAGTTTTGCTTGAGTTTATTGGTATTAATTTGTCAATAGATTATTCAGAACAAATTACTGACATTCGAACCAAGTTGTTCGAGATTTTTCATATTTATGATAGCAGGTTTGGCAACATTGACATCCCCCAATCAACACGACCGGAGACAGAGCCGAAGCAAACAAGTTGGAGCCTTCTGAAACGCCGAAAAAAAAGACAAATCAGCAAGTACTTCTTCAGGGCAAAGATCTAGCCTATCTTCTTGTACCGAACTTATTAAGTACCTTGAACCACAGTTCGATGCTGTTGAAAACAAGGAAGAGTTTGATTTGTTGTTATTGTGGAAGACCTATACGTACAGGTATCCAGTTCTGTCACACTTAGCACGTGACGTACTGGTTATTCCAGTGTCAACGGTGTCTTCAGAACAAGCTTTCAGCACCAGTGGACTCATAATTGAACCAAGAAGAAGATGTTTGTCTCCAGAGATGGTGGAGATACTAACATGCCTTCGAGATTGAGAGCATGCTAAAAAAATGTTGCAAAATCTAACTGTAGATAAAGAACTTATTCTAAATTTCGACAATCTATATATTGATGACCCTTCAGGTAGTGGCCAAGGCCAGAACTAGGTTATACTTTTACATATGTATTTATTATTTACTTGTAAGTTGTAAAACGGTTGCACTCTTTTTCCCTTACCAAGTTTTTATCCCACTGAGTTTTTCTTGATAAGGTTTTTAATGAGGCAATCATGTAGATATGTAATACTGAATTCCATAAGTGAAAAATAAATAAATAATTAAAAAATTGTTCGTTCTATTTATTCATTTCAAATCCTAATAATTGTTCGTTCTCTTCATTCATTTTAAATTCTAAATCCTTAACCATAAACCCTAAACCCTAAACCCTAAACTCTAAACTCTAAACTCTAAATCCAAGCAAACGTAATTTGGAAAAAAAATTAGACCAAAAGACTAGCCCGCCGGACCAGGCCGGACAGGCCTGGCCCGCTTGGCCCACCTGGACCACCAGAAGAGCCCGGTGGGCAGGCCTGGTACTGCATGCAGGCACGGCCCGTCTGAGGCAGGCCGGCTTGCTGTGCCGGGCCTGCTTCTCTGGAAACAGGCAGGGCAAAGCCAGCCCGTGACACCGTCGCGTGCCAGGCCCAGCCAGGCCTGTTTCCTCAAATGGACTGGCCAGGCCGTGCCTAATAGACCGGGCTAGTCCATTTTTACACCACTAGGTTCGGATGGGTTTTGTAAAATCCAAACCCTCACCCGCGAAAATTTTCTTCACCCACACCTGCCCTCGAACTCGAGTAGGTAAGCGGGTTCGCGGGCGGGTTTGAACACGCGGGTTATGGCTGCACCCATACCCTCACTCGCGAACCCGCGAAACAATGTTGGTTCATGGGTGGATGCTTCACCAACGGGATACCCATAAACCCACGAACCCGCGATTTGTCATTTGTAAATTTCCACATATAATCACCTATTGAATACTTAATTGAATTAAATTTTCATTTCTAATTCCTTACTTGATACATTACAAAACAATAATAGCTATAAAAATAAAACGACTAAAAATAATTCAAATGTCTATGTATGTTTATATAAAAGTATTTTATTTATGCAGGTTCGCGAGTCCAACCCGCGGGTTCGTTTTTCCAACCCGCACCCGCCTATGAACTCACTAGGTTTTTCATTAAACGGGTTCGCGGGTCCGCGGATCGTAAATTCACCATCCACACCCGACCCTACAGGGTCGGGTCGGGTTGGGTTCGGGCAGGTGCTCGCGGGTGCGGGTCAAATTGCCATCCCTAGTGACGCATTCACGTGAAACCTATCTTGTTATGCTTCTTTTGCTAAAAAAACGTCGTCTTTCATTAGGCGTCTAAGGCCATGTTTGGCACATATGATTGGCTTGGGATTGGACTATTGGGTTCAAACAATAAATAGCACTTTTTGAATGTAGTATTTCAATACTGTCACTGCTTTAATAACTTATGTTTAAAAGACACTTATTATGGTGAACAGACAAAAATACCCTCAATAGTTGTTCCACATCAGATTTCTTTCATTCATTTTACAGTGATAGTTTTGAAGTAGAGAGAGAAAATCTCGTTTAAACTCAAACAATCACTCGAACGACGACGGAGTGGCGCTACGCAGACGTATTAGGGGGTCGAGCTTTTTTTTCATGTCAGTACTTAATATGCTCGAAATATAATTACAAAAGGCTCAGATCCTTTAGTAAAAGTCTCGAACCCAGTTAAAAAAAAGCTCGGAAACTTAATAAAAAAGCTCGAATTCAGTAAAAAAAAGCTCGAGCTTTTTTTAATTGGTTCGACCTTTTTTGTTAATTGTCCTAGTTTTTTTACTGGGTTCGAGCTTTTTTACTAAGTTCCCGAGCTTTTTTTTTAAACTTAGCAAAAAGGCTCGAACACAGTAAAAAAAAGCTCGGGAACTTAGCAAAAAAGCTCGGACACTTGACAAAAAATCTCGAACTCTTACCAAAAAGCTCGAACTCTTTTTTAATGGGTTCGAGCTTTTTTGCCAAGTGCCCGAACCTTTTTTTACTGGATTCAAGTTTTTTTACCAAGTGCCCAAGCTTTTTTTTAACTTGACAACAAAAAAGCTCGAACCAAGTAAAAAAAAGCTCGGGCACTTGACAAAAAAGCTCGAACCCATTAAAAAAAAGCTCGGGCACTTGGTAAAAAAGCTCGAACCCATTAAAAAATAATCGAGCTTTTTTGGTAAGGGTTCGAGTTTTGTTGCCAAGTGACCGAGCTTTTTTTTACTTGGTTCGAGTTTTTTTACCAAGTGCCTAAGCTTTTTTTTAACTTAGCAAAAAGGCTCGAACCAAATAAAAAAAAGCTAGGCCACTTGACAAAAAAACTCGAACATTTTAAAAAAAAGCTCAGACACTTGGTAAAAACGCTCGAACTCATTAAAAAAAAAACTCGAGCTTTTTTTATAAGGGTTCGAGCTTTTTTAAAGCTCGAGTTTTTTTGTCAAATGTCCGAGTTTTTTTTTTGCTCGAGCTTTTTTATCAAGGGTTTGAAATTTTTTGAACCATATCAAAAACGCTCGGAGTAAATCTCAGACATTAACTTAACAAAAAAACTCGAAGACAAATCAAAAAAGCTCGGAGGAGTATAAAAAAATCTCGAAATCATATCAAAATAGCTCGGACACTAATCAAAAAAGCTCGAAGTATTTTAAAAAAGCCTCGAACAGAATCTGGAGACTAAATGTTCATACATATTCATATAAAGATTGGGACAACAAATCATAACGAATGGATACATTGTTAAACCACATAGAAATATATGACAATATATAAATGAAGATCATAAATGTATGCTATTTTTTTGTGCAGAATCTGGAGAGAGACAAGTTTTTTGGAGAGAGAGATGGGTTATAGATCGATTTTCAGACAACTATTTTAGAGAGAGAGGGGGGAGTTATCGTTTTCAAAGTGTAGATAGAAACACAATGAGAATAAAAAATAGATTATTTAAGGGCAATTTGGGTAGTTCACCATAATAAGTGTCTTTTAAACTTAAGTTATTAAAGCGGTGACATCATTACAACACACACAAAAAATGTGACAAATCTCACCATTTCCACTTGGACTATTTTAGTCCTTTTCCTATGTGTTGGTGATGTTTTGGAACATGGGATTATTAGTCCCAAAAGAAAAATAGTCTCATATTTATGGGATTAAATAAATTTACCTCCAACCTCATCTCTATTTATCCTATGACTATTTTACACGTGGTCCCCACCCATTTATTTGATTTCTCATTTACTTTTATCTTTATTTATTCCATGTTTTATCTTATTTTCTAATTTTTTATGGTTATTTAGTCATTTTAGGTAAAAAAAAATTACCTTCTAACCTATTGTTGATATCTTTAAAATTATTATAGTTAACAATAATATATATATTAAAAATATTTTTGGATATTGTTACTTTAATAATATATAAATTAAAACATTTATTCTTTAAATACATATTTTTATATTTTTTATCAAATTAAAAATTATATTATATTTAGTCCAATCATATGTTTCATCAAACAAAACGTAGTATTAATTTAATCTAGTCCAATGTTTTTTCAAGCACAGTATAGTATTAATTTAATCCAATTCAGTCCAGTCAAATCTCATCTAATTCCAGTCTCATCTCAATTCAATATAATCTCATGAAATAGTCCAATCCAATCCCACGCACAAAGCAGGACCTCAGTGTCACTTATGTGAGCTCAGCTCATGTGATAATTTGCTTTGAAAATTTTTAAAACCACGTCTGATGTGAGTTGTTGGCACGGCTTATTTGGTGAGGTCCCTTGAATATTTTCATATATTCATTTTTGACCTGCATATTTTAGATGCAACTTTTCATTTTTTGTTTTGGTGATATCTCTCTCGATATAACTCGGATTTACTTGATTCAAAAACCGAAATCGAGTGTTTTGAAGAGATCTACAAACCCCAAGCATTTTTAGAACCAAAGGATGTCTTGATTATTCACAGTGTTCAGATTTTCAGTTCGAAATTTCATCATTGTTTGGTAAAATCATATTCTTCTTAGTTTTCTTCTTTGATCTTTTCATTGACGAATATAATATGATTAAGAAGCATGACTATGATGATTTTGATTACATGTTATGGTTTGTTCTATTGATTTTCAAGTTTAGCTAGATTTAGTTTAAATTGAATGATTTGTGTTAAACTTGATAATCATGAAATTGAATCTAGAAATCTTTTGTTCTTGTGTTTAATTGTTTATTTCTATACTTGATTTCATTTTCTAAGAACTAGGTCATTTACAATTGGTGTCTCTATTTTTCTTTACTAGTTCTTAGTTTATAACATGCTTAGGTTGTCTAGATATATTTGTGTTGATCTTTGAAAACATTATCTAGTTATCTAGTTGCATGTTCATAGAGTTTGCTTGATCTACTTGCTCTATTTGTTTGTGTTTGCGTCATTTGCATCCACTTAGATCATTTCCTTGTAAAAGGTTGAAGTCTCTTGTTGAAGTGAGTGAAGCTTTGACTTGAGCAAGAAGACTTGGCCATGATCAGGGTGATCCGGATAGTCAAGTAAGGAAGTCTTAGTTAGGATCGGGGAGATCCGAATAACTAAGCAAGGAGTCTCAACTAGAGTCGGGAGGACTCGGATAGTTGAGCAAGAAGTCTTGTCTTAGGTCAGGAGGATCTGGATAGGTGAGCGAGGAATCTTCCTAGAGACAGGAGGTTTTGGATAGGAAGTCGGCATAGTATATCACTAGGTTCAAGGGTAGAGTAAGGGTGATAGCTTGAGTGTGTAACTCTTATTTGAAATAGTGGATTTGCTTTTACCGGTTGTTGTGGTATCAACCCGTGGATGTTTCCTCTTAGGAGGTTTTACCACGTAAATATCTTGTATTGATTTTTAGCATCTTTAATTTCTTCACTTAGTTGATTTATGTTGCTTGAACATTTGCTTTGTCATATATCATTTTGGATATTATACTAAGTGTTGTATAAGATTGCTTGAGTTTTTAAAGAAGATTAGCATATACATATTCACCCCTAGGTATATTTTACACTATAATTGGTTAAGGGAATTTACACCTATCAACTAGATTTATATGATCAACAATGGTTGAATACCACTATCCATTCTAGCTTAATGGCAAGAGCATTCGGTTCGAGTCGCTGTCATTACGGGCGGTATAGAAAATATGGTTGAATACTTTATCTCATTTGGTCATCAAGTTCATTATTATTATTGTTACTTAAGTAAGGTTGTGTGTCATTATATTACATAATTACATAAATTTAGGGGGTTTTTAAGGAGGGGGAGGACTCGAACCCGTAACCTAGTGGTACAGTTGTAAGGGGTTTTACCACCAGATCAATCTCATCTCGTCTATTCTATTTTAAATCTTAGTAGATCTAAATTTAACTCAATTCTAAAGTGTGGAAATGGTGGGAAATGCCACCTTTTTTTTGGTGAGTTGTAGTGATGTCACCGTTATAATAAGTTATGTTTAAAAAGCATCTATTATGGTGAGCTACCGAAATTGCCCTTAAATAATAATAAAAAAATCTTTAAAGGCTGTCGTCCAAAAAAGTTGTCTGATAATCAATCACCTACTCCATTTTTTCTTCAGAAAACGAGCTCCATTCCAGATATTGCACAAGAAGGTAAATTAATATTTCTGATCTTCATTTCCATTTTTTCTTGTATTTATATGTGGTATAACACTGTATGAAAATTTATGAATATGTTGTCTCAATTTTTTTATGTTTATGTCCTCAAGTTGTAAACTTTTAATAAAAAATGAATGAACATGTATGCATATTTTTTTGTATATATATTTGGCTGAGTTGAGTTGTAGTGGTGCAAAAAAGTTTATAATCTTGGGCATAAAAGCTGGAAAGCTTTAAAAAAAAAACTCGAAACATTAGGAAAAAAGCTCGATCCAAAAAATAGATGCTAGATACGTAAAAAGAAAAGCTCGATCCCTCGAAAAAAGGCTCGATCCATCAGAAAAAAAGCTCGATCCCTAAAAAAAAGCTCGATCCTTGACAAAAAAAGCTCGATCCCTCATAAAAAAAGCTCGATCTCTCACCGAAAAAGCTCGATCCGGCACAAAAAAGCTCGATTCCTCACAAAAAAAACTCGATTCCTAAAATAGAAAGGGCGAGCCATATTTGAAAAAAGCTCAAGCTATATGAAAAAAACCTCGAGCCATATTAAAAAAAACTCGATTATGTAGAAATAGAGCTCGGTCTTGACTAAAAAAAGCTCGATCCAGTTAGAAAAAGCTCGATCATGTACAAAAACGGCTCGATCAGTTAAAAAAAAGCTCGATCAGTTAAAAAAAAGCTTCATCTCTTACACTTGTGATTTTTGTTTAATCCTTTATAATTGTAAATTTAATATGAAATATTTATTTCTTAATAATGTATTTTTCGATGGTTTTGACAGGTCAATGGATAGGGTGAGAATAATCATATCTTACAACGGTCGATGGGAGCAATTACCCAACAGAAATTAGAGGTATTTAGGTTCCGATAACCAAGGTTTGTATGTGTCAAAGAATTTGAGTTACGACGAACTGGTGTCGATCGTGCAAACCATTGTGAAGTTTGATAAGAACAAATACAGTGTTGAGCTACAGTCTCTATCAATTGTTCCTGGGACTACATATCGTACATTTATAAGAAACAATGATGATGTTCAGTTTATGCTTGGGGAAGATAGGGTGATCCCTCAAGTATGTGATAGTCTAATCGAGAGGCCAGTAGGAGGTGTCATTGGTGAAGATATCCCTGATTGTGATAACACCCAACAATTTCTATCGGCAGGCGGAAGCAACCAGTTGTTCACAGAAAAAAGTGGGATTGATGGTCGGGAAAACATATGTGTTGTCCCACCGGAAGTAGCCGTCCATGATAATATATCGGGTCCTCAATTCGACGATGTATTTGGTTGTCAAATTGAGATGAATGATAGACAGTACAACCACCAATACAATGACATCAACAATGAGCAGAATACATCACTGAATGTTGGGGTGAATCATGAGGGCAATTTCAATTCTGTAGAAAATGTAGAGGACAATCAGAATGATGAAGAACCTATCGAAACGGAAAGACGTGTAAGACCTATACACAGATTTAGTTCAGTGCACCAGATATATTTGGGACCTCCAAGGGGAGGGCTAATGTAACTCCAGATGATTCTGATAATGCCACAACATGGGTTATTCCAGGAGCAGAATCATACTCGTTTGGTATTGGTGGAAGTAGGAACTTGGTTGAAGATGAACCGACAAACATGATATATAAAGGCCAATTTTTTCCAACGAAAAAGGATTTGAAGAGACTAGTAGGCCATTTTGCAATGCGGCAGAACTTCGAGTGGAAGGTGAAAAGGTTCAATAAGACAACATTACATCTAGTTTGTTTGATGGGAAATTGTACGTGGAAGTTAAGAGCAGTGAGGAGAGATGAAGACACATACTTTCAAGTAAGAAGTTTTGTCAACGAACACACTTATCCGTTAAAGAAAATTCACCGCCGCTACCGACAAGCTAGTGCAGTCATAATTGGAGAAGTTATTGCACCTAGACTTCAACAACAAGATGGTCGACTAATGCGTCCGAAGGACATAATCGCCAACATGAAATCAATGTATGGAATCCAAATCATGTACAGTAAGGCACACGCCGCCCTCGATTATACGTTGTCACTGACATATGGAACGCATGAGGAAACCTTCCAACTGCTTCCATCATTTGGTTACGTTTTGGAACAACAAAATCTCTATACAATCACTGACTTACAGTGCGACGAAGATGGTAAATTTCTGTACTTCTTCATGTCGATTGGTGTCTCACTTAGAGGATTCCAGATGTGTATGCGTCCAGTCATTGCCGTTGATGGTACCCATTTGAAGGGACGATTCCGGGGTACAATGTTTGTTGCAACAGCACAAGATGGGAATTAACAGGTGTATCCAATTGCTTTTGGGTACGGCGACTCAGAAAACAACCTTTCATGGGAATGGTTTTTGGATTGCTTGAAGGGTGCCCTAGGTCATATTGATGAGCTAGTTTTCATTTCCAATAGGCATGCAAGCAATGAAGCAGGGATTTCTAAAGTGTTCCCTTATGCCACCCATACCATATGTTGTTGGCAATTTGCTGAAAATATCAAAAAGTGATATCATAGGAAGAATGTTGCAGTAATAATGGACAAAGCAGCTCGTGCATATACTGAGTTTGAATATAACCAGCATATGATTATGTAATTGATGTCAGTCCACACAAGTGGTCCCGTGTACACTGCCCGGAAAGAAGGTACAGGGTGATGACGACAAATGCTACAGAATGCATAAAATCATGCCTAAAATTTGCACGCCAACTGCCTATGTTGACTCTGGCTGAGTTCATTAGGAATATGATGCAACGGTGGTTTCACGATCGCTATAGAGCTGCACAAACCATGCGTCATCAGATGACCTACTCAGCACATCTTGTGCTCTTAAAACGTATGGAGAAGTGTGGTTTTTTAACCGTAAATCCAGTAGACTGGAACATTTTCTCGGTCAAACGGTCTGGAAAACAGTGGACTGTTGATTTAGCCCGGAAGACTTGTACTTGCAACAAATTTCAAATGGATCATTTTCCATGTTCTCATGCCCTTGCGGCGACACGGTATTGACTCCACATTAATGAAACTTGGACTTGACAACTTTGTGTTCGGACTGATCATTTTCTCGGTGAAGCTGATAGTTTTCAATTTTTTTTACAGGGACCGAAACTTGGACTTGACAACTTTATGTGCGGACTACTACAAGAGACAGACACTTATTGACGCGTACTCGGTTCCTATTATACGGGTGGGCCATTCTTCCACCTGGGTTGTGCCATCTGACATTGCTTATAGGGTGATTTTGAATCCAAACTCCAGGAGATAAGCAGGACGCCCGAGGGCAGGTCGCCATGTCTCATCTTCGGAGAGGACAACTACACAATCCTGTAGAAGATGTGGACAACCAGGGCATAATTCCAGGAGATGTCCTAATCCACCTATGATTAATGAAGGTACAAGCAGAGGTGTTCCCGATGAATACCGCCGCAAATGTAGCATCTGCCATTCAATTGGACACAACAAACAAATGTGCCATAGCATTAACTCTAATAGGGAATGAATGACAAAGTTTTGATTACATTGAAAACTTTTGGAAGTGTATCAGATTGTAATAATTTGGAATTGCAATAATTACTTATTAATGAATGAATTAATATTGATGAATTAATTACATGTCTGTGTACATAAAAAATGGTAATATACAACCAATCACTAGGCGGGCCTGGAGTTAGAAAACATCTCCACTGCCATTTTCTCCCGAATGATCCCCATGTCGTCCTCTGACCAATCAAAAGGCTTTCGACCCGCCAGTAAGTACTCGATAAGTCTCAAAGTATGGGGACCACATTTACCTTTGCAATTCGACACATAAAACACCATTACAAATCGTTCATAAAGAATATCTAAACACGTGAATGAAATAGAATGTCTTACGATTTTTTTTGTTTGGGGATTGTAGAAGTATGCACCAGGCTGACCGAGAAGGGCTTATTTTCCCGAGGGAACGCCCGACGGCCAGCTCGTCGTGCTGTGTGGAACCCCACGTCACTCAACATGGAGGGTAAAACCATCGTAATGGTCGGACCTGCTGGTGCTTGATCTGATAAGGGACTTCCTGTCTTCAGGGGTCAAAAATGTCAATCTTCCCTCGACAAAGTTCGACAGTCACCACCAGCCAATGTTGGCCCCCAACGTTGTACGGAATCAGCACCTGTAATAGTATGCATACCGTGTTAGCTCAGGATATACGAACTGTTTATTTTTTAAATCATCTCCATCATTTAACACTTACCAGGTCAACCTCGTGCCATGGGCGGTTTCCACTCATGGTTGCTCCACAGACCATCAGAAGGTCCTCTTCCAATCATCGGGACAGTAACACATTTCACCTTGCCGTGGTCACTGCTCTGTGCGAATCACGAGGCATCATCCTCTCCCACATGTACAACATAAGTGGTTGTACAAGTATTAACAATATCATATTAATAATACAAAACCAGAAAATGCGATTCGATTCCCAAAATTTAAATCTACTTACATAAAATTGTGTATCCAACACGTTGATCCTCTGGTTGTACACATTGTGGAATCCTCGCTGACACTTGCGAAGAATATGGAGGTATGCGTCCATATGCTGACAAACAATAAAACCACCGTAATTGTTAACAATTCAACAATATTTACACAAACGTTAATATGAAAATCACGTAACTATGTACCATGTCCTCTAAGTCCAAGAAGTTGGACTGCATACGCATGAACCATCCCGCGGTAACTGGTGCCAGCACGTCCACATCATGTCTGTTTAATGATTGAATTAGCTTAGCTATACATAAATTTGAATAAACATGAAACGTACATCCATTTTTATTATAAAAAGTTGGACTCACAGTTCCCCGTTGATGTTCCTCTTGAAGGCTTTGTATGCCACAAGCTGGTCAGCATCCGTCAAAAATGTGTTCCACGGACTCGGGCCATGTCATCAACCTCTTTGGACGACATGGATCTGTGTAAGGGCTCATCAACTGCCATCCCACTTAACTAAACGCTTCGATGTATTGGCCGGGGGAGGGGACCGCTCCGACGCCACATACGTGCTGGGTGGGGGTGGAAAACTGAACCTGCCTATGCCTATGCCTTTCTCTTTAAGGGTCCGTCTCATATCCCTCACTGTCACTAGGCCTTAAACCCCCAGCAACGGGCACAGATGCCTCACTTTCAATGGTCCTATCTGTTAAACCCCCACCCTCTGTACCACTGATCCCTCCTAAGGTAGTCTGATCAGGGACCGGAGGCGGTATATCATCCATGTCATCTTCTACATACAAGCTTCCCCCTCGACTAACCAGGTATAGTATGGTGCCTGTCTCTCAGCTTGTGTCGGCACCAGTTCCTTCCTCGCAAACATCTGAAATTTTAGTTAGAACAATGTTATTGTACAAATACTAACTAATAAAAACATTCACAAAATAAATACATACCCTGGCTTTGAAAATGTTTGCCAGCTTCTTCTCTCTCAGCTGTTTGGTCAACTCCCACTTCAAAATTCTGGGAGTCAGATCAGTAACCCTCCGGGCACCGACCTCTTTGGTCAAATCAGGGATCACCTCCAAAGCAAATATTTGCATTAAAGATAAGTACGATAAGTACAATAAGTATCCATAATATTTTGGACACCAACAATAAAGTACAATTTGTAGTTCGAAGTTCTTACCAATAGGGCATGAGATAGACCGTATATGTTGTAGGTCTCCACCCTGTGTACGTCAGAGCCCTTTTCCTGCTGGCGTCGCTCGAATCCGTCTCTTCGCCCGCCAAGCGCATGCTTAAATGAGTAAATAGAATGCCTGTACACGTGGGCACCCTACGGGAACGCGTCGAACGCATCGAGCTCCTCAACCAGCCGAAACTACCAAACTGGAATCTGGAATCTTGAATCTCTCATCCACCCCCATCAGTATCCAGTTCAGCATATATAAGAGGCAGAGCTTGACAACATCGTACGCTTTTCCAAACTCTGCGCCGGTGACAACACCCCTAATCTCCTCCAACGACACCTCATCGGCTCCAGGAAAGTAACGCTCATGTATGCCATTCTCCACTGCTGCATACTTGGTGGTGTCTGGTACAACTCCAAACCGTAGTCTGGTGATCAGGCAAAATTCCTCCTTCGAAAACCTCACCGACTGGTTTCCTAACATGAAGTGCATCTCATCTGTTGGGCCGTTATGATGGAGCTCCCTCAAAAGCAACCGATGGATAATACCACCTGAAAACTTCATCTCATGATGTATCGTCAGGAAATGCCAGAAACATGACGCCATGAACCGACAGCGGTCTTCATCTGCAAATTCTACAGGGACACGGTTCAGCGTGTCATCTATATGGGCAAGGGCATCAAAATGGTTGTATCGAGTCAATTTGCCCTCGTACCAGTCTCCTTATGGAGTTTTTAAGTGAATCCCTCAACCTAATTCTCATCTGCAATGTAACAGAAATACAACATCATTAAACAGAACAAATAAAAAAGCTCGATCCAATTCAAAAAAAGCTCGAACCTATTGAAAAGAGCTCGAATCCTTTTTAAAAAAGCTCGATCCCTTTCAAAAAAGCTCGGTTCCTTTACAAAAAAGCTCGGTTCCTTTACAAAAAAGCCCGATCTCTTTTAAAAATGGCTCGATCCTTTAAAAAAAAAAGCTCGATCGCTTTCAAAAACGCTCGATCCAATTCAAAAACAGCTCGAACCTATTGAAAAAAGCTCGAATCCTTTTTTAAAAAGCTCGATCATTTTCAAAAAGGCTCGATCCAATTCAAAAAAAGCTCGATTCATTTTCAAAAAAGCTCAATCCCTTTCAAAAAAGCTCGATCCCTTTCAAAAAAGCTCGATCCCTTTTAAAAAAAGCTCGATCCCTTTCAAAAACACTCGATCCAATTCAAAAACAGCTCGAACATATTGAAAAAAGCTCGAATCCTTTTTTAAAAAGCTCGATCATTTTCAAAAAGGCTCGATCCAATTCAAAAAAAGCTCGATTCCTTTTCAAAAAAGCTCGATCCCTTTCAAAAAGGCTCGATCTAATTCAAAAAAAGCTCGACCCTATTGAAAAAGCTCAATCCCTTTTCTAAAATGCTCGATCCCTTTCAAAAAGGCTCGATCGAATTCAAAAAAACCTCGACTGACCAAAACCTAATTTTCACGAAAATAAAAGCTCGATAACCCAGATTTCATCTTCCTCGACTGATATTCAACCAAATTACAAACCCTAACCTAAACCACAACCATTTGCACATCTCTATTTTAACCGGTTTCTACAATTCCTATCAACAAAACTCAATTCTAACATGTAATGCAAGTTAACAACAACAAAAATGAGGAAAAATAACCAATCTTACATTTGTCAATCGCAGCTCTTCCGGTCACTTCACCGTCGATTAGTTTTCCGTCGGTTTGGCTGTTGCTTCTCTCTGACTTTGAAAATGACAACTTTCTCACTGTTTTAATATTTCAGGGTATTTTTGTCTGAACGACTTAAATGGTACCTTTTAAACATACATTAGTAAAGTGGTGATATTTGCACTACACCCCCTCAAATAGTGCCAATAATTTTTTGATCCCTTCTAAAGTTGAGTTTAGTATATGGGCTTTGAATAAGATATATGGACGTGCCATTGTTGAGATTAGATGCTACTCCAAAAGTAGGATACAACGACTCAAACCTGGACATTTCAAACGCTCTTACCCCAAAGTCACATGCGATAGTGTTTTGGTGCCAATTCAATCAACGATATGCTCTAACATTCAATACACAAATCTTGTGAACATATATTGTACTCCAAATGCTTTTCGGTTCCAAGCTGAGTTTTTATTATTATTATTTTTAATTATAAAAGGGTATTCTTAGTTTCTTATTTTGTAAAGAAAAAAAAGGGAAAAAGTGTTATGAAAATATTACTTAAATAGGTGTCACGTGTTGGTCAAGGTAAATTGCCAATTCTTTATCTTCCCACCATCTCTATTAACTTTCAAATTTTATGACCTAATTTATGATAATTATCACATATTAGGGATATTAAGATTTTAGTTCCTCTAGTTAGTATTAATCTGGGTTTGATCCACTAGTTTTTTAAATTACTAACTTTAGTCCACTAATTCTCTGACAATACATATTTCAGTCCCTACCGTTCAATTATGTTAGTTTTTCGTTGTCTTCTATTAGGTCAACAAAAGCATTATGGGAAATCTGGTAAAAACTTCTAGAAACCATCTGGAAGAAAGGTATAATAGTAATTTTCAAATTAATTTTAAAAAACAAATAAATATTATTAAATTAAATTATTATTATTATTATAAAAATATAAAATAAAATGTTCTATTATGAAAAGACATAAATACCCTTGATAAATTTATATAATTATAGATCTAACCAAATAATAATTACACATTAACCATAAAACTTTTCAAAATTATAAATTCACCTAAACCCAACAAACACTCCTTTCTTCATCTTCAATCAAAATTCTACACAGACAAAAAAAAATCAATCAATTCGTTTTTTTTTAAAACCCATCTCAGATCTACGATGGGTCTCTATTGTAGAACCCATAAGCAAACGAGAACACCATCGCAGATGGGTACCTATCTACGATTGAAGTTCTTCATCGTAGATCGAAGATCGATCTGTTTGACCGGAGATCGATGGGCTCCTCCATCGCACAGAACGATTGGCTCCTCTCTCGCACAAATCAACTAGTTCGTCTCTTGTGCAGATCGACCAGCTCCTCCGTATAAGGAGTTGATCCTTTATTGGCGGTGGAATGGCTACATCGTCGTTGAGTGTTTATCTTGTCTGTAAAAAAAAATTGATTTCTTTTCATGTTTGGTTTTCTTTTGTGGGTGTTATAATGTTTAATAAAGTTATTGTGAGGACATTTAATTTGTTGGTCAAAAACATAGATTCTATTGTTGTTGTTTGGTTCGATTTTGTGGTTCAGATTGTGTTGATTTTATAGGTTTGATTGTATTGTTGAATGAGTTGGTTTTCTCAGTTTGTCTGGGTTTGATTTTCTAGGTCTGTCTGAGTTTGGTTTGATTTGTGGATATGGTTTGGGTTGCAACGATGATGGTGATGATGGATGATAGTGACGGTAGATGATGATGGTGATGATCAATGATGGTTTTTTTTTTTACGATGATGAGTTTTTTTTTTTCTCTGGGTTGAAGTTTTTATGGGTTGAAAGGTTTTGCTGGGTTGAAGGTTGTTGATGATAATGAAGATGGAGGGTTAATGGTTGAATGTTGAAGATTGAATCGATGGTTAATAGTTGGTGAATATTTAATTTGTTTTTAGTGTATATTTATTTTAAATTTAATTTGTTATTGTTTTTTTATTTTTTATTTAGTAAATATAAAAGTACGATATTGCCTTTCATGTAAGACAAAATAGAGGTAAAATAGCCATTATATGGTTTGACAACGTCATTCTGTCTTATTTCACAGAAAATCTGATGGAAGGACTAAAATTAGTAATTCAAAAAATTAGTGGACCAAACCCAGATAAACACAAACTAAAGGAACTAAAATATTAATATCTCCACGTATTATGATATTGCCTTTCATTTTGTAACAATTAGATTGTCATTAAATAGTAATTTGTAATGCCAAATTTATCACTTGAGAAGCTTCGACCAATAAAAGTATTCTTTGTGTCTTCTTCTATTTTAAAGTTTATTTCTTATTTTTCTTATTTATTATAAAAGTAATACTATATATCTTAATTTTATCTCGAATAATGTGGTACGTGAGATATCAATATCACTGTATAATCTTACGATCGATAAGATATTCACATTTTACATATCATTTGTGACATCTTCTAAAGTTAGTCTTATTTATAATTATTTCATAACAGAAAACAATTGAAAGCACAGTGAAGTAGCATTCGTCAGATTCCATCTAATAGAGCTCCAAAAAAACAACGGCACAGATCTGACCTCAAAATTTCTAAGAGTATGCAACGAGTCAATGACCCTACAAATAAAAAACATCGCAAGTCATATCAAAACGGTATCGTGTTCCCGTATTAGCCAGGACTCAAGACTCAGGAGTCAAGAGCATCAACATTCAACACACACAAGGAAGCGCACTGCGCACTTCCGGCGCACTTTAGCGACTGAAAACCCCACTGCAATACCGCAACTTCTTAGGTCCAACCCTCTTGCAAGGAAAGCGACAAAACAAGAAAAATCCATAAACACAGCGTGTATTTATTGACTCAATCCTCAAAAAAAATTGTGAAAGTTCCAAGTTACTGATGAAGCGTACGATAATGTCCGACCCGAACCCGTACAGCGCAACCAACGGATCCACCAACAAGCGCTCCAAGGCTCCGCCTTTATCGGTGCCCGCCGGACACGTGGCCTTCCGTCTGCTCTGCCACATGTCTCGCATCGGCGGCGTGATCGGGAAATCGGGAAACGTAATCAAGCAGCTCCAACAGTCTACCGGAGCGAAGATCCGGGTGGAAGAGCCGCCTAAGGACACAACGGATAGGGTCGTGACTGTGATCGGACCGATAACGGCTGATTCTAAGTTGATTATTGCTAACAATAGGAGCAGCAATAACGGTAGTAGCACCATTGTAAATAGTAGTATTGGAAACGGCAATGTTGGAGATGATTATTTCAATTTAGAGGATGGAATGTTTGAAGTGTCGAAGGCGCAAGAGGGGTTGATTAGGGTTTTTGACCGAATACTAGAGGTGGCGGCGGCAGAGTCCGGTGTGGTTGAAATGGGGGTAGTTTCGTGTAGGCTGTTGGCGGAGACCAACCAGGTAGGTTCGGTGATAGGGAAAGGAGGGAAGGTTGTGGAAAAAATAAGGAAAGAGAGTGGGTGCAAGATTAGGGTTTTGACGGAGAACTTGTCTGCTTGTGCTGGTCCTAATGATGAGATTGTGGAGGTAAGAGATTGCTCCGAATTCGTATATAGTGTACTTAATGGAATTTTGTGTTAGATAGAGTTGCATTATTGGGTATATACTATTTATGTATCATTGTAAACTTAGCTGCTTGCTTAGATTGCTGACTTGTGTTTTTATTTTTTTTAATTCTGAATTGTCAATTGTGCTAGTTTCACTTTTTGCTGAATAAGTTTTGAGCTTTTGCAAATTAATGAAGTTTTCCATACTGGGTTTGTTGAATTTAATGTCAATTTGTGGCAAAATTCCAAAATGTACCTACGGATATATTCCGCATATGGGTTGTTTAGACTGTGCGGTTTTAGTTACTAGTTGAATATAATAGTTTGGCTATTGTATAGTACATTGTATAGCATGTGCAGAAAGCCCCAATTCTAACCAGTGTTTCCCCTGATGTACTTGATAGTTAAGTTGATGAGTATTGTGTTGGTGATGTGTACTTAAAATTTGTATTTTTTGTTTGTAAAGTAAGTTTATGTTTTGGAGGGGTTAGTTTTCTCTGTAGTTCATACAAGACCATGGTGTTTATTGGTGTAACGTCCAAGCACAAGGATATGTTCAGAGAAACAGAGGGTAAAAAGGTAATTAAGAAAAAAATTCATGCGCTTATAGCTATGTTTTGGTTGGTTACTTGTCACCTGATTATGATAGGGCTTATACTTAAGATTGTTCTGCTTGTTAGTGTTGGGGATGGCAAAGTTCCGAAGAACAGTTTTAGAGCTTCTTAGCTTTAATGTTTAATATTACATGGTGCATGGCAAAATCTTAGTGTTTGATTTGAATGGCGTATTTTGGCAAACAATTCTGATTTCTGACTTCTGAGTAAATGTTAATTGGGCCTTAAAAGAAAACAGCAGAAATAGGTTTCTAAAACTGCCCTATCAGAAACTTATGTCTTGAATTCTTGATGTTACGTGGACTGTGGAGTTGTGGACTCTGGAAGGGGATTAATTTGACAGAATTTTTCTGAAGGTCTGAAGGACAAAGATTCTGTGTGTTGGTAGGGAAATGGGATGGAAATATTTTCTATTTTCTCAGGTTCAACTAGTAATGGTTGAAGAATTGAAAGGGTGGTAGGTGGTTCAACACAAATACCAGGCATCAAACTCCTTTGTCCCTATTTTTCTTTCGTTTGGCACTCAGTGTACTTGGTTGGATTTAGCAAGTGAACAAGTATATATACTTCTTTCCTGCATGGGAAACACATGATCACCCCACTTTATTATTTTCAAGTGCATTAGGAGGTCATTGGGTTTGAAACTAATACAGGCAAGAGTACAGTTGTGTCTCTTAAGTTCATTGTGATAATATTTGATCTTCAGTGTCTATTTTGCTGTGAAACTAAATTACTAATAGAAGTGTAAGTTTTCTGGTCATTAATAGGGGGATATTCCATCGATGGAGATCTCTAGTATTTACAGTGAGAGAGGAATATATATTTTCTACCTAGAAGGAAATGAATCTACACAACCTTGAAGAGTAGTTTAACATTAGTGTAATTCACTTTGACTCAGCCTCCCAAATGTTGATGCATGTGCTCCATTGTAGTTTAGTTGAATAGTTGTTTATTGTATTCTTGTGAAAGTTGGCTATGTGCATTTTGCAGATTGAAGGGGATGTTTTGGCTGTAAAGAAAGCACTCATTGCTGTCTCTCGCCGTCTTCAAGACTGTCCACCAGTTGACAAGACAAGGATAATTGGAAGCAGGCCTCATGAAGCAATTCCACAAGAGGCTATACTCAGGTCTCAGGAGTCATTCCCCCTAGAGATCATTCGAAGACCTCTTGAGGCGATGCCCCATGACACTACACACAAACCTCTTGAGGCTGTTTCCCAAGAGACCTTATGGAGACCTATTGAGGCATACCTTCCAGAGACCACACGTAGACCTATTGAGGCATACCTTCCAGAGACCACACGTAGACCTATTGAGGCATACCTTCCAGAGACCACACGTAGACCTTTTGAGGCTTTTCCCCTAGAGACTTTACGTAGACCTTATGGGGCAGTTTCCCAGGAGATTCTACCTGATCTTCGTGCAGATCTTCTTTCACAACGGAATCAAGTGTTATCGACTACACCAAGCAGTGCCATCAGTTATGCTTCAGGAGTTCATGCCTTATCATTGGAGTCTGACAGGGCCCACCCCATAGAGACAAGATTGCAACAGCAGGAAGTAAGTTTTAGAATACTTTGTTCGAATGACAAGGTTGGTGGTGTTATTGGAAAAGGTGGTACTATTATTAAGGCTCTTCAGAGTGAGACAGGCGCTTCAATAGCTGTTGGAGCTACTGTAGCTGAGTGTGATGAACGGTTAATTACTGTTACTGCATCAGAGGTTTGTTGTGCTGTGATCTTTCTTTAGAATTTTCTATGCAGGCTTATGTTATGATTTGTTGACAGTTTGATGTTGATTTGCACTTGGCTTCATGTCTTGTAGAACCCAGAATCACGGTATTCGCCAGCACAAAAGGCTGTTGTCCTTGTTTTCACTAGGTTGATAGAGGCTGCTGTTGAAAAGGGGAGAGACCCGAGCTCAAATAAAGGATTACTTGTGACAGCTCGGCTTGTTGTTGCATCAAATGAAGTTGGCTGTTTGTTGGGTAAAGGAGGCACAATAATCTCAGAAATGCGGAAGGCTACTGGTACCAGCATAAGGATATTAGGGGATGACCAGGTCCCAAAGTGTGCCCCTGAGAACGATAAAGTGGTACAGGTGCGATGGAATCTTTTTTCATCTTATTTTTGTCTAGTACAGTGTAGGGTACCTTAAGACTAAATAGATTCAACCTCTTTCTTTTGAAATGGGGAGGGGGCAAGAAGTAAGTTTGTTCATTTATTGCCAGTACCTACAACTTATCGAAGCATGTAAACGTTTCCATCATGTGCTTTATTTTTTTCCACTAGCAATAATCTAAATCAAGTATGAATATGACATCATAATTCCGTAGATGATCATGCTAGTCATTTTGTTGACCATTCGTTTCTCCATCCAGAGCATCCATTAATTTCGAGACTTAAGATTTTATTTTCCTTCCATTCTCTCTCAGCAGGCTTCTCTTTTATTAGTTATATGAGAGATTAAAATTGGTCATAAACTGTAGAATCAGAAGAATAAAGGATGGTCGTGTATTGATGTTTTTAAGGAAAAAGAACATAATTAGTAAATGCCCTTGCCTTGGTGGCCTCATGAAAGATTATATGGATGGATTATTGATAGTGATCCTATGGAGAGATAAATTAATTTGCAGGAAGTTTAAGTGGATACGTGTGGAAATAAACTTGTAGAAATTGAATGAGTTAAGATCTGATACAGTGTTCTAAAACACGTTTTCAGTATTGAGGCGATTTCCTCTACTGAGGCGAGGCGTAAATGCGTATTGAGGCGTAAGCCTCGTTAGGAAGAGATAAAAACTTAAAATACATAAAACAATCAATAAGTTTATAATTTATCATTCATAAAACAAGTAAACAACCAATAAGATCATAATTTCATATTATATAAAACAACAATTAAGGCAATAAGTTCATAATTCAAATGGTAACCAACTAACCATATAAAATAACAAGTTCATAACGTTTTTTGGGATTTCGTTATTGAGGCGGGCTTATGAGGCGTATCGAGGCGTAAATTGAGGCGTAAGCCTCATGCCTCATCACGTTTTTTTGAACAATGATCTGATAGTAATAGTTACCATAGCATACAATTTCTTAATAATTAACGGATACATCTATACTTGATAACCGGTAGAAGCAGATGAACTGGGGATTGAGCTTATGAGTTGATGATGCTAAAAAGGAGATCACATTGTGTCTTTTTGGAAAAAAAATGAAAGAAAGAAAAGAAAAGAAAAGAAAAAGAACAATATCCCATGGAAATTTATTTATTTATTTATATATTTATTTTTGAACTATGGAAATTTATTATTCTAGTAGGAAAAAGTTGATTCGATAGCAAATAAAGTCATTTGGTTAGATTCTCCTATGGAAATTTCTGAAACTGCTGCTCTAGATTCAATCTTTTAGTTTGAGGGGTATAATGTCGGTTCATTATGCACATTCACTTCTACCCTGAAAATTGCTTTGCTGATTTGAAATTTTGGTACATTGGTTTAGGCAATTCAAATAATTTCCTTTTATTTTTTATTTTTTGTATAGGCAACAGAAACTTTATTCAAAAAACAAGAAAGTATGTTAGCGAACAAGTAATCCCTACCCAAAACAACGAACTAAACAAAAATAGAAATTGCAATGAACTCTATCAAAAAAACATCCTTCCAATCTAACATAAATTTCCTTTTATTTCTTTTGTCCTTTGTTCTTTTTAATTGCTATAGGAAGCAATATTCTAATCTTATGTTGGCATGGATTATTTATTGGTGCCATCTTGTGGATCTTTGGGTGCTCTTGTTAGTGGGATTTTATCTGTCCTAAAGAAACAAGTCCGGATAAACGACTTAGTGAACATTATACTTAAAGCATGACATATTGTTATTAAATATACAATTGCTTAACTTGGACTGAGCTAGGACCTAATTGTTGATTCACGACAGTGATTTTTGTAAGACCTTTCATTCTTGACTAGACATGCAATCATATAAGCACAGAATACCGAATCAAGTGGATTCTTTTCATAGCTATTTGAGTTCTACTTTGCCTTCTTTTCAATGTTTTCAGGTATGGCTTCTACATATGTGTTGTGAGTATAAGAAACTATAAGCACATAATAGCGAATCAAGTGGATTCTTTTAATTAATAGTACAAAAAGCCTGATAATGTTATATTGTTCAAATTTTCCAACAAGTATATATATATATATATATAAAGATTTCTATGTTTAAATGTGTATGCATCCTTTGTTACCTACACTTTGTTTTTTTTTTTTTAAATAAAAATAATAATAATAATAATATATGTTGTTTTTTTGGAAGATACGAAGAATATAACATGAAGAATTTATTCATTTTTCTTTTTTGGGCACAATGAGATCTTAAAGTTTTCTCTATTGATTTTGGTTAATTTACAGATATCAGGAGAGCTTTCAAAGGTGAAAGATGCTGTTTATAATGTATCTGGTAGATTGCGAGAAAATCTTTCCCCCAGCACACAAAGCAATGCTGGAACAAGGAGCAACTCGTCTGTATTAACTGAGACCAGTCCCTACGGGAGATTGAGGGATCCGGTCCCTGTTGGGATGCACTCATCAGTTGGTGTTTCCCATAGTCTTAGTCGGCATACTCCTATGGATCATCTTGGACTTTCCCATAGTCTAGATCGTCCGCTTTCACCAAGGTTATGGGCATCACAGGTAGACTCTCTCTCTCTCTCTCTATCTAATGGTATTGAACTTATGAAGACATTTAACACTTAAATAATGCTACTTTACCCAAATTGGTGCCCAAATGATGTAGCATCATTTTAATCCATTTATTTAAATTGTATTAGATTTGCATGATTTAAACGAATGGATTACAGTGTTGCCACATCATTTGGGCACCGTAGCATTACTCTTAACACTTACCGATGATTTTGTCTGCAGACAGTATCTGGAGTAAATTCAAGGGGCAGCACAGATGTCGGCAGAGGTTTTCCTTATCATAAAGGTGGCTTGGAACTTGGCAGGTTTGTTACCAACAACAAATACATGAAGATGTATTCCTTGCCTTAGATTAGTATTATCAAATAATTACTTGATCCATTTTCTTATTAGATGAAATTATTAAGCCATCATTTCAGATTCGGAGACTCTTAGTTTGAAAATTGAAAAAAAAAAATCTAGCAGTTATTTTGCACGATTTATTAAGAACAAAGGAAACAACAGTTCATTAAAAACTAGGATGTGTACAAAGAGTGGCCGGCAGTCCACAAAATGACATGTCCAATTTGTAAATAACCTACAAAATTAAACTACAATCATTTAACAATAATTTCCAATTAAGTGAAATAAAAAATAATGGAAACTCGTGAAATCTTTTGAAACGGAAATCCACAGTAAAGTGCACCTCAGACCACAAAACATGCAATCTTCTCCTATAGCTTAAAAAATTATATATATTTTTGTCCGTCCAAGCCACCCATAAAATAGCCACAATACTTAAAAACGATGAAATCTCCGCTTTTGCCCCCAACAAAAACAAACTTTCTACAATAGTAAATAAACACATTTAGCAGAAAGATCCCAACTCAAACCTACATCATTTAATTTTGTTCATTTCATAAAAGTGAAGCCATCTGAACAATTCTTGCACATCACACACCAAAAAGAGGAAAGAGATGTACTATGAAATATCATTCTAATCAAGTTGCAAGTATTGACTTTTCCATGCACGGGTAGTCAAATGAAAAACTTTGTTCTATCATGACTTTTGAAACTAGCATCCATATCCTTGTCTGGTAACGTAATATGTTGCCTTTTGGATTGAAAATCAAATACTATGTTGATTTGTAACTTGGCGAAAAAATTTGATGATAGAAATTTTTTTGGACTGAATAGTAATTTTTTTAATAAAAATATATGGGCCAAATAAACTATGAGATTTTAACAGTATTATGTTTATTACTATCTTTAATATCTGTTCTAGAATCTCTCCATTGCCTAGGATATCAATTTCAGAATGCTACTGTGCTACTGTTAAGACTTGTCTAAAGTAACTCTTACCGGGAAGTTCCGAGTAATTTTAGTTAAAATTGTGGGTTTAGGGAGTAGATCGTTCGTGCTCTAGGATTATTCATGTGAAAACATCACACCTATGACAAGTTTCTGGTTTTGGCTTTCTTTTATGGATTCCAGCCACAATTACTGAAAGTTGAATTTACACAAATGCTGAGTTGTCTGATACTCTCATTATTTATGCTGCAAATCTGCAATGCTTTATTCAGATTTCAGATAACTGACATGCAGACAATCACCCATGAGTCAGTCAGACCTGAAACATGAATAATTTCTTATATGCATGAGCTGGGTTTAT
The DNA here is from genome assembly GCA_032871835.1 of Dipteronia dyeriana. Lineage (NCBI taxonomy): Eukaryota > Viridiplantae > Streptophyta > Magnoliopsida > Sapindales > Sapindaceae > Dipteronia > Dipteronia dyeriana. The sequence continues at coordinate 57,146,460 of CM065295.1, read as the reverse complement.
ACAACTTTGTGTAACATAGAGAGCATCACTTGGTTAATGAATATTATCAGTACATAATTATATGGTAAATTGAATAGTTTAACTTATGTCTTCCATATGAAATGTGGCATGTTTTCTGCTCACTGAGAATCATCTAGTTTATCTGAATTCAAGAGTTGTCTGTACAATAAACCATTCCATGTGCATAATGGAATAGCAGAGGCAAAAACATTAAGACCTAAAAAAGTAAAATCAAAAAAATCAAAATGGCCATGGCCAGATGGCCTGCATATTATTTACTTGTGACCTTTCATTTATTTTCTGCAGTGGAAGCAAATCAGCCATCGTGACAAATTCAACTGTAGAGATTATAGTTCCTGACAATGTTATTGGTTCTGTTTATGGAGAAAATGGCAGCAATCTAACTCGTCTGAGACAGGTATCCTGCATTTAAAGAACTTTCAAACACAAAAAACAAAACCAAACAAAAAAAAATTGTAAATAATAAACAAACAAAAAACAGATAGGTACAACAATGTTTATAGTCACGCAATATATAAAAAACCTCGAGATAAAATCAGTCCTCCAGTTTTGAAAAAATTCCGGACAAAAACAGAGTTCTTAAATTCTCGTGGTATGTTGACCTTCTTTGTGGGCATTTTTTCTACAATAGATATTGTTTCTGACAAAAAATGAAAAAGCAAAACAATTTTTCTATTCATTGACATTGGCGCTTGTTTTGACTGAAACATGTCAATATTATATTTCTTGCTTTTGTTGACTGGCCATGAATCCTGATAATTGATGTATGATGTATATTAGAGAGAATTTTCTGCATGTGAAACAAGGTATAATTGAGAATTTAGTGCCTGTACTGTACATGAGCCTTGTTCTCTTAACCAAACAAACACTCATCTTTCTCCATTATTGTCCCTTTTCGTTCTTTGGTTTTTTTCTCTTGGATATAAATTTTATGGTTGAGACATCTCCTATTTTATTTATGAATATTCAGCATGATAGCAGAATCTATATGACATTGGAGGACTCCATTCTTAAATGAGGGTGCATGGTGGTCATGTATTGATTAAATTTAATTATGCATGTGAGGTTTTGATATTTTTCAGGTTATTTTGTTATGAACTTAAGTTTTCGAGATTAACGGTAATTCAACACTTTGAAATTACGATTTTCTTTGTTGCGAACGGAAGCTAGTCTCTTTCCTACTCGTTTATGTTTTTTGTCTTCAATAAAATCCAGCTTATCATCCAGTTTCTTTGATCAGATTTCAGGTGCTAAGGTCATTGTGCATGAACCTCGTCTAGGATCAAGCGATCGGATTATTGTGATATCTGGGACGCCAGATGAAACCCAAGCAGCTCAGAGCCTTCTGCAAGCGTTTATTCTCACTGGACCATCATGACAATGTCTTCCCCGGTCTTGTCTAATCTTTTATCGTAGGAGAAGATAAGTTAAGTTTGTAACTTATGTATTATTAGCCCCTTTTTGTTAAACTGTGTACATTATTATGTCAAGTATTGAATTCATGTCAACCCCATCTCTTCTGCAGAAATAATCCAAATTTAATTGTTTTCCGGCATCTTTCATCATTACCGTTCACATTTTACTAATATTCATTGATAGAAGTAGGAGGGTTTGGTCTATTTATTCTTTCAAATTCCCGAAACCTGGGACGGGGAACATGATGCAGAACCATGTAACTATTTTCATAAGGGTGCACATTTTATTTTTGAGTTGTGTTAGAATTAGAGGGTGCACAAGCACAAATTCATATTTCTCTGCCGTGGTAAGTTCAAAGGGTTCTCTAGAGTTTGCTTATTTCTGAAACAGATTGCATTATGAATAATGCCGCTAATTTTTAATTTCATTAGAAAGTTTTTTATTTGTATGAATTTTGAACTAAAGTAAATGTGTATTTATTTATTTTCAAATGGCATAATATTCATGACGTATCAAAGTTTACCGTATTCTAATTGCTGAATCATTATAATTGTTAACAAACAAATTCAGTCTCTACTTTCACCCAGACACATAAAATTTGTGGTTTATTTGTGTTAAAGAGTTGTTTTTTGGAATTATCATTACAAATTTACAATATATGAATCCAACTGTCATAAAATAGTCAAGGTTTATTGTTAAGCTTGATTTTAAGTGTATGATGTATCCTTATAATCTTTAATGTCTATTGACTGTATGTGCAACACTCTTTGTATGAGAGACGGCTTTCAATTATATACAGCAACCTATCTTTTAAATATAATAGAAATAATTAGTAATACATAAAAAAAAAATGAAATATATCCTAATACCAGACATTTCAAAACTAATTTTGTGTATGAAATATAGCCTATAAACCTAATTGAATGCCAATATGCCGTTTATTTATGGTAGATTTGCTCATTGGTTTTTCCATAAATTGTAGTGCCAATATCAGCTCCTGAATGGCAAATTTGATAAGTTAACTATGAAGAATATATCAGAAACCATGAAATGGAAGAGACAATCCAACGATATCTTCTCTCTTCTTTTCTTCACTACAACTTTTAGTATAATTTCACTCATTTTATTCTTGATGATTTCAGGTAGCAATAAAGATGATTTATTTCTTTTTTCAAATATTATAATAATTCGGAGTTTGAGGAGGTGATACTCAAACCCATAATCATGTGAGATGCCCACAAGACCAACTTTATATTGTTGTAATACCCGGTGATTTTATATAGGTGATTTATGTGAATTGTTCTGGAAAATGACAAGCAAAATGTTTCGGAAAATGTCGAACTTTGATTCTAAACATAGGCACAACTAAAAATCACAACATGAAATTTTCTAGAGGTAAATACACTTACCTACCGTAAAGTTTGACATAATTGCAGCTAGAGACCAAGTTGTATTTATCTAATCAAACCTCTCCGGACCTTAAATTGTACTAATAAAAAGATCAAATTGTCTTTAGTTATTCAAATTTAAAATGAATATAATCATTTTATAATAAACAATTAAATTAATTGAAAATAATTCCTTAAATTAAAAAAAATGAAAAAAACTATTTTTTAAAGTTTTAAGTTATCTTCGTTTTTATATTTTATTTTTCTATTTTTAAAGAAAATAAAAAAAATTATCTTCATTTTTAAATTAAAATTTTTGTTTAATGGTTTTAAAATTTAAAATTTAAAAATAGTACAAAATTAAGTATTTATGGGCTATTAAATTATTTCATTTTTAATAAGTTACCTTTACAAATTGAAAAAAAAAATGAAGTTAATTTAAAATTTTAAAAATTTATTTTATTTTTCATTTTAAAATTATTATTTTTAATTATATTCCATTGAAAGGATTATCTTAATTTAATTTAATTTAATTTAATTTAATTGTTTTTATTAAATGATTATCTTTTTAAATATATTAACTAATTTTGTGTATGAAATATAGCCTATAAACCTAACGGAATGCCAAATGTCATTTATAAATGGTAGATTTGCTCACTTGTATTTCCATAGTGTAGTGTCAATATTAGCTAATATATGTCAAATTTGACCAGTTAATTATAAAGAATATATCATAACCTATGAAAATGGAAGTGACAACCCAAAAATATCTTTGGTTTTTTTTCACTGCAACCTCTTTTAGGCCCAGTTTGGTATTGTTGTGCTGTAGGGAGAAGTGCTTTTGAAATTGTTGTTGTGGGGGGTGGGGAGGAATTGCTTTTGGAATTGCTGTGGGAAGAATCAGCTGAGTGTTTGGTAAACTGATTTTCAAAAGTGTTGTGAGAACTAAAAGTAATTTCAATGTGTTTAGTAAACTGAAATAAAAAGTGTTGTGAGTGTGTAAAATTACTAAAAGGATATAGACATCTAAATGGTACTAATGTGCTATACTTTACATTTTTCTTGTTTATTTGTGTTTAGTGTTAAGTGTTATATAATTATAGTACTTTATTGAATTAATTAGCCCCATTTTTTATTATACTTTATTTAATTAATTAGTCCAATTTCTTTATTTCTGTATTTTATTCTACTTTTTTTTATTTTATTTTTATTCTACTTTATTGAATTAATTATCCCAATTTTTTTATACAGTTATGGCAACATTTTTTTTTTTATAAAAATATAAGTCCAATTTTTTTTTTGTTAAATTTCATTAAAGGTAAGGACAAAGTTGGAAACTTAGTAAACTTTCATTTAATATCACTGTAACGCGTTTTCTAAAATCAGAAGCCAAAATCCAAAAGCATGTATTTGTAGCTTCTCATAAACTCAGTTGGGAGAAGGTAAAAGTGACCAAAAGCACTTCCCAGCGATTTTACCAAACACCCTGTCTTAGGTCTAGAATCACTTTTAGCTCCAAAAACAGCTGGGAAAACAATGTCAAACTGGGTCTTAATATAATATCACTCATTTTGAGTGTAATTTCCCTACAAGAACAATTGTAATTTAGAAATATGAAATATACCTACAATAGTACTTAAAATGTGTCCGTAGGTTTCATAAAGGCCTATAAATAAGAATAGAAATACTAGTATATTTTCACAATTCTCTACACTCCTACATATCAGATTGAAAAATGTATCGTGTTAATGGCGTTTCATATACTCTATAATTAAAATGCGAAGTATACGAAATGCCAATAACACCGATATCTTTACAGATTTGATTTGATTGTTTCATACAGATTGAAAAAAAAAAACCAATAAATTACTAAAAATGGATAATCTTCATGTTGTTTCTTATGTTTTATAAATAAAATATGAATTTAAGAAATGTCATATGATAAACTTTGAAAATTGCATGACCGAGGAAATGTTGCTAAAGTTTTCTTCAAAACGTAAAATCTTCTTCATGTTAACCATAAGTGTGGATTTGTTGTTGCTTAATACATAATTGCTGAATATACTCCTGTCTTGTCTACAGGGGTTCAGATCTGGCTCAATTTCTTACTGATGAATGTGATTTGAACAATCTGTCATGGAGCTGCTAAAGCATGATTTGGACTACAGGGGTGTCGAGAAGTGCACAACTTACTCTAAGCAATTACTCAAAATCTACTAGAACTAAGTTGCAGAGAATGGTGTTTTGCTGTTTTTCCATAGAATCCATACTCTGTACAGTAATAAAGTCGGCCTATTCTAATTTTTTCGTATTCTATATGTTATCGCTCCTTTGTACATTGGAACAAAAACTGGGGCTGTAATTTCATATTTATATATACCTCTAATCTCGATATGATACGTTATAAGCAAGACAGTGAGATACACGGTACACCGGATGCGTTCAAGATATTCTCCGCCAAAACTCCTTTAGTGTCTGCTGCTGTTGTTTGCTTGATGCCAGCCGCGACACTCATGTAATATGGTTCTCACAATTTACAGGCAAAGATTTGCCAAATATGTCGGGCTAGCAAACGAGTGGCTAATGATGAAATCCAAAGAATCTCTCTATATTTGGTTAGCCACATAGCGACCGGTAAGGCTTTGGTGCGACTTATATACTTTATATACTTTATATCACATGAATTTTTTATACGGATCCATTGATTATTGGAGGTGATTTCGATTATTGGTGGCCCCATATACAAAATTCGTACAAGATCCCATAACAATAATAATAATATATATAATAATTAAGCAATCAACAATATGTTTTTATTTTTGAATTAATGCAAATTTGGAATTTGGAAGGAAACGCAATTGCTATTTTGTTCTCCCACTCTCTCTTTTGTTGGAAATGGAATCACAGTTGTATTTCAATAGGAAATATTTCATGATAAATGATCTATCATTGTACACTTCGGTTTATACATTAATTCATTATCTTACATTCTTACTACACCGGCAAAATGTTAATTTGATTTTTTATTGAATATATATTTTTATCATATTGAAACATACTTTGGACTTGATAGAAATTGAGCTGGTCTAGTACTAAGCTATTTACACTCATATCTTGATATTTAAGTATTTGATACTTATCTCCCTCCCAGAGTTGCATATTTTTCTCCGGATCTTTAAATCCTCATGTCCCTATCTCCGTTTAGAGAAATTATTTTAGAAAAAAATGGGAAAATTGTTGGGGATGGAGATGATTTTCGTCCCCAATCAAATTGAAATAGGGATGGGGATACATTTCTCTATTTTCCCCAAAACATATATAAATATGTTAATATATATATATTATTATATTTATATATAAAAAAATTATTCTTTGAAACCCTAACTAAGTAATTATATAAACTCATTATCTTTTAATTTCAAAAGTCAAAACCTAAAATGTAAAGTTGTCTTTCGATTGTACATTCTCAAAGCTATTGAGCATTAATTGGCATTTGGCAGTTATATGAGTTTATATATATATATATATATATATATATATATATATATAAGTTTGTGTTACTTCATATGTTAATGCTTTAGTTTGAAACTTTGAAGTATCGAAACACTTTATTTTGTAATTGATTTTATTTTATATTTATAATGTATTCATAGATTTTATTTTATATTTATAAAGGAATGTTTTTTTTTTAATTTATATTTTTTTGTCAAACGGGAAATAGGGAAACGGAGAAATGAAAAAAAATAGAAAAAAATTGGAAAATTTAGGAATTGAGATTGGGGATGGAGATACCTCTCCTCAAAATTTCTCATCCCCATTTTTTCCAAATTGGGACATGGATAAAGATGGAAAAGGGTCTGGGAAATGAAAAATTGTGCAACCCCACTCCCTCCTCAACTACCAAATTAAAAATTGTTGTTAGCTAAAAGTGGATCAATTTCAATTTTCTTTTATATGAGAAATGAACCAATTTTTATTTTTATTTTTATCCAAAGAATGGTCCATTGGGCCAAACTATGGCCCTATTTTCTATTTTGACCCTAAAAATGATCATATTGGGCCATGTTTTTTAACACTGTCGACCCAATAATTATATACGCAAATTAAAATTTTGATGTGAAAACCAAAATTTCTACCTTATTCATTTTATTTTCATAAAATGTTATTTTGAAACAAACTAAAATGTCTTTACTGCCTCAATTGGTAGATGTATGGACTTAAGGTTTTGTTAAATGACTCCCGGGTCAACGGTTCGAATCCTATCAATAGCGATAACTTTTAAAAATATATGGTCCCAGATTTAGTAGATATTATCAAAAAAAAAAAGTCTTTATAAATTTTAAATTTTAAAAAACGTATTAGAGGTGGACTAAAAAAAGCCTATTTTATTTTGAAAAGATATATATCTACATCTTTGATTATGTATCAATACAAAATTTGAGAATTTAGAAATCGTTTTAATGGAGTACTAATTCCATCCATGACTTTTATATCCTCCCATGGCCTGTATATATAATATATGCTATTTTCGTATATTGATTTGAACAATGCTGTGTTGACAAATTGTTGAACAATTTTATTTGCAAGATTTCCTAGAATTTGCGTTGTTCAATAACAGTCTTCGTTTTATTTAAGCCTAGCTACTTTTTCGTTTTTCATGTGTAATGTGTATTACATATAATGCTGGATTAAAATACAGCATTATATGAAAAATGTTTTTATTGTTTTCTTTTACAAAATACAGTTTTCAACGATGTTACCAACATGACGAAATAAGGTTGGTCCGGTGGTAAATCTATCACACATAAACCACGAGATTGTAAGTTGGAGTTCCCCTCCTCTAAAAAACCCCCAAAATTATACAATAATATAATATTTCAAAATAAAAATCCTAAAAAAAAATAAAAGAAATGCTACTAACCACATTTTTTAATCCTAAAAATATAAAATACAATTTCTCTAAGACATTAACGAACGTAAACTCATGCCATCATAAAAACACAACACAAAATATGAAAGATATACAATAACTCCATTGAAGTGGTTAAGTCATTCAATTTGAAATTTAGATCGGAAGAAACATTAATGATTCAGATCATAATTATATATATATAGAACCTTCATAAACAAGGGTTCACAGTTCACACAATAGATCATATCACATTTTATTGCAACATGAAAGAACGAAAAAAAAAAAATCCCACTCCAATATACCTTCAATGCAAAAACCCCATTATCATAGATTCATAATAAAATATTACTAATTAAAATAAATTATATATAAACAGCCAAAGAATATAGGAAGAATAAGAAGAGAGAATGCTTACTATTCAACAAAAAAAAAAACTAATTAATTACCCAGTTTGAAGTTGGAAGGGAAGATTAGCAGGATATCCTGGCAATTAATGTCTTGATTATATTATATGGTTTGGGAAACAACAATAATATTATGAGTGAAAGAAACAGTAATTAAATTCAGTGAGCCTACTTGTTACCTATTAGTATTGATGAGTACCCACAAATCACAATCAGGAACCTCTATCATCCAAGCAATTAAATTCAGTTTCCTGTTTAATTACCTTAGCACTCCTAAATAATTTAAGAATAAAAGTTATAAATAGGAGTGTTAGTTAACGTGTGCCTAAGTGGATTAGAGTCTCAACTAGAGCAACATCTCATTCTCGTCCTCAACACTTGCATGGAAAATCCCCTGGAACTATTTTTCTTCCTCGTTCTTTTGACCGGAGCAATTGTACTGCTCCTCAATGTACATCTCTATGTCAGGATAAACAAGAGATGATCCAAGCAGATTTAATCAAATGATTGTGAAGAAATTTTCCAGCTACACAGGAGATATAGAACATCAACGGCAAAAGGCAGCATATGTGTTGTTTGTCATACATAATGTATTACTATGTGGGCATTCAACCCATCTTATTGTCTACTCTGTCGATTTTTGAACTTTCATAATAAGGTATTTATTTACAAATTGATAAATGTAATTCAATGATATAATATATATATATATATATATATATATATATAGTCATTGATCAGTTATGGACCATAGATTTTAAATAAACACCGATAAGTGTATACAGACAAAAATAAGCAGAAAATTCTCATATATATATTTCCATTTTCTTTACTTCTTTGATTACGTAGGACTTGGAACGAAACGAACAAGATCAATTTTGTTGTGTATATTCAAATATTTCATCCACTTTGTGGCATTTGCTACGTGGATTTTTTTCTTTTTTCTTTTTTTCAAAAGGTACTATCCGGGTCCGGTATATCAACCAAATGAGATTGGTTGAGCCTCTACCATCTATATAGGTTTTTTAAAAATAAAAAAAAAATATTACAATAATTTAAAATTTAAAAATACTCATAAGTCGGAACCCACAATCTCATCTCACACCTGCATATTAATTTTGATTGATTGTAGTTGTGACTTTTTTTTAAGTAGTAATTGTGATTGTTGCAACTTACATAATATCCATATTTAATGAGGTTGATTTGATAATAAACTCATTACACAAGCCCACACAATAGATCATATCACATTTTATTGCAAGGTGAGGACAATGAAGAATTTATATCTTGAATAATATAACTGTTTAAAGCGACTTGGATGTTTGATTTGCATAATTGTTTCTGTCCATAATCAGAAACACTTGCATATTCAATTACTCAACTATGGTCTATGTGCTCATTGTTTACTCGTCTGACTCTTCCTCCACAATTATAGCAACGACAACAGGGAAATAGTGATATAATTGTATAATTTTCCTCAAACACCAGCACTTTCAAAAACAAAAAGAATCAAAGTTGCTACCAAATGTACCGCAGAAAAGGCAATCTCAGCCACTTCAAACAAGTATATATATACTCTCTATATTCTATAAAGGATCCTTTATTTTAATTTCGATAAGAATCATCGTAAAATCACATCCATTATTATAAATTTTGATCTGAATTTTTTGTTATAGATGATATGTTCAGTGAAATCTATCTATATATAAAATTTGAGAATTTTTCAAACATCATAACTATTTATTCCGATTTTGTTAAATATAAAAGATCGGAAAAATGATGAAATATAGAAAAATTCAAAAAAAAAAATAGTTATAGTGTTTGAAAAATTCTCTAATTGTATTCATATATAGATTTCAATGAACATATCATTCACAACAAAAAAATCAGATCAAAATTCATAATAATGAATGTAATTTCTTGGTGGTACTTACCGAAATTAAAATAAGGGATTTTTTATGGAAGAACCTTTATATATATATATATATATATATATATATATATATATATGGATGGTCATACAAACCAACAACCAATTTGATCTTTCCAAGGGGATCCAAAACCGATAATACTATTTGGAATCAAGAAACAAAATTACAAAAGCATGGAGCTTCCAACCCTCCTATAAATACATGAAGAAACAAAACAATTTTCCAATGAATATGATAAAATTGAAGCTGGGTATGTGTTGAACTCAGGAATAATAAGATCAAGCAGCAGCCTGTACTCCTCTCCGGTACTTATGGTGAAGATAATATATTTAAAGATGATTTTTACCCGTAAAATGGCTCTTTATACAGTTAACTGCATGACATGAGATTGACTAATAAAAGTCCCAGAAAGAGTATAGATCAGAGCTCATTCATGTGTCAGCTGTCAGCATCTTGAAGAAGCGTAGATACTTTATCCTAAATTTATTTTTTATTATTTCGCAAAAAAAAAAAAAAACTGAAATGAACACTTATGATACAACATGCTTTCCAAAATGTTGTTCGGCACTAGTATAGGATAATACTGTTCAGTTCAACATCTTTAAATATATTTGAAATTGTATTATATAAATGGTCTCAAGTGCATAACTGAAATGCAATTCCAATAACATACCAGAATTAATATTTATAGAGCATGATAAGCTAAACTGGAAGTACTCCACCAATATCTCAACTCTTCAGGAAGACTCGGCAGTTGCAGCAACCACTGCAGAGGGCACTGGTGTTGGTTTGAGTACAATTTCCACATTATCATGGACTCCTTGTAGCAGAAGCTCACCATCATATGTAAGAAATTTGCGCTTCTTTGCTGCTCTCAGTGTCCCAACAAGTGCTTCAAATATGTTTGCACATCTGTCGTCGTTGAATAGCACTCCAAATGTAACCTTCAAAACATAAATCAAATCTTACCTTATATAAAAAACCATGATGATCATGGATTGACATCTTTAATACTAGCTGCTGACTGTAACACAACACAAATGCCAATGGAGTTTCAAGGTGCATTTGTGAGTCCATTCATGAAAGTTTTTTTTTTTTTTTTTAATCGTTTAATGAAAAGGCAGTTGTTGAGAGTTTTTAAGAGAAAGCACTTGTAATGTTCTTTTCTTTATTTTTTTTAATCCAAAAAAACACTTTTCAGAAAACACTCCAATATGCCAAGAGGTAATATTATACAAAGTAAGACACAAACCTTATAACCGATTGACTAGACTTAATCCAAGAATTGAAGAAGTTCATAATAGCGGTATGAAATTACACAGAAAGAAAGGAACTAATATTCCTACTTATCTATTCATACTCCTAATAATATTAAAAAATAAAAATGTTACAAATAGTTTCATCCTACTGAATAACATTACATTTGTGCTACTAATTTGAACAAGGTTTAGTAAAAAGTTTTTAAGTTACAGACAAAAACAATTAAAACTATTATGAAAATGTAATTTCTGATCTTATCACTATGAATCAGAAATATAAAAATATCTATGTTTCCATACAAAAGCCAAACTCCCGAATGGGTTGACAGTTAAGTGTTGAGAATGGAATATTTATACCAGTATATTATACTATATTTATCTTTCTACAATTTGATGACCAGTTACCTCTGGAAGAAAATTGTAGACCAGAAGTATAATTTCTCAACTTCAGAGCCAACAGAACGTACACTATCCATCAAACCATAAAAAAAAAAAGAAAAAAAGAGGGAACTGGCAAAGCAAATGAAAGAATCGGGTTCTATTTAAAGCATCTACTAATACACCATATGAATAGAAAAAAAATGAAGTACCAAACTTTATAGAAGTAAATGATGGATACAACAATTTAATTCAGGCAAGTTTCTATATGACACTTGGAACAATATAGAGATGGTTTCTGGGATCACATGACTGATGAAAAACCTATGACCTTAGTACAAGACTAAAATGTTGCCAGAAGAAGTTGATTAAAGCAAAAACATGAGACATATGAAAAGAGAATCGCCCAAGTCAGACCAAAGCAAAAGCAAGATACATGTGGAAAGTAGATCATCCCTTGTAACAAACAGAAAAGATTAATCTACAAAACGAATTCCAGCCTTGTTAATGCAGTTCCATATGACATGGTGGGTATGCCTGTCAGACCGTGCCATGAACACAGTCAATTCTAGAACTTCAGACATTCTGCCTGCCGTACCTGCCTCTATTTTACAGTCTCAATAGTTTGGGCAGATCATCTTCCAAATAAATGCAAGTTAAATAACCTAAAACTTTTTTTTTTTTTTTTACTATCCAAGACATCACGAGTGTTTGAAATCAAGCATGTCACACAAATTACTTTTGCCACATATCACAAGTCAACACCATGAGCATACTTGCAGTCAATGAACAAAATGAGAACAACCAAATATATATATTCACAAGAAACTATGAACAACACCGAGTAACCGCAAAGTGAGAAAGAACAGCTCCAATTCTTTCACCGTAGTATTAAATCTTTAAACTGAAACTAAGAACATTTCAATAATGGCATCTGATGAACAAGTAAATAAGTGGCATACTTGTTTAGATCATTCAGTATAGTTTATTAGGTAATTGAGAATGCATTTCAAATTTAGCGATCTTTCATATAATTAGCTTAAAAATTTATGCTTTCGGCATTTAAATCAAAATTCTATAAATTTTAGCCATACCCATTTACAGAAAAAAACACCAGCAAGCAATGAAGACGAAACAAAATTGAAAAATTAAAGATCCACCATCAACAGGTTCCAAGTAATGCAGATCCAGATCAAATGCAACCCAATTGCAGAACAAGATCGAGCATTGAAAAAGAAAATTGAAGATTGAGAGAGAGAGAGAACCTTGTAAGATCCATCAGGTTGGATCTTGCCAAGTCTTTGAATTTCTTCCTTGAGTCTCTCTACCTCTTCTTCCACGTTCATGTTTTCTCCTCTTTTTCCTATCGTTCTTTCTCCTCAGATTTTAGCTATTTTTCTGATATTTGTTGTTTTTTTCTTTTAAATTTCTTTTGATCTTCGCCGTAGATCCATCTTTTTTTTTTTTTAAATCGTATTTTAGTCTTTCAGTTTGTCTTAATATGCATCTAGTCCACGGTTTTTTTTAGAATTATTACTTTTAATCTATCATTTTTCTGACAATACATATTCGAGTCTCTAGTCTCTAGTCTCTACCGTCCAATTCTATTAGGGTTCCATTAAACCAACGATAGTCAACGAGGGTAAAAAGGTAAAATAACTTTTGATGTTCTAAAATCTTATTTAACTAGGGCTATACTGGTAATTTACATATTAACTTTTAAAAAACAAATAGAAATTATTAAATTAAATAATAAAAATAAATTAAACTATAAAAAATAAAAAACAACAAAAAAACAAACCCTAACTTTTATCTCTTTCTCTCTCCCTCATCTCACCGCCTCTCTCTCGTCTCTCTCTCCGTAATCGTTCATTCACACACCACCACCACTACCACCGTCGCGCTTCCCTCTCTCACATACCACCACCGCGTTTCTCTCTCACACACGCCAATCACCGTCGTACCTTTCTCTCTCACCTCAGATTCGTTTCTTTCTCTCAAACCAACTTCAAACGCCAACACCATGCCCAGTCAACCGAGACCCATCGTCGTTCTCGGGTCAACGTCATTGTTCCGTTGGTGCGTTTTACGGTGACAAAGTAGATCGTCGGTTGTCCAACACGATATGATCGTCCAACACGCCGGTCATCCAATAAAGCAGATCGTCGTTGATGGATGGGGTTTGGTGTTTGGCAACAGATGAAGCTTTCTAGCACGACAATGATGGATAACTCGCAGTGGAGAACTTGGCATCAGGTCAACAAACGATTGTTCTTTATCTCTATCAGTTTTTTTTTAAATAAAAAAACAATTTATTTTTTTGTTATTGAGTTTTTTGTGGTTTGAAAAAGAAAGAAGTGATGTTGATGATGATAATGGATGGTGATGGCGGTGGTTGTGGTGGAGAGGGATGGTTTTTTTTTTGGATAAAAAAAAAGTTATTTTTGATTTTAGGTTTGTGATGGCATTATGTGTTTAATTTGTGGATTTGATTTTGGTGGTCGAATGGTGTTGGCTAATGGTTGAAATTTTGTTGGAAAAAATGATGATCAAGATGTGTTGGAGAAGAAGATAATCTGGTTTTCCAGATGTTCAAGATTTGGATCCGCCATATTAAATATATTTTTCAAATTTTTGTTGTTAATTTTAATTTTTGTTTTAAAATTTAAATAAAATTTTTTAAAAAGAGAGATATTCCTTTTTTTTTGTTTTTTTAATACATAGTAAGCGTAAAATGATAATTTTGTAGGAACCCTGTTCACCGGTAACGCAGCGGAAATGAGTTTTAAAAATTTTATACATATCGTAATCTGTATCTGGGACCAGTGAACTTGAGATCGTAATTATTTTTTAAACAAATACATATGAAAATTATTACACTAATAAGATATATATGTAAATATAGAAAATTGTAATCAATAATATGAAGAAGATTAAAAAGCTTACCAACGTTTGGAGGCTCCTTCACTTTTCGATATGCTCTTGGTCTGTACCATTGATCTTCCTCGCTATATCTCAGGACTGGTAACTGCGTGTGGACACGTCACGGTTCTCAAGAACTTAGGAGGATGTTGAAAAGGGAAATAAGAAGAAACTCTTTCTTCTAAATCAAAACAAAACTATATATTTTGTCTGATGTTAATACACGCACACTATACCATTTGCATCGCATGCAAATTGAATCACTTATTGTGATTCGTGTGTCTCCTTTTTTTTATATGCAAAAAATAAAAATTCTGTTTGTCTTTTATGTGTTGAACAATCACAGCACACCGCACCATTTCTTAAAAAAAAAACACAGCTTTTTTAAAAAAAAAAATTAATGTGTTTGACAAAAACAAAACCACACAATATATATATATATATGTGTGTGTGTGTGTGCATTCTCATACACATCCTTTTTTTTATTAGAATAATCTAATCACTCGATCAACTCCTAACACGTATCACTTTCGTAACACAATTAATTGGACAATCCAATTAATTAACCGTGACTCATGTTACCTAAATCGATCGGGCTACCAAGGGGACCTAATGGACCCACAGTATTTTGAGCTCCAATAATCATCGGAATCATTAATTAAACTCTTTAATTAATATTCCTTGATTATTAACTCCGGTGTTATTCCACTAAAAACCCGAAGTTGCACTCTCTCAACTGCGGACGTTTTTACACAGACTGATACAACTTGATATCCATCGATATAGCTATTACATATGGTGTGATCCTCCACAGTAGTTCATAATTAAAGTTGTGTCATAATTTCTGTTATACCCCTCTAATTACATATATCATTTAAGTACCATTGATTCTCTAATAGGCAATAAATCATATTTCCTCACGGAATTAGGAGAGCGCTCATATTGTCCAAGTCCCGAATCAACCCTTAAGGGAACTACCATCTACTTCTCACAAGAAGGAGTGGATTATACTATTGTGTACAAACCTTTCCAGCCACAAGCCAAACCGCAATCCCAACATGCGGAGTATATTGATCAAGAAATGCATCTGACCTCACCCATGGTATAACAAAGACCACGATCTAACCTGAAGGAGTCGATAAGACACTCAGGATTAAGATCACCCATATATAGCCATCATTAGTTGATATATATGAATCTTATCGGTAAACGGATCTTGGTGTGAGATTCATATAGATCATGGCTCGGTCCTATATAATCACATCATACAAGGTGTCTCCATTCTCATATCTCATATGAATGATTCTAGATAGAATCACTGTATATTACGGAATGGACCGCAACTGTAGATTAACCACAAATAAACTATCCAGCTTTATTTTCTATCTATGAACTCTTTAGATTGCACGTCTCTTACTGTATCCATCCGTATATGACACTCATATACACAGTTCGAGATTACATCCAGCAATCCAGGATGTTAATATGTGCACAAGTTTATAAAATAAATAACATAACAAGAATGAATTGAACCTTTCTTTCTATTTACTTCATAAATCCATTTACAAATTACATATTTATAGCATAAACCCTAACAAATTTCACATAAAATTACTTCATTCACAATAAGGGTAAAATGGTATTTTCAATATGGTCAGCACTCATCAGGGGTATTAAGGTCATCTCACACATTTGACATGCCAGAAAGTGTGCTTTTAACTGATTCTGTTATAAAAAGGATTAAAAGTTATAATTCCAGAAAACCGTAGACTAAACGCAGATTAAGACTTACTATAGGGACTAAAATACGATTTATCCTCTTCTTTCTTTTTTGCTATTTTTTTTAACTATTTTATTTCTAATTTTGTTATTTGTAGTAGCCAAAAATGGCCTCTATGCTCAAAATACAAAGCACAACAACAATTTTGGATCAGACCCAACGATCCGGATTGACCCGAATTATTATGTCATGATTTCTGATTGACTTGGTCTCTTTCTAGGACTCAACCACGATAGTCGTGGATTAAAAATTCAAAACAGTTTAAACTATGTAATCCCGTTAGATCTTGCCAGGATCTCAGGGATTTTCTCTAACAACTCTTCAGACATACTCGTTGGCTTAAGTAGCCTATAAATAAAACCCTTTGTTCACAAAAAAAGGATTCTAATTTTCTCCTCTGCATCACTCACGTTATTGCTAGCCGAAATTCTACTTAAATTGAAACTCCGATCACTGGAACTCGATTACTAAACTTTAGTCCCACCATTAGTTCCATTAAAGCCTAGCCTAAGCTCATCGAAGGCTCAATCAGGATCTCCAACCCTCTATTTTTTCTGATCTTTTTTATGCATTATTTTGTTTTGTTTTCATCTTTTTTACAGGTTCTATACATTTGATTCGACAGGCTAACCTAAGCTGCCTAGGCTTAACCCAAATTCGAGCCGATCTATACTAACTGTCGTTTGACCAACAACAGTTTGGTGCCCACTATGGGGCCTATCACAGGTTGAACAACGTCAGCAATCTGAACTAGAAAACTCTTCGAAGATGTCAGGAGATGGAAACAACTCAACTGTAGAGGAGCAGCTAGCCGCATTGACTGCTCAAATGGTAGCTAACGCTCGAAAACTGCAGAAGATCAAAGTAGAGAATGTATCGATCCGAACCAGAAATGCCGACCTGCGCGGGATCATCGAGGGTGCGCCCAATAACAATCCACCAGTACCTTTTGTCTGAGCGAACGACCTCATGCACGAAGCAGATAAGATTGCCCCTACTACATCCACCGATCCGATGAAACAAGAGGAAAACGCCAATCAGGGCTCAAATCAAGATACCATAAAAACTGTCCAAGAGGAAGTAGACTAGCCCGAAACACAAGCACAACAAGAAACACCGCAAGAACCAAACCCCGCTATCGAATGACAGTAGAAGACCCCAACGTCGCTTGTCGACTCCAAATTTGGTAACACATAATACAGGTTTATATTTATTTGTTGATCCAGAAATTTCTCACAGGTTTGTAGAGTTGCAAGCTTTAATTCAAAGGATCCCAGGGCTACCCGCCTATCAAAAAAAGCACGGTGAATAGTTTTACGGATTCACCTTTTGTCGATGCAATCACTCTGGTTGAAATGACCAGAAAATTCAGCATCCTAAATATGAAGCAATTTGAAGGAACAATGGATTCGGACGACCATATAGCTCAATACAAGCAAGTGAATGTTCATCGCGGCAATCCCACGCGATCTCAGAGAAACCTGCATGTGCACATTTGGGTTGAGCCTCGTTGGCCCAGCATTACAATGGTACACAAATCTGCCTAAAATTCTATTTCCTCTTTTGCGCAGCTTACAGATACCTTCGTGGAGCAATTCGTAAGCAGTAGGAAACTAGAAAAGCAGTCAGACGACCTATACACAATAACCTCAAAAGAGTAATAAGAACCTGAGGGCATATGTCGGACGCTTCAATAGAGAGAAGGTGCAGATCCCAAACTATAATCAGGTTTCCGTAATCTCGGCCTCAGAAAAGGACTAAGGTTCAATTCAGACTTGTACAAAGAGCTCACCAAATATCCTTGCAAAATAATGGAAAATGTACTAATCAAAGTGTGGGCTCAAATCAAATGGAAGAAATATGAAGCCAATTAAGTTGAAAAAGTTAATCATTACAATAGGCGCAACGATCGTGTTGATCGGAGGTTTAACGATAAAAGAGTCGAACCCTATCCGACTGGGAGTCGACGTGACATTCGTAACAATAGACAGAACGATAGAAGACCAAGCTACAAGAACCTGCCAAGGACCAGTCAACCACAAACCCCTATACCAGAGTACAATCTCAGCATCAAACGGGTTGACCTAGTAGAGATGATGAAAGAAATGGGGAGAACTGTCAAGTGGCCAAAAAAAATGAACACAACACCGGAACATTGAAATGCACGATTTCGATGCAAGTTCCATGGGGATCACGATCATCAAATGAAAGATTGCATCCCTCTGAAGCTGAAGGTAGCAGATCTCTTGAAGCGAGAACACCTACTGGAATTCCTCATAGACAAAGGAAAAAAAATTGTCGCTCTACCCACCAGCACCACCCCAGCCAGAAAAAGTGATCAACTATTTCATAGGCGGGTCCGAAGTCAACGATGTAAACTACTCTGCAGCTAAAAGACACACTCGACAACTATTGAACGTAGAAATTCGACCCAACATAGAACACCCTTCGAATACAGACCAAACAGTCACCTTCAAATCAACCAACAAATCATATTTGTATTCTCCACACCACGATGCTCTTGTTATTTCCCTATTTATTTCAAATTGTTTAACTAAACGTATACTGATAGACAATGGTAGTTCTTGTAATATCTTGTTTAATAGTGCTCTTCGAGAGATGTAAGTAGACGAATATTAGTCGTCGAACGACCATGCTCATAGGATTTAATGGAGAACAGATAAGCACATTAGGCGAAATCGTTCTACCAGTGTATACTGAAGGGGTCAACTTATACATCAACTTCCTGGTGCTCGATTGACAATCACCGTACAATGTCATCCTTGGTAGACCATGGATACATGAGATGAAGGTGATTCCATCAACCTACCACTAAATGATCAAGTTCCCAACTAAGTGGGGAGTGAGGAATTAAAGGTGAGCAGAGATCCGCTAGATAGTGCTACCAAAATGCAATGAAGAAAAAGAACGAACAATTGTAGCAACTACAGGAAACAGCGTCCGAGTCGAAGACTAACAAACCAAAAATGGAAGAACTAGAAGAAGTGTCGATCGACTGACAATCCAGAACATAAAGTGTCCATCGGATCCAGGTTGCCAGATGAGATTCAGAGAAAGTTAATCGAATATTTAAAGCAACGACACAGAAGCTTTGCTTGGTCGCACTCCGATATGAACGGAATCGACCCTCAGGTAATTGTGCATAAGTTGCAGGTTGATCCTGATTACTAGCCAGTAAAGTAAAAAATTAGGAAATTCACACTCGAAAGAAACAAGATAATCAACGATGAAGTACAAAAGCTTATAGGCATTAGGTCCGTGAGAGAAGTAAAATACCCCGACTGGCTAGCCAACGTCGTAGTCGTGAAGAAGAAGAATGAGAAATGGCATGTCTACATTGACTTCACAGACCTCAACAAAGCTTGCCCAAAAGATCCATTCCCACTCCTGCACATCGACATGCTTGTCGACACTACCTTAGGCAAGAGCTACTCAGTTTCATGGACGTCTTCTTCGGCTACAATCAGATCCTGGTGCATCCGAATGACCAAAAAAATACAGCCTTCATCACCGAAAGAGATATTTTTTGTTATAAAGTAATGCCCTTTGGATTGAAAAATACAGGTGAAACCTACCAACGGCTAGTCAACAGAATGTTCGCTGATATGCTTGGATGGACCATGGAAGTATCAGTGTTCGAAAAAAAGCTCTAGGCACCCGCCTAGACAGCCGCCTAAGCGTTGTGCGGCATTCTACAGTACCGAACTTAGCAATTTTGGCCATAAAAATCGGTCAACGACAATCAATGATGGTCAACAGAAAAGCAACCGAGTTGGACCGATTTTTAAGAGATTAATTGGTCTAAACCGTTTTTTTTGTAAAAAAAAAACCCACTAACTTGGTCAAAATCAAACCCAAAATCCACTTTACAAATCGTGAAAATCACAAGCATAGACCAAAACCCAAAATCAAACCTCTGCCAGTCGTCGATCACAGCACAGGTCTAGCAAAATGGCACCGAGATTTATTGGTGTTCTTGGCTTCTTACAAATTGAATCAATGGAGAAAAAAAGAACAAAATCAACACACAAATTATATTCAAGCGCTGTTGACAAACAAAACCCACCAAAATTTAATAAAGAATGACTCAAAAACAGGTTTAATAGAGGAATGAGAAAGCTTAAAATGATTGATAGTGGTGGAAGAAAAGTTTCAGAGAAGGCGTAAAAGAGAGAGAGAATGCGTGAATGAGAAAGATGAAAAGGAAAGATATTTGACTATTAAAAAACACATTTGTAAAATAACAAAACGGACCCTCTCTCAATACAAAAATCTAAAATATACAACAATAACTAAAAATATAGTAAACAAGTCCAATACATAAAAACAAGAAAGGAATTATTTTGATGATTTTGTTTCAATTTTATCATAATATGAGTTTTATTATTGATTGTATAGGTAGAAAACAATAAAAGAAACCCTCAGGTCGAGTGGCAGAACTCAACATGTTCATATCAAAATCATCTGAACGCTGTCAACGGTTCTTCAACATTTTAAGAAAAAACAAGGCGTTCGACTGGACCCCAGAATGCGAGAAGACGCTACAAGACCTAAAACTATACCTGATGTCGCCCCCTCTACTATCAAAGCCAAAGAACTGTGAACTATATCTATACCTGGCAGTGTCTAACACCGCAGTGAGCGCTGTATTGGCCAGAGAAGAAAAAGATTCGCAACACCAGATGTAGAATGTAAGTAAATCTTTACTCGACACCGAAACAAGATATAGTAAACTCAAGAAGTTGGCGCTTGCATTGGTCATGGCTGCACGAAAGCTGAGACCCTACTTCCAATGTCATCTAATCAAGGTAATTACATCATTTCCTTTAAAAAATATATTGCATAAACCTGAACTTTCAGGTCGACTCACCAAATGGCCGGTCGAAATCAGCGAACACGATATCTCCTTCCATCCAAGACCTTCTATGAAATCACAAGTATCCACTGACTTTATAGTCGATTTTACCCTTAACGAGCATTCACAATCCGAAAAAGAATTAATGACACTCACGGAAGACACAACAAATGGCAAATGGATGTTGTCAGTCGACAGGTCAAGTAACATAAAAGGGAGTGGACTCGGGCTCATGTTAACATCCCCACTAAGAGAAAACCTAGAGCAGTCGATTCACTACAACTTTCGTGCGACAAACAACGAAGCAAAATATGATGCAATGATTGTGGGACTCGACCTGGCCAAAAGCCTAGGAGTAAAAAACATACAGGTTCACATCGATTCTCAACTTGTCGTGCGACAGATGAATGGGACTTACGGAGCTAAAGATAAAATGATGGCAGCTTACCTAGCCAAAGTCAAACAACTAGAGTCCATATTCGACAACTTTTCACTGTTACATGTACCAAGGTTTGAAAACTCCAAGGCGGATGCCCTAACTAACCAAGGATCGACATCCTAGACAAACGACCCCAAATCGAAAAAAATGCGATGTCAGTAGACAATGGTTTGAGTTGGATAGATCCAATCAGAAACTACTTGGAAGTAGATATATTACCAAACGATAGAGCTAAAGCAAGAAAAATAAATGCCAAATCGGCCAAGTTCTACATTCTGTACGGCAAGCTTTACAAAAAATCATTTACAGGACCAAATTTGAGATGCGGCACACCTGGAGAGGCATACGACATCCTCAAAAGCCTCTACTATGAAGAATGTGTAAACCATTCAGGTGCGAGAAGTTTGTCAAACAGAGCAATCATAACCGGATATTACTGGCCAACAATTCGGTCTGACTCACAGACATATGTGAAGAACTGTGACAAATGTCAAAGATTTTCACAAGTGTCTCATCTCCCTTCAGGTATGTTAAATTCCATTTCAGTCCCTCGACCTTTTATGAAATGGGGTATGGACATTGTAGGAAAATTCCCACCAGCACCAGGTGGAGTCGTCTACATGTTGGTTTTAACCGACTATTTCACTAAATGGGTCGAAGCTAGAGCTTTTCAACACAAAAGAGACATAGAAGTGCCCAATTATGTATGGAAAAATATCATATGCAGGTTTGCAATACCCAAGGAAATAGTGACCGACAATGGCTCACAAATCATATCGTTCGATTTCAAGAATTTGTGACAAGTACGGTATCAAGCTCAGTTTTTCAACACCTCGATACCCCCAAGCTAACAGACAAGCAGAATCGACAAACAAAACAAAAATCAATACACTAAAAAAAAAAGGCTGGAAGTAGAAAAAAGTTAATGGGCCAACAAACTCCCTGAGGTCCTATGGTCATATAGAACAATGCCCCGTCGTTCGACGGGAGAAACACCGTTTTCACTTGTGTATGGTGCAGAAGCAGTCATTCCAATAGAGACACGACTAACAACAGTCTGAAGTGAGCACCCTGACAAAGAGCAGAATAATCAAGAACTATCATTTGAACTAGACTACTTAGACGAACAACAAGAGCGAGCAACATTAAAAATACAAGTTGTTCAACAACAGGTCGCTCGACATTACAACAAGAATGTCAAGATCAGAACATTCAAAGTCAACGCTTGGCTCTTACGACGAGTTTTCCAAAATGTGAGAGAACAAGAAGCAAGAAAATTGGGCCCGACATGGGAAGACCCCTATCAAATTATTGAAGTCAAAGGACATGGATCGTACAAATTACGAGGCATTGATGGTCGAGAGATACACAACAGCTGGAACGCACTCCACCTGAAACAGTATCATTTCTAGACTCTTAAATTTTCACCTACTTATATTTATTGTTTCACTTTTATGTTTCCAACACTAACAAATCAATCGGCAAAGAGCAATGATGACGCCTTAGTTGCAACTAAGTGCAAAACAGAGCTAAAAAACACAAGTCCCAACGTGATCCACTTACAACAAATCGTTGTCAACATCAACAAGCAGTAAATCGACTGTTGCAGGATCTATAACTCTACAACGAGGTTCAAGCCAAGGCTCCAAGGAACCTAAAACGACATCCCGATTGCAAGCGGAACGTTAATACAACTCTTTTTGATCGTTCTCTACTCGAATCACTGATAGTTGGGGGAGTATTACTGGGGATAAACCCTCACCTATTTACTAAATCTGTGTATACGAATCAATAGGGGTGGGCCGTTGATTGGATCGGTTCACTTTTGGAGTGAACCGATAAAAAAACGATATTATTCGGTTTTTGAAAAAATGATCCAATCAAATCCAATATACAAATGTGAACCGATCAAAAACCAATTAAACTGAATCGGTTCGGTTCGGTTCGATTTTTTCGGTTTGGGCCTAGTGGGCCAAAATTATGGACTTTAATTATTATGCACTTTGCTCATTTTTTAAACCAATTGGGCCAGATTTGTCTACATTACAACAAACACACATTTGTACCAAGGTAATAGATTGAATAGATCTATTTATCAAGAACAAAATAATTATCAAAACACAAAAACATTTTCAAAAATAATAATAATAATCAAAACACAAAGTAATTATCACGAAGCAAAATGATAAAAAAAAAAAGCTTAATACAAATCTGGAAAAATCTTCCAAGAGCTCTATCGAACAAAAAGAAAAAAAATATTAGGGATCTGGATCTTAAAACAAAACTTAACAGACATATAGAAAAATCTTCCAAAAGTTTCCTAAAACAAAAAATATTCAAAAATAAAACCTAGAAGAGATCTGGAAAGATCTATCAATAGAGCTTCTGATGAAGCCTCCATTAGATGGATAGCCAAATCTAGCATGAAGACCATCCATCTTAGCAGCACCGTCGATCTTCTCAAGGGCCGAAATACATCGTGGAAGCATCATCGTCTCTCTCGAGGGCCACAAATATGAAATACATCATGGAAACACCAGATCTATAAAGAAATAGAGAGATGAGAGAGCTATAGAGAACCACAAAGAGAAAAGATTTAGAGATGACAATTCTTAACAAACCTGAGCAAAACGACGAAGTAGAGAAACGGTGATGCACTAGGACATCGGACAAGAGAGACAAACGGTGAGGTTGAGAGACCTAGAGTTGAGAGATTTAGGGTTAGGGATTTTAGATGAGAGTGAGGTAGAGAGCAGAGAGCAGAGAGCACAGAGCAGAGAGCAAAGAGGATCGTGTAAAAAATTAGGGGATTTTGATTATATAGACCGGTTCTCGGTTCTGTTTTCGGTTCGACCCATTGAACCGGATAATCCGGTTTTTTAAAAATTAAACCGAACTGAACCGGTGATTAAAGAAAAACAGAAAAAAAAACGATTGGATCGGTTCGGTTCGGTTCATTGGATTTTTGCCCACCCCTACGAATCAAGGTCATTTCGACCAATATTTTACGCATGTAAGTGATTGTAAGTTTAATGTCAATGTCGTGTCGACCAATATTTACGCATGTAAGCGATTGTAAGTTCAATGTCAAGGTCATGTCGACCAATATTTAACGCATGAAAGTGATTGTAAGTTCAATATCAAGGTCAAGTCGACCAATATTTATGCATGTAAGCGATTATAAGTTCAATGTCAAGGTCGTGTCAACCAATATTTAACTCATGAAAGTGATTTATTCAATTTAAAGGTCGTGTTGACTAAATTTAACAAATAAAAGGTAATGGTCGTATCGAGACAAAATTAAACGCATATACGTGATTTGTTAATATGAAAGTCGTGTCAACCCAAATAAATCACGTTGTGAATTAACAGTTAAAAGCCGCATCAAACAAATATTTACATATGATAACGATTGAACGAATTTACACACGTGCGGCAGCCCCAATTTCCACCTATATATAAGATTCATTTGGTCGTGTAGACTGAAAATTTTAGCACACAATTAAACTGGTCTTGTCAAATCCAACGTTTGATTAGTTAAATATGCTAACCTATCAATAGAAAGAATCACATTGACATCCACAGTTTATCAATCGCAACAAAGAGCAAATCAAAGATAAGAAATAGTCGTATAGACTGTTAAGATAGAAGTATCAATCTACAAATAAAGTATATATTACATGAATAAAATAACAGAAAATCCATGGAATGATGTGTTTGTTAATTATCAACTTGAGCTTCTTTGTCGACAACAGCAGAAGCATATTTGTCAATGGCATTTTCACCTCCAATGGCATTAGCTTCAGCCTTAAGGCGTTCATTCTCCTCCCAATATTCAATTTTCGTCTTGGGGTCCCATTTTGAATGATCCTCTAAGAGGTATTCCTTAAAAAGGCTTACTCAAGCTTTCCACATCGCTTTAACAGTAATGTCCATTAGCCGATCGTTGAGCACTGGTCCTTCTTTTGATGAACTCTTTCGAGATCCTCCAAACGTTGGTTCTTGTTAACAATTGCATCCCGTAGATTCACCAGCTCCTTCTCCTGTGAATGCAATTTAGTGTCGACCTCTTCTTTGGACTTTTTAATCTCTTGGCCCTCCTGCCTCAGGATGTTGTTCACCTTTTGCAATTTTACAACATTTGCCCCAAGTAGCCCCAAACCGGTGCTTCAAATATATTTGATCTTGCAAAGCCTGTAAGACAACATACATAATCAGTAAATGGAAACACCAATAATATGAAACAATCACACAACATCTATCTGGAAAGTGGAGATAATGCCTTCATCGATCACCTCATCCACCTTGGATCCTTTCAAAATCTATTTATCTTTGGTAAAGAGGAGATCTTTCAACTTCTTCAAAAATGAACTTGGCCTCTTGCGTAGTTCGGAGGAAAGGAAACCAAAGTCAAGTTTGGTCTCTGCTGCTCAACATCAGCGACCACATCTTTTGAACTCTTTACGATCGTCTTATCCTTGGTAGTGGTTCTTCTCCTCTTTGGGTTACGCAGAGGATCCATCTCTGGTGATGACTCAAGTGTTTGTTCAACAATGGGGACAATCGATGTGTCTGTCGACTTTTCCCCTTCAGCTGCCTTTTTTCTTTGCCAGGACTTCAGCATTTTTCTTCGCACTTGTCTCTTTGGCCTTCTTTACATCGTTGTTCGAATCTGAAAGGTCAAACTTGATCTTCTCCATCGACGTCGCTGTGAAACGACGTTCAGCATCAGTAACAGGGGTTAAAAATTGTGTACCATAAAGCATTTCAAACCCTCCATAACCCAGGCGTACAACACTAAATCTTTCAAACAAAAGTATGAGGTTCTTGACACATTCCATGTAGAATGGATCCAGTCAGAACTAGGCCTAAGGTTACCTTCTTCCATCAACACTTCCCAAATTCTTTCTCTTTCCAAAATAGATAAGACTTTATCCGTACGCCCGACTGCGTCTTCGCACTTAGGCAAGTCGACTCCATCTGATATTTCTATAATGACAAAAACTAAAGTCAAATGACTTGAAAATACTAAAGACTACTTCAACTAATCAATAATAGAGGAACTCACAATATCTATTCCAAATTCTAGGATACGTATACTTCTCATTCCCAAAAGGACCATCGACTAGAGGATCTTTGGCGAAGAAATAGATATTTTTCCACCTACGATCATTTGTCGTGAGGTCTGTGATGAGTGGTTTTGCGTTAGACCACAAAATCAATGAAAATCGACCCTTCTTGTTGATGTGTTCCTTCAAATAATAATTGTGTAGAAGTGAACCTAAACCAAAATTAAAGTTGTATTTCTCACGTAAAACAGTGAGACTTATTAGTATCCTCCAAGTGTTTGGCATTAATTGACTAGGAGCTAGTTGGTAGTAAGCTAGCAGACGTCGTGCTAGTGAGGGAACTGGGAACCTAAACCCTTGACAAAAGTTGCATTCATAAAATCATGTTCATCTAGGAATATCCTAATCGGGTCGTTCATGCTCCTTAGCAGGCATCAATTTAACATCTTCAGAAATACCATATAACATTATTAAAGTATCCATGTCTCAGCAGAATACATGCTCTTTGAATTTTTGCCTGATAATATACCTAATGATCTACCAGGGCATGACGGTTCATCTCTCTATGTATTCTGAGTGGTCAACGTCATGTTCAACGACCCTAACAAGTTCCATTTAGGAAGGACTCGCTTCATCTAGTACTAAGGAAGGGTCGACTAAAGTAACTTGTAGGCTAACATCTTGTGAATCAACTTCAGCATCCTCTTTGTTGTCATTTCCGGTTGCACTAGAGGTCAAGTAATCCTTGGGCTCATAATTGTACTGTCGTCCGACGTGAAGATGTTGACAAATGAAAAAAAATGCAAGAGTCAAGCATAAACCAAAAGTGAAATCAATACCTATAAATCTAAAGATCAACAGTTAGGTTTACTCTCTTCAACCTCCAGTCAATCGACTGCAAAACCCACAATGATAATATGAAATGACAAATCAACATGGAATCTAACACTTCCTAAATGGATCTAATCCATTAAAATTTACTTTTTATGCTAAAAGATTGCAAGCAAAACGCGAAGAACAATGAAGGACAAACTACTATTTCTGGAAATCCGAAATGGTTTCTATTTCCTAGAAAACAGAAAAATGAAGTCTCTATTGAAGGAAAAATAAATAAAATAGAGAAATCGTTACATACCTTGATGTTTATAGTATGAAGATTGTAAAGAAATTACAGAGATCACAAAAGAGTTCAGAGGCAGAGTTTCTATGATGTAAGAAATTTTGTGAAGAGTTGGAGTTAAAAACTTCTTGAGGAAATTTCTTTATTACATGCCCATGTTTTAACTCGATTGTCCATTTGTCACGACTTCTGTGGCTATCAACTAACCAGAGTAATCATACTTGAGTTGGTTTGAAATTTAACTTTCTCGATAAAAATGCCCAACAAAGGAAATCGTGCCAAAAACGAAGAGCCACATCAACCCTAGAAGTTGAAATACCAAGACCTTTCAATAGAGCTGTTTAGCCCACAAACTAGTCGACGAGTTATTACAGCCGTGTACGTCGGTTGTCCCGCCTTATATCATGCCAGATCAAGGCTCAACTCGACACATGGTCGGATCGTCACTCGACTCGATCGATAGAATATAATCTCTAACTCAGAGTTTTCCTCTTTAGAGAGTGAGGGACAAATTGTAGTAGTCAAAAATGGCCTCTAGGCCCGAAATGCAAAGCCCATCAACAGTTGTCGATCAAGTTTGGATCAGATCCAATGATCCGGGTTGACCTGAATTATTATGTCATGATTTCTGATTGACTTGGTCTCTTTCCGGGACTTAACCACGATAATCGTGCATTACAAATTCAAAACAATTTTAAATTGTGTAATTCCATAATATCTGGCTAGGATCTCAGGGATTTTCTCCAATAACTCCTCAAACGTACTCGTTGGCTTGAGTAGCCTATAAATAAAACCCATTGTTCATAGAAAAAGGATTCTAATTTTCTCCTCTGCATCACTCACGTTATTGCTAGCTGAAATTCTGCTCAAATTGAAACTCTGGTCACCAGAACTCTATTACTAAACTTTAGTCTCACCGTCAGTTCCATTAATGCTCAGCCCAAACTAACCTAAGGTTCCAACCCCCTATTTCTTCTGATCTTTTTTTCGTATTATTTTCTTTTGTTTTCATCTTTTTTACAAGTTATATACATCTTATTCGACAGGCTAACCCAACCTGCCTGGGCCTAACCCAAATTCGAGCTGATCCATACTAATTGTCGTTTGACCAACCACATTATTTTATTTCCACTGTACAATTGGTCAGATCAAAAAGTAAAGGATCTTGATAGGTGTTTTTATCTTTTCAAAAACAATCTTTAAATCGCACTCTCTAACCATTTTTCACATCGTTAACTTTTTAATCATTTTTCATTTCTTTATTAATTTATTAATTTTATATTTTAAAACATTTGATTTTAATAAAAATATTAAAGGTATTTATGGCTTTTTACCCTTTTGATATGATCAAAAGTTAAAGTTAGCCCACAACACTAACGGTTTCAGATTTGGTGTAATTTTAAGCTAAGTTTGAGATTGCTTTTACTTGAGAAATAGTACCCTTTTTATATATATAACTTGAGAAATAATACTTATATCTCAAGTTTTTTGCATATAGGTGTTTGGTAAACTTTTCAAAAGCGGTTTATTTTCCAACTTTTGAGAAGTTAGGTGGGGGTTGCTTTTGAAGAAGAAACTAGCTTATTGTTATACAATGTCAATAATACCCTCACCATTTAAATAGAAAGACAATAAAGAGTTGACTCAAGTTTTTGAGCAAGTTGACTCAGTGGCTGAATTTCAAATGTGAATAGAATGAGTTGACTCGGGTTTTAGAGTGAGTTGACTCAGTCATAATTTTTTATTTTTTTCTACTTAAATTTCTTGTTTATTTCTTTTTATATGCTTTATATTTATATTGTTAATGATATCCATTTTAGAAATTTTGTTCAATACAGTTTTCATCCTTTCAAAATTAAGTATATATAAAATTTAGTTTACTAAACACTTACCAATTTTTTTCTAAAATTGATTATTTCTTAAATTAAGCTATAAGCAGATTTTTTCCAAAGCAAAGCAATCACAAACATAACCTTAATTTCCTATGATTTTATTGGTCATTCTTCGTATAAAAAGGTAAACTGCACAAATATACCATGGAGTATTTTGAAAAGGTTTAATATTCAACTTTTATCATTAACTACATAAAATACCCTTTATGTTATAGGCTTCGAAAATTATAAAGCATTTTTTTGAGGTAGCATTTTAAGACTATCACTATTTTAAAAACTTATGTTCAAATGTTACATAAAATGAGTTCCTTCCAAAAATACCCCCTACAGTAACCAATTCTTCACTATTTTGAATTATTTTTTTCAAAATCCTCCATCAATGGAGGAATTCCATTAATGGAGATAAAATGGATGGAGGTTTTAAGGAAGAAGATGAAAAAAAAGCTGGAAATTTTCATTTTTGTTCAGAAAATCTCTGAAATTGTAGAAAGTTTCGGAAACTACAAAAAAGTCGTGAAAAAATTTATTTTTGCTCAAAAAATCTCAAAAATTGTAAAATGTCTCGAAAAAGTCTCAGACAGTACAAAAAAGTCTCCGAAAATTTCATTTTTGTCTAGAAAGTCTCGAAAAAACCTGAAAAGTCATAAAAATCACCTAAAAAATCTCAAAACCACAAAAATGCACAAGACTTATTGGACAAAAATGAATTTTTCCGAAAAAAATTCATATTCATCTTCATCGACCTCCATGGAGGTCGAACAAACCCCTAAAAATCGTCTTCAACCTCCAATGGAGGTCGATTTCAACCACCCATTAAGACCTCCAATGGAAGCCGATGAAAGAGATGAAAAAAAATTGAAAAACTGAAAAGTAAATAAAAAGATATATATGTAAAGTAAGGGCATTTTTTAAAGTTCACTTAGTTTGGTACATTAAAACTTAAGTTATTAAAGTGATTACACTCATGAAACACTAGCTTAAAAAAGTGACAAAACCCCCTGTTCCTACTAACATTATAGGTCAACTATTTCCTTTATCCATTGACAAGTAAGGGAAGATCAATTTCATTGCTTACATACACAAGTGAGCGAGATATGTGACTAAAACATATGAGTTTTTTTTTTCTAAAAAAATATTATGCTAATGATCTTATTTGTAGAAGAAAAACTATAGATATTAAAGATATCGATACATTAAGACTTATAAATTTAGAATATCCTTATAATAGGTCTTTAAAGTTATCTTATGTTGATATTAGTTTGTAAAAACACAAAACAATCTGATTCGACCTGTAGACAGTAACAATTCGAAAACAAAGTAGTAAAACCGAGGCCCATGTTTCACACGGTGTCCTTAAGATAATTTCACCGGGTAACACCGTATGTGTAAGGCGATTGTCTCCCAGGATACAATGATTTAAACTGTAAAAGTGCAAAGCATGATTACTCTTAGCAAACTCAAAATAAAATCCAAACTTACCAGAGAAGAGAAACGAAAGAAAGAAAGGGCTGTTGTAGAACACTGTTTATTTTTCGATGTTTTATGAACAGAATATTATGGCTGTTATATAGCCAAACCGAAGCACTAGGGTTTAGGGATTAATTCGAAATTATCTTGGTGAATAGTTTTTGTGATTTAATAAGAAAATAATTTAATTAGATAATATTCTCCAAAGAGATTTACTTCTAATCAAAACCGATTATTAGTGATCAAGTAAGAAATCAGAATCCAAACAATTAAAGATTTCCTTATTCTTTACAAAACAAAAATGTTGACTTAGGGAAGTGGCAAAAGGTCAACTGGACTCTCACGGTCCTATTAGAGAGGGCATTCGTGTCAGTCGAGCTCACATACGAGTCGTGCATTCGAAGGTTCGAGGTCCATGATTTTCACCTCACCCCCCCCCCCCCCCCCCCCCCCTGCGCGCCCGAGAGAGAGCCTTTATGCCACACATTGTTGATAGCTCATATCACACATTCACATAAAGAATTCCCTAAGCAATGTGGGATTCACTTTAATCTTTACACAATGGGTTCACTTTGAGACTCAATTTCTCATTCACCCATTAACTATTTTGTGAATTTGAGTATGCCATTTCGAAGTTCTCACGGAGGAGAATTCGAATCCACTTTGATCTTCCATTTCTATGGAATTTATCATACTCAATTTGTGCTATCAAATTAAGAGTTTGTCACAAAGTTTCCAACAATCCCCCACATAAATGAAATTTACCTAGGAGACACAAAGAAGATGTTTGGTAAGTTCAAACGGTCGAAACCTGCATAGGATAGGTAGGTGTTACCCTTTGAACCTTCCCTTGTAAAGGTATGCTTACTTTACTGGATGATCAGTAGATGTGATATCCTTGAACTGTTCTATCGTTTTGTGTAAATGATCACTCACCTTACATGTGTATCTTCCAGACCCAATTTGGTTCTCATTTTTATGTTTGTTTTGGTCATGAAAATGCGCCTGGTTCTGTGAAAGTCTCTAGAGAATATAGCCCTTCACTATTCTCTTTTAGAAGAGGCCCCACTTCTCTCTCACATAGGTGATTTCTTAATTAAGAGTAACCCGTTTTACTATGCTCGGATTTCCACAGCTAGGAATTTCGAAGCATAAGAATCATTAAAAACATAGTTTAACCTTTTTTTCCTACGAGCATCACTATTTCATCATCGGAATGGATTTAAGGGTAACCCCTACAGTGATCCAACTGAGTCTTATAACTTGGTTGTCCCATCGAACCTAGATCTTGGGATCCCCAGTTAACTAGGTCAGGTGTCCATTGTATCGATTTTTTATCTAATAGGCTTTAGTCTCATTCCTCTCACTGATGTCTCAACTAGTTCTTTGTTTAACCCTTTAGTTAGCGAATCCGTAATGTAATCTTTTGACCTTACATAGTCAATAGTGATAACCCTAGTTGAGATTAGTTGTCTAATGGTATTATGTCTTCGACGTATATGTCTAGACTTCCCATTATACATGTTGTTATGTGTTCTTCCTATTGCTGATTGACTATCACAGTGAATGCAAATCACCGGCACAGGCTTTGATCATCTGGGAATATCCTCTGAGAATTGGCGTAGCCATTCATCCTCCTCACCACATTTATCTAATGCTATAAACTCATATTCCAAGGTGGATCTGGCTACACATGTTTGTTTTGAGGATTTCCAAAATACCGTTGCACCTCTAGTGTGAACACATACTCACTAGTGGATTTTGAAACCTTCATATCAGATATCCAGTTAGCATCAGTGTATCCTTCTAGGACAACTGGATATCTGGTATAATGCAGTCCATGATTACGAGTGAATCGTAAGTACTTCAGTACTCTTACTATTCCTTTCCAGTGATCAGTTCATGGATTACTCGTGTATCTGCTTAATTTGCTGATTGTATTAACTATATCTAGTCGTGTACAACTTGTTAAGTACATCAGACTTCCTATCACTCGAGAATATTCTAGTTGAGAGATGCTCTCACTCTTATTCCTAGATAGATGTAGATTTGTATCTACTGGTGTTCTGGAAATTCCAGAATCATTTTTATTGAATTTTTCAATAATCATGTCAATATAGTGTGATTGACTTAATATGAGTCCGTTAGATTTCTTTGAGATTTTTATTCACAACATTACATCAGCTGGTCCCATATCTTTCATATCAAATCTTGATTTCAACATATCCTTAGTAAATTTGATCATTTTATCATCACAACAATGAGCATGTCATCAACGTAAAGGCACACAATGACATAGCCATTTTCTGTGTCCTTGACAAAAATGTATTTATCACATTCGTTTATCTTAAATCAATTTGACATCATAGCATTGTCAAGTTTCTCATGCCATTGTTTTGGTGCTTGTTTTAAGCCATATGAAGACTTCACCAATTTACAGACTTTCTTTCCTTATCCTGGAACAGAAAAACCCTCAGATTGTTCCATGTAAATTTCTTCATCTAAATCTCCATTTAAGAAAGCCATTTTCACATCCATTTGATGTACTTCAAGATTTCTCAAAGTTACGATTGCAAGTATAATCTTAATGGAGGTTATTCTCGTCATAGGAGAATATGTATCAAAATAGGCTAGGCCGTCTCATTGATTGTAACCTTTAATTATAAGTCTGGCCTTATACTTATCAATTGATCCATCTGTTTTCATCTTTCTTTTGAAAATCCATTTGGATCCTAGCGGTTTACATCCCGGAGGAAGATCCACTAATTCCCAAGTACGATTTTGAAGGATGTAATCAA
Source organism: Dipteronia dyeriana (assembly GCA_032871835.1). Taxonomy (NCBI): domain Eukaryota; kingdom Viridiplantae; phylum Streptophyta; class Magnoliopsida; order Sapindales; family Sapindaceae; genus Dipteronia; species Dipteronia dyeriana. Next base: position 57,112,388 of record CM065295.1, on the reverse strand, counting down.
TTTTGCTCTTAATAGCCTCTTTCCACAAGAGTCCTTCTGAAGAGCTTACCACTTCTTTGAAAGTTCGAGGTTCACCTTCTAGAAAATATGTCATAAAAAATCTGGACCAAAAGAAGTTTCTGTCCTTGCTCTTTTACTACGTCTAGGTTCATCCTCTACTTCATTTCCTTGTTCTTGGCCCTCACAGCTATCAACATGTGTTCGTTTTAACGAACTTGTTTTATCATTGGATTTACATGGAAATACATGTTCAAAGAACATTGAATTTCTAGATTCCATTATCGTGTTTTTGTGTATATCTGATATGTCAGATTTATAGACCAAGAATCGATGAGCACTTCTATTTTATGCATATCCAATGAAAATGCAGTCAACAGTTTTCGGACATATTTTCACCTTCTTAGGTATAAGTACGATTACTTTGGCAAGACACCCCCATATTCGTAAGAATTTATAAGAAGGCTTTCTTCCTTTCTATAGCTCATATGGGGTTTTGTCTTCTTTCTTTCAGGGTACCTTGTTTAAAAGGTAATTGCTAGACAATATAGCATCACCCCACATGTTCTAAAGCAATCTAGAACTTATTAGCATTGCATTCATCATCTCATTTAAGGTATGATTTTTATGTTCTGCAATACTGTGTTGTGCACAGAATTCACCAAACGGTGCTACCTACTCACCACCTCGACCATTTCTCAGTACCTTGATTTTCTTGTTGAGTTAATTCTCAATTTCAGTTTTATAGAGACTAAACTTCTTTATAGCTTCATCATTGTTTTTCAACAAATATACATAGCAGTATTTAGTGCTATCATCTATAAATGTGTTGAAGTATTTGTTGTCACCTCTTGTTTGAAAAAAATTTAAGTCACATATATTTGTGTGAATTAAATCAAGAGGTTCAGATTTCCTTTCAATAGTTTGAAATGATGACCATGTTAGTTTTGCTTCAACGCAAACTTCACACTTACGTTCAGGATCAATATTAAATGTGGGAATACTATTTAAATTAATTAATCTATGCAAAGTATCATAATTAACATGTCCTAGTCTACCATGCGTTAAATTGGAAGACTCGAGCAAATAAACTGAAGCGTTTTCTTTATTGATAGTTCTTTTAACAATAGATACATTAAGCTTAAAAAGCCCTTCAGTTACATATCCCCTACCCACATAAGTACCCTGCTTAGTGAAGACTACTTTGTTTGATTCAAACACCATCTTGAACCCATGTTGATTTAACAACGAATCGGACACCAAGTTCTTACGAATTTCAGGTACATACAACACATTGTTCAAGCTTAGGGTTATACCAGAGGTCATCTTGAGAACAACTTGCCCACGTCCTTTGACGACAGATGTGGCTGAGTTACCCATATATAGCTTCTCCTCATTCACCTCTTCTTTAAACATATTGAACATCTCCCTGTCAGAGCATATATGGTGAGTTGCCCCAGTATCCAACCACCACTCCTTGGGTTTGACCCAACCAGATTTTCTTCTGTCACAACTGTAGAGAGATTGATCTCGGATATATCTTTTGAGATCCCAGCAACCACGTTTGCCTCGTGGTTCTCTTCTTCTTTGGTAACCTGCACTCAGAAGATTTGTGACCCAGCTTGTCACAGTTAAAGCACTTCCCTTGGAATTTTGGCTTCTTAGAGACTCCTCTTTTAGGACCCAATTTGGATCCTTTCCCAGGCTTGTTCTTCTTTGGTTTAGAACTTTGCCCATGCTCAACTACATTGATTTTCGCTTTTGGCACATTGACATCTTTTTTGTCATACTTCATGTGATCTTCTTGAATACGAAGCTTGGAAGGTTTCCCCATCCTTTCGGCATGTATCTCATAGAGAATCACCTGTAGCTCTTGGACTTGACTCATAACTTTCTTGGAATCCGTCATCTTGTAATCAAGAAACCGGCCCACAATAAACTTCTAGGAACAAACGTCCTCAGTTTTGAATTTTCGGTCTAATGATTCCTATAGTTCTTTGGTTGTTTTCTTTGAACAATAGACGTTATATAGCGAATCTGATAGTCCGTTCAGTATGTAATTGCGACACAGGAAATCCGAATGATTTCATGCATCAATAGCATTCCATACCTGAACATCTCGCTCTTCACCACTATTAGGTTTAAGAGCATCTTCAGTCAAGAATCTGCCAAGGTACAGTGTGGTCAGATAAAACAGCATCTTTTGTTGCCATCGTTTAAAATCCAGTCTACTAAACTTATCAGGTTTCTCCATATGATTCATTGGTAAAGGTACTGAATTCATCTAGGGATTTTCCATGGGAACATTCCCTTGACTCATATATTAGCTAATCACCGGAACAGACATGTTTCTCACGAAGAAGTTGATGGCCGAAATCGTTGTGGCCACAATAGGCAATACTACAGGTACCTCGCCCATAAGAAAAGAATTCACAGCCGAAGTATCTAATCCATACTTGGATTAACTTCCAGAGTCTCTAGTGGAAAACTGGAGTTCACATTAGATTTGTTTGCCATAATATCTGAAACAAAAATAAAATCGTTTTAGTATCACAGAAATAATAGCACAGATATCAGTTGATATCAAATCAGATTTCACAATGGAAATCACAATCAGTGTCTGATATTGCAGACCCGATTACCCAGTTGAAATTGAAATTGATTTTGAAATCAGTGTCTAATAATAGACCCGATTTGCCAAAGTAGAACTCAGATTATTAATGAAATCAGTGTTTTGAAATAGACCCAATTTCCACAGATTAATGTTATTAATTTGAAATCAGTGCCTGAAAAACAGACCCAATTTCCACAAACAGTTTCTTTTTTTTTAATTTCAAATCGAACCACTGATATTTCAACTTTGCTACTATTTGTACCAGAACCAGAACCCGAAGTTTTATATAAAATAGTAGAAAGATGTAATAGAAATTGTCTTAAGATTGTTGATACTAGTTTGTCAAAACACAAAACAATCTGGCTCGACCTGCAGACAATAACAATTCAAAAATAAAGTAGTAAAATCGAGGCCCATGTTTCACACGGTGTCCTTAACACAATTTCACCAGGGTAACACCGTGTGTGTAAGGCGATTGTCTCCCATGATACAATGATTTAAATAATAAAAGTGCAAGGCACGATTACTCTCAGTGAACTCAAAACAAAGTCCAACTTACCAGAGAAGAGAAACGAAAGAAGAGAAAGGGTTGTTGTAGAGAATACTAGGGCTCTTACATAGCCAAACCGAAGCACTAGGGTTTAGGGACTAATTCAGAATTATCTTGGTGAATACGTTTTGATTTAATAAGGAAATAATTTAATTAGATAATATTCTCCAAAGAGATTTACTTCTAATCAAAACCGATTCTGTATTCTTAGTGATCAAGTAGGAAATCAGAATCCAAACAATTAAAGCTTTCTTTATTCTTTACAAAACAAAAACATTGACTTAAGGAAGTGGCAAAAGGTCAATTGGAACTCTCATGGTCCTACCGGAGTGATATTCTTGTCCACACACGAGTTGTGCATTCAAAGGTTTGAGGTCCATGATTTGCACCCCACCCCCCTGTGCGCACGAGAGAAAGCTTCTATGCCACATATTGTTGATAGCTCATATCACACATTCACTTATATACTAAATATAAATGATTTTCCTAAGCAATGTGAGATTCACTTTAATCCCTATACAATGGACTCACTTTGAGACTCAATTTTTCATTTACGCATTAACCATTTTATGAATTTGAGTATACCATTTCGAAGTTCTCACGAAGGAGAATTCAAATCCACTTTGATCTTCCATTTCTATGGAATTTATTATACTCAATTTGTGCTCTCAAATTAAGAGTTTGTCACAAAATTTCCAACATCTTATTATTTTGAAATTATTATTATTTATATAGAATTTTAATAATTACAATATCAAGAAAATATGGAATTCCAGAGGGAACCCATTTATCCCCTTGAATGAAGTTCCTCGTGGTGAATTTCTCTACCTATGAGTACCCCCAACTCTATGATATCCTTTCCAATTGACACTTTGTGTTGGGTCGTGCCTGCTCGTGCTAACCAGATCTAGTTTAAGCCTCTAAGCATGGCATTTGTAATGTCGGTGTAGTTTCCAGACCCATCTGGCACTACTACACATCCATATTTGTAGTGGATTGCCTTTATATATTACAACAGATTATCACAAAGAATACTCTACAACAAATAAGATAGTATCAATTCTATTGCTTACATAAACAAGTAACAAATGTGTTAAATAAAATTTGGTTTTCACCTTTTACACTCCTTTCTAATTGCTATTACTTGTGTGTACCGAAACATATTCTATTTCACAATTCTTTCTACAAACCAAATCAAATTATTTAATACATTTGTCACGTGTGTGAAAGTAATGGAATTGATCATTTTCTTCATGACATCTGTTTTATTATACATGGGCAATCCATAACAAAATTTGATGTCACGGTGGCACAAGATGGATCTGGAAACCACTCCATAATTATGGATGCTATCTCGTCTTCTCCTATAGGACGTATAAATCGTTATTACATCAAAATCAAGAAGGGTAACTACTCCGAATATGTTGTCATTGATCAAAACCACACCAACCTAACCTTTATTGGTGATGGGGTTGAGAAGACAAGTATATCCGAAAGTAAGAGTTGGGGAAGGGACAACATTTCAACTTATGAAACAACTACAATAGATGAGTTGATTACATTCTCCCCCATTTTCTCTTTATTATTTTTGGTTTACACAACTTATATACTTTCAATATGCCATCCACTAGCCTTTGTTCTATCATATTACTGATGTAACAATATCTTTTTTGTCAACAATCTAAGGCTATGGCTTTGTAGTAATGGATATAACATTTGAAAATATAGTTGACACAGAGAAGGAGTAGATAGTAGAGCTAGTAAGCGAAGTGGACTCATCCTTCTATTGCTGTAAATTTTTCAAATACCAAGACAGTTCATAGACAGTTCTATCGAGAATGCGATATTTATGAAAAGATAGATTTCATTTTTGGGATGCAAGCGTAGTGTTTCAAAACTGTAACATATATGCTCGTTTTCCTAGTGAAGGGCATTCAAATGCTGTCACGACCTAAGGAAGAACGAAATATGACGGTAGTAGAGGAACAGTTATTTAAATTTGCACCATAGCAACCACAGAAGACCTTCGCCAAAAGAGATCAACGATTAAAACATACTTGGGGAGGCCATGGAAAAATTTCTCTAAGACAGTTTTCATGCAATCTTTTATGGATGATATAATTAATCCAAAAGGATGGCTTGAATGGGAAGGAAATAGGGTGGACACTATATACTACGAGGAGTACAACAACAGAGGACCCGGTTCAGATACTAGCTGAAAAGTCCATTGAAAAGGATATCACAAACTCGGGTATGTAGAGGCAGCAAAATTGACGGTGAGGAACTTCATTCAAGGGGATAAATGGATTCCTTCGAAAATTCCATATTTTCTTGATCTAATGTAGATATTTTAATTTTACATATATAATAGAAGTTTGAAAATAATACGATAAGTTTATAGTTTGTAAGCACATGTTATAAGGAAATGTAATTAATCAAATTAATGATTATTTATGATAGCCCTAACAGCCTGATGGGTTTAAGAGAAAGCAAAAAAGTATAGGATCCTTACAATGTTAATTTGGCCTTGTGAATCATAATACAAATGTTTATACATAGTAAAGGTGTAAAAACATGTCGGCACGACCCCTTAAGACCTGACCGCATAAGCGTGTCATGTCGTGCAGGTACGTTTAGAATTCGCGTCGTGCCAGACATGGCCCGTTAAGAAAACGGGTTCCACAACTTGGGTGTTGTGCCGTGCTGGCACATCGGGCCAACCTGTCGGGTGTTAATAGGCTGGCCCACTTACCTTTTTTAATTTTTTTTATTTAAAAAGTATCTAATTTACTTGTTTATTGCTATAACTTAACAGCTTATAAACTTAATATTATTTTTACTTATAATCTCAGTCACGTCTACTGTAGAAACAGAAAATTCTACTGTCAAAATTGTAGATTTCGGGCATTGACAAGTCTACTCAACACCCAAGTTAGAGAATTTATGTTAAGGAATAAACAATATAGATTCTAAAACAAACCGTAGATGATGAGCGTGAAGAGTATTTGAGATGAGGTTCCGGTGGCCGGAATATTGAATTGAGAGAGTGATAATTTTATCAAGTGATTTCTCTTGAGTCTGGAATGATGGGACCAAATCCTCTCCCTCTCTTGGAGAGGAGGGTGCTATTTATAGTGTTTGTAGTCTAAACCCTCAAGTGGGGCCTCTTTAGTCGGTTACATGCAATTACTCTCCATAATTCTTTCTTTATTTTATTGGACTCCATAAATGTCATTCATAGCCAATTTGAATTGACAGTTACAATTGCTTTGTAACTGAAAGACTTGGTTAACTAGCAATCAAGTCGGCTGGTGACTTGAGTTTGGGTCATGGGTCGGACCCTTAGGCTTGGACTTTCGTATTGGGACCTAGGGCCTATTTTTGATTGTGCTATTTTTGGCTACTACATCTATAGGCCATATAAATTGTTACTATATCAAAATCAATGAGGGTAACTACACTGAATATGTTTTCCTTGATCATAACCACACCAACCTAACCTTTATTGGTGATGGGGTTGAGAAGGCAAATATATCCAGAAGTAAGAGTTAAAGAAGGGATAACATTTTAACTTATGAAGCAGCTATACTAGGTGAGTGATTACATTCTTCTCCATTTTCTCTTTATTATTTTTTGTTTACACGGCTTACTTTCAATATGTCATCCATTAGACTTAGTTCTATCCTATTATTGATATAACAATATATTAGCCTTAGTTCTATCCTATTAGTGACAGTTCATAGACAATTCTATCGAGAATGCGACATTTATGGAACGATCGAATTCATTTTTGGGGATGCAAGAGTAGTGTTTCAAAACTGTAACATCTATGATCGTTTTTCTAGTGAAGGGCATTCAAATGCTAAAACGATTCTTCAAAATTGCACCACAGTAGCCACTGAAGACCTCCGCCAAAAGAGATCAACGATTAGAACATACTTGGGGAGGCCCTGGAAAAATTTCTCTTTTATGGATGATATAATTAATCCAAAAGGATGGTTGGAATGGGAAAGAAATAAGGTGGGCACTATATATTAAGAGGAGTACAACAACAGAGGACCTTGGTTTATATACTAGCCGAAGAGTCCATTGGAAAGGATATCAGAAACTCGGGTATGTAGAGACAATGAAATTCATGGTGAGGAACTTCATTCAAGGGGATAAATTGATTCCTTCGGAAATTCCATTTTCTTGATCTAATTGAAATATTTTAATTATATGTATATAATAACAGTTTGAAAATAATAAGATAAGTTTATAGTTTGTAAACACATTTTATAAGGAAATGTAATTAATCAAATTAATGATTATTTATGATAGCTCTGATGGCCGATGAGTTTAAGAGAAAGCAAAAAAGTATGTAAGACCCTTACAATGTTAATTTGGGCCTTATGAATCATAATACAAATATTTATACATAGTTAAGATGTAAAAACATGACGCACAATCCCCTAAGGCCCGGCCGCCTAAGCTTGTCGTGCTATGCTGACACGTGATGAAGCCATGATGTGCCAAACACGGCATGTTAAGAAAACGGATTCCACAGCAAGAAGTGTCGTACCTTGTCGGCACGTCGGGCAGGCCTAACGGGCCTTAACAGGCAGAACCACTTCTCCTTTTAAGGTTTTTTTTTTAATTCAAGAAATTATTTAATTTATTTGTTTATTGTTATAACTTAACAACTTATAAACTTAATATTGTTTTTATTTATAATCTCGGTTGCGCCTAAGGCCGTATAAATAGTTACCATATCAAAATCAAGGAGGGATCAAAATCAATGAGGGTAACTACAACGAATATGTTGTCATTCATTAAAACCACACCAACCTAACCTTTATTGATTATGGGGTTGAGAAGACAATTATATCCGGAAGTAAGGGTTGGTGAAGGGATAACATTTCAACTTATGAAGCAGCTACAATAGGTGAGTTGATTACGTTCTCCTCCATTTTCTTTTCATTATTTTGGTTTACACAACTTACTTTCAATATGTCATCCATTATTCGTAATTCTATCCTATTACTGATGTAACAATATATTTTATGTCAACAATCTAAGGCTATAGCTTTGTAACAATGGATATCACATTTGAAATATAGTTGGACCAGAGAATGACCAGGCAATAATGCTAGTAAGCGAAGTGGACTCATTCTTCTACAGCTGCAAATTTTTTGGATACCAAGACAATTCATAGACAGCTCTATCGAGAATGCGATATTTAAGGAATGATCGATTTCATTTTTGGGATTCAAGCATAGTGTTTCAAAACTGTAACATCTATGCTCGTTTCCTGGTGAAGGGCATTCAAATGTTGTCACGGCCTAAGGAAAAACGAAATATGATGGCAGTGGAGGAATAGTTCATCAAAATTGTACCATAGCGTCCATAGAAGACCTCGGCCAAATGAGATCAACGATTAAAACATACTTGGGAAGGCCTTGGAAAAATTTCTCTAGGACAGTTTTCATACAATATTTTATAGATGATATAATTAATCCAGAAAGATGGCTTGAATAGGAAGGAAATATGGTGGACATTATAAACTACGGGGAGTACAACAACAGAGGACCTGGTTAAGATACTAATCGAAGAGTCCATTGAAAAGGATATCACAGACTAGGGTATGTAGAGGCAGCGAAATTCACGGTGAGGAACTTCATGCAAGGGGATAAATGGATTCCTTCGGAAATTCCATATTTTCTTGATCTAATGTAAATATTTTAATTCGATGTATATAACAACAGTTTGAGAATAATACGATAAGTTTGCAGTTTGTTAACACCTGTTATAAGGAAATGTAATTAATCAAATTAATGATTATTTATGATAGCCCTGATGGCTTGATGAGTTTAAGAGAAAGCAAAAGAGTATGTAGAACCCTTATAATGGTAATTTGGACCTTGTGAATTATAATACAAATGTTTATATTTAGTAAAGCTGTAAAAACGTGATGGAATTGCCCCCATGATGTGTCGGCACGTGAAGAAGCTGTGACCTGCCATGCACGACCCGTTACGAAAATAGGTGACACAGCACGGCGTGCCATGCTGTGTCAGCGCGCCGGACCGACTTAACGAGCCTTAACAGGTCAACCCTCTTCCATTTTTTTCTTTTACGTTTTTTTTTAATTTAAGATATTATTAATATTATTTTTACGATTTAATATATGTATTTTTAATTGTAATTTTTTTATCCTAGTTATAATTTTCGTTGAGTAAACTAAAATGTAAAAACAAAAAAGTAGATATATTTATTTAATAAAATAATTTAAAGAAAAAATAAATATTAAAGATGCAAGAAAATAAAAATATATGAAAATAAGAAATGATAAATTATTTGTTTATTTAATAAAAAGTGTGCAAGTATAAGTCAGAATGTCGGAAAAAAAATATAAGTAAAGAAATGAATTTTATTTACTTATGTAGAATTCAGTATTACATGGTTGTCTCATTAAAAACCTTACAAGGAAAAACCCATTGGGATAAAAACTTGGTAAGGGAAAAAGAGTGCAATCGAATAATATGTAGTCAAGTAAATGTTCATGTATAATTTAAATTTTAAAATTCGAAAAAAGTGAAATCAATAACTCTGCAGTCTTCAGTCTTCAGTCTTCACTCCTAGTCCTGGATCTGGTTATTGTCGGAACCCTCATCGATATATAAATTGGTGAAATTGTGAATAATTTCTTGGTATTCTGCTTCATGTTGCATTCTCCTTCGAGCATGCTTCTAATCCCGAAGGCATGTTGATGTCTTCACCATCTTAGGAGACAAAGAAGTTCTTCTTGGTTCAGTTATACGTCCACTCATGTTAAATGTCTGTTCTGAAGAAATAGTGGACATGGGGACAATAAGTACATTACATGCTAGTTATGATAGGATCGGATATCTGTTGCTATAGTTCTTTCACCATAACAGCTGATCAAAATCCTCCACGTTTTCGACTGAATCAAATTGAGTTTCAAGGAACCTGTTAAGTTCGGCACCTTTAGTTGCAGCTGCTCGTGGAGCTTGGGATGAAGAAGAAGAACTTGATGAGCCACCGTTTTTTTGGCAATTGAGAATGCTCTAACTTCTCTTCAATTGGAGTATGTCCCGTTCTTTGATGGTTGCGTGTTAACGCCGCCAAACCTACACTCATATATACTAAAAACTTAGAACAACTTGGTTCGAATGTCAGTAACTTGTGCAGAAAAGTCTATGTCCAATTTAGAACCAATATAATCGAGAAAAGTTTCTAAACCAGATAATTTAATCCTAGGATCTAGTATAACACCTAAGGCATAAAGAAAATGAATGTCATGCCATTATATTTTAAACTTGTTTTCCATGCAGCAATTGCAATGCCTAAGATGTCATCTTCTCAATACATGTTTAACATTTCAGACATTTCCATAATCTGATGGATTGCTTGAGAAGATATGGGGAAACAGACCACAAAAAAAGTTAAAGTGGAATCCTAAAAAACCTTTAAAAATTAAACAAAAATCTTTGTCTCATACCAATCGTCTGAGGTTAGTAGTGGACGACCAATTTCGGCCATTTTCATATTATAAAATCCTATAATAGTTCCAGCATAATCCAGACAATTTTATAGCATTAAGTAGAGTTCCACCTTACTGGTATATCTGTTTGGAATCGTTGGGGTCATAGAGAGTTAGCTTGACAGTATCTGTCAAAATCTCACAATCTTGGATTAAAGTTGCTTATCCAAGAAAGGGTTACAACCTTCATACCAGATTTTATAACTAAATTTATGATATGACATGCACATCGTTGGTGGAAGAAAGAACCCCCATCTCCCAGGATATTGTTTTCAAAAGACAAGGTAATATATCTAGTATTTACCGATGCATTATCTAATGTGATAGAAAGGATGCGTGGAATTATTTCATAAGTTTGTAAAACAGGAACAAATAAGTATTTCTAAGGTATGTTGAAAATCCATAGAACGAAAACAAAGAAATCTTTTTTGTAACTTCAAATCAAAGTCTAAATAGTGTCATGTGACACATAAATAGTATTGTTTGGAACGTGCGTTCCAACTATCGGAAGTAAATGGAGTAGAAACATTTAGATGTTGTAATTCAGTCATCAAGTTATCTCGTTGGATTTTAAAACATTTTAACAAATCACTCCTAGTGGTGTTTCTATAAACTGCTTTAAATTAGGGGTTGTATGCGTTTTGGATAAATTCTTCTTAAAAAACATTGTCACTGAAATTAATCAGTTGATCAGTTTGTGCAATGTAAAATGTCATGCAATCTCTATCATACGCAAAGTCGTAACTCCACGTCGTAACGAAACCGTCTGGGTTCCATTGTAGTTGCGTTTGGATTGCAGTGTCTATATGTCCGTGTTTAGCCATACATTTGTCCATATGCCTTTCAAATGACTGGTTCCCGGTCTAGAATTGGAAAATACGGGGTTGACAAAACTTACAGCAGGCCCTTGTTGTGATAGTACCGTCTGGGTTTGGTATTTCTTCTCTGTCAAAACACTGTCAATCTGTCATACAACAGATGTCAACTTTCTACATTTAGGATGTGATGTCGATGTGGAGACGGAAGGTCCCGTGGTCATTTTGGGCCAGTTCGAAAGGTCAAAATCATTGTTGTCCATGTTAAGACTGTCCAGAAAATAAGGATGATTAGGATCCATTTCCTACAATACAAATATTAACTCATTAGTCATTAGTCAATAAATAACTAAACACAAAATCATAAATATACTAATATGATAAATTACTAATCATAAATATTAATTTTTTTTACTAAAACCTAATCGTATATATTAAAATTAATAATTAAGCAAGAATATTTAAATAAATAAATAAAAATAAAATCATAAATATACTAATATACGAAGAAAAAATATTAAAATTAATAACTAAGCATAATATTAAAGATATGTTAAAATAAAATTGAAAAATTGATAATATAATATAAACAAAATGAGATAAAAATGAGAGAATAATAACATGAGATAAATGAAGAGGGAGAAGAATTGTTACTTGTTTCAGTGTTTGTATTGATATGAGAAGTCAAGTTATTACAAATGAATTAGATTTATATTTATACAGTTAGAGATCCAATCACTATACAACACACACATTATCACAAGTCAAGCTTGGCTTCTTCCACCATTCCACGTGTTGGTCTCCTAGGATGAATAAAGATCGGTGGCAAATCCATCTATATCACAACATGTGGCAAATCCATCTATATCATAACATTCCCCCTTCGATTCCCACCATTTGTATATTACTTTGCTAGAAAAAACCCAATGGGACGAAAAACCTTAACAAAAACATAAACAATGATCTTCTAGATCAAGTGATGTGGTGTGTTCAGAACTGCCTCATTAAAACCTTTCTGTTAAAACCCAGTGGGAAAAAATATGGTAGAAGGAAAAAGAGTACAATACATGTATATTTGAGACGTCCTGAATAAGTGTTCATACTCCAAAGTATAAGAGTATCATAGTAATAAATCAACCGGTAAGACCAGGGTCGAACCACATGGAGGTTGTTCACTTGTCCTTGTAGAATTAATTATTTAGATTAATTACTAAGCTTGTTATAAATTATAAATCAATTAAAATTAAAACTGGGGCTAAGGGATCCATTGTTGATAATTCGAATATGATCCAATAATTAATATTTAGTCCAGATTAATGGGACGGTATTCCACTCCATTGACCACTCTCTGATAGATATGAGTTTATGTACTCACTATGCTAGACAACGTTTGTCTGTCTACAGTAAGTCAAAACTCCACAAAGATCAGAGGGGATAAACCACTCTCTGATAGATATGGGTAAAAGTATCCACTGTGCTAGACAATATCTGTCTGTCTACAGTGAGTCAAAAACTCCACAAAGATCAGAAGGGAGAAACCACTATCTGATAGATATGGGTACGAGTATTCACTGTGCTAGACAATATCTGTCTATCTACAGTGAGTCAAAAACTCCACAAAGATCATAGGGGAGAAAGCAAAAAATAATCAACTTACCAAAATTGGATCATATTTTCCATACCAACAGTATCACCTTTGGCCTCAGCTATTTAAAATTAGCCAGACATAATTTAACTAGAAAATAGCTATTTAATTTAAACTGAGAATTTGAAAACAAAATACGGATGAAAAATTGGATCCATAATTTAACATCAGATTTGGATTCAGAATATCAAAATTAGGGGAGAGAGACCCTCTATTTATACAAAATACGGATGAAAATTGACCATCGGATGAATTTAGAATGGAGCGTCCAGATTTTGCCACATCATCAGTAAACAGTGATAGTGAACAGTAACAGTGCACCTGCTTCTAGAATATGATTCTCAGCAGTCGCATGTATGGTGCACCCACAATTTGGGCCAATAGGAATGTGTTACGTCAACTGTGAACAGTGAAAGTCAACTGTGAACAGTGAAAGTCAACTGTGAACAGTGAACAGTGAAAGTCAACTGTGAACAGTGAATAGTTAAAAATACAAAAATGTCTTTTGTGGCCTTCCTAAGGTTTTTGACGTTCTAAACTTGAAAACGATATTTGTTTTGCCATCTGACTTATCCATAATTCTGAATTGATCGAATTACCTCTGAAATACAAAGAAAAATACACTTATTACTATACAACACATTTATTTAAGCGAGCGAACGAAATTATATCTAAATTGGAGAATTAATCATATTGGAAGTGTAAAATGATGATATTATCCCTTAGTAAACATACATTTTTCAGTGTTAATCACACCCCCCAACCAGCTTATTGCTAGTCCCTAGCATTTAAAGCGAAAATAGCATAAACTCAAATTCAAATCTCAAACTACCAAATAGACAAACTCTCTCATACCTCTTTTCTCACCCTTTGATAGCCAGTCATCAATTGAATTATCAATCAAACTTACTTGTGCTCAATAAAGATCAACACAATAACTATGAGATTCAATTGAAATCAAACAACATTTTTATTCTGAAATCTCATCAGGGCTTCTTCCTTAGGCAGTAGTTTTATTTCTTTTTTTTTCTTTCTGTTTTTTTTTTGTTTTTTTTTTAATATAACAAAATTGGAAACAAACATTCCATCTTTAATCCATGTTGCAAGCTTTAGGCCAATGACTTCCAAACCAGTTGGCTTTAGGGCATTAAGTGTTAAAACACTTCTACGGGCTTAATTACTCGGATTGCATATGCTTTTTTTTAGTACAATTCTCTTAAGCTTTCTCTTTTACCCGTGTAACGAGCTTTGGGTCAATGACTCCCAAACTAGTTGGTCTTAGGGCATTAGGTGTTAAAGCACCCCTCGACTTAATTGCTCGAGTTAAAGAGGCTACAAAACTGTACTTTATTCTTATCTAGACTCCACCGTTTTACGCGAACACTCTATACTTACTGAGGCATGAGGCCCGGCTACTAAGTAAGAGTTTTGGTCACAACACACAAAATTATTATTATTATTATTATTACTATTTTTTTTTAAACAGGCCACTGCCTTCGGTTGTTACCCTTGAATGATATTTCAGAACTAAATATCGCAAAATCTCAACTTACTGCACATAATCATGTGTCAATGTGCGTGTGTGTCTAGAATAGTTCGAAAAATTTCTCAATATGACTTAATGAACAAAAGGATTAGTCAATGACATCACAATGGAGAGTTTATAAATTTGAATAGTCAGAAGAGAGGGAAAAAATACATCAGAACTACAAAGATGCGTCTCAAAAGTATATAAAAGATCTCCTTACTCGGTCATCTTTACAAAAAAAAATGGTCAGAAGTTAGATTTTTTTTTTTTTGAAAAACAAAAGTTATTGAATCAACTATCCCCTCCCCCCACCAGAACAAGACATTGTCCCCAATGTCTTTAACAAGAGGTAAGGTTTAGAAGATATCACCTGAACAACTTGAAAGACAACAAAATCCTGCAAAACAACAAAAGAAATACAAAATAAAGGAAAAAAAATGCATAAAAACCATGGGACAATCATAAACTGAGATTCAGATCAATTTGCTTTTCTTGTTCTCTTCATCATTGGACAAGTCAATTTTGGAGATTGAAGGATCTGGCTCATAATTGAAAGCTTGTAACTGGTCAATCAGCTCAGGAGGACTTGAAGCAGAGATAAAGATAATAAAAACAAAAGCATATTTACTGGTAGTTTTTATTGTGGCTCACATCTTCCTCTGGTTTACATCCAGAAACGGCTTCAACGCCCTCTATGGGTCGTGGATATGCTTCACATCCAATTTTCTTATAAATTAGCAAACAGGGTCTTTTAAAGTCAGATTCTCAAGACTATATTGTGCATGTTCTTTTTGAAATTGTGGCCATAATCGGTCAATTGCCATTTGCACATATCCACTAGGATGTGCATCAAGAGTCATTAGGATATTATCCAATGACTCCCTACACAAACCACGCCTAATGAATAAAATTTTATCTTCCCGATTATTAGACACCATTCCTAAAGAACGACAAAGTGTGTTGCAAGTTGTGCGTGCACATTTGTGACAAGTAACCCCTAACTACTTAGCTCTTCGTTTTTTTTTTTTGCAAGGTTACTTCTTCCAAAACCAGGCATGTAAGATATAAATGAATCAGCAAACTCACCTGCTAGACGTACCTTAGCTCTGATTAACTAGCGAATTTCAACAGGACTGTTGTTTATCATCAGTAAGCGTAATCTTTCAGAACGTGCTTTGTAAATCTTTTTCAGAGCATTTTGGGGCAACGATGGAAGATGTTTCGAAGGTTTGTGAAAAATTTGTCATGCCTTGTTTTGGGGATCAGTTATTTGGAAAACTGAATTAAACCGACTTGAATTGACACTGAGTATCGTTATCCGCCACTTAACCGGGATTATATAGCAAAACACACTAAGCAAAAATTGAACCTATAAATTAATCCTGTAAAAATTCAAAACATAAAAGCAAACAAAAAAAAAATTGCAAACATAAATAAAGTCAAAAGCAAAAGATTTGTTTACTCACTTTTGTAACAAGGGTCAGAAAAGACGGCAGAGTCTTTTTGAAAATCTGTATTTTCTAAGAATGGTTTCACACGTTGTCCATTTACTTTAAACACGTTACAATTCCTAGGATTCTCAATGTCAAGGGCACCATATGGATACACGAGTTTCACAACAAATGGATCACTCCATTTTGATTTAAATTTCCAGGAAATAAATGAAGTCGAGAATTATAAAGCAAAACATTTTGACCAACTTCAAATGATCTTAGAATTCATCTGTCATGAAAGGTTTTAGATTTTTCTTTAAGAATTTTTGCATTTTCGTACGCATCATTTCTTAATTCTTCAAGTTTATTTATTTGCAACTTGCGCAATTTACCAGCATCATTTAGGTTAGAATTGAAAGCTTTAATGGCCCAAAATACTTTTTTCTCAAGTTCAACAGATAAGTGGCAAGGTTTTCCATAAACTAAACGATAAGGAGACATACCCAAAGATGTATTGAATGCAGTGTGGTAAGCCCAAAGTGCATCATTTAGTTTGAGAGACCAATCTTTTCGATCAGGGTTAACCGTTTTCTGCAAGATATGTTTTATCTCTCTATTTGCTAACTCAACGTGCCCATTTGTTTGAGGGTGGTATGGTGTAGCAATTTTGTGTGTGACTCCATATTTCTTCATTAAAGACACAAAAGGTTTGTTACAAAAGTGTTTGCCTCCATCACTGATAATGGCTCGAGGGATTCCAAATCGACTCAAAAGATTTTCCTTTAAAAACTTGATCACTGTTTTGTGATCATTATTTCGACAAGGAATTGCCTCGACCCATTTTGACACATAATCAACGGCAAGAAAAATGTACAAAAATCCAAATGACGGTGGAAATGGACCCATAAAATCAATTCCCAACAATCAAATATTTCAATGACAAGAATGGGGTTTAAAGGCATCATGTTTCGCTTGAAAATGGATCCTAACTTTTGACAATTTTCACAGGTTTTACAGAATGCATGTGCGTCTTTAAACAAGGTGGGCCAATAAAATCCACATTGCAAGATTTTTACAGCCGTTTTCTTTGACGAAAAATGACCACCACATGCTTCAGAATGACAAAATTCAATGACACTACTTACCTCATTGCCTGGAATACATCGTCGAACAATTTGATCAGGACAATACTTAAATAAGTACGGGTCATCCTAGTAAAAACGTTTTACCTTGGTCAAAAATTTCTTTTTGTCCTGTGCATTCCAATCGAGTGGCATCATTCATGTTGCAAGATAATTAACAATGTCAGCATACCAATGCAAAGTTGTGATAGAGAATAAAAGATTATCAGGAAAAAAATCATTGATGGGTGCTTTTTCTTCTGGTTCGTCATCTTTCTGTTCCAATTCTTCAAAATCTAAAGTGTCTCTTTCTTCTTCGGCAACCTGCAAACAATTATCAAGATGTGAATGTATGCTTGACTCAGGTGAATTGATCAAACAAATTTCAGATGAGTTAAAAGAATCCTTTTGAACATGATCTTCAACAATGATTTCAATAATGTCTACATCTTCATCTTCATCTTCATCAGCAAATGGTTCTTTAGACATGTTGAAAACATTAAGCTTAATTTCCATATTTCCAAAAGACATGCTCATTATTCCATTCCTGCAATTAATCAAGGCATTAGCAGTAGCTAAAAATGGTCGGCCCAATCTAACAGGAATTGATTTGTGCTCATTAACAACAGGTTGTGTTTCCAAGATAATGAAATCTACTGGGTAGATAAATTTATCGACTTGTACTAACACATCTTCCACTATTCCTTTTGGTATTTTAATTGACCTATCAGCAAGACAAAGTGTGGTTGAAGTCGGCTTTAACTCACCAAGTTTAAGTCGCTGATAAAATGAGTATGGGAGCAAATTTACACTAGCACATAGGTCAAGTAAATCATGCTCAATTTTACAGTTACCAATTGTGCAGGAAATAGTGGGACAGCCAGGATCTTTATATTTCAAAACATTTTTGTTGCAAAGAATGGAACTTACTTATTCAGCCATAAAGGCTTTCTTTTTTACCTGATGCTTCCTTTTCACAGTGCACATATCCTTCAAAAATTTGGCATAGGAAGGTACCTGTTTGATTGCGTCCAACAAAAGGATATTGATCTTTACCTGTTTGAAAATTTCAAAAAATTCTGGGGGATGCATCAATTTCTGTAAATTTTTAAGAGCCAGAAGATATGGAAGTATATGTGAGGATTCAATTATTTCTTCGTTAATAAGGTTTCATCAACCCCTTCCTTACCCTTGGAAAATGACTCATCATCATTTTTACCAGATTCAATAATAGGTTTTTCGATGACCTTATCACTACGAAGAGTGATAATTGATTTGACATGATCTGGGTGTTAGTTATTATCATAGGAACTTGACTGAATCTTGGGATTTGGTTGTGGTGGAGATGGAAACTTACTTTTTTCGTGTGTGGTGAGTGTATAAGCAATCTTTGCCAAAGTATCTTTAACATCTATCAAGGTTTGTGCAGTTTGGTTGTTAATGGATTCTTGCTTCTCAATGAATGAGTTCTAAGTGTATTCAAGGTTTTTCCTAGATTGTGGGACATAAGGCGTATAACCTTGAGGGTTTTAGGAATTCTAGTGTGTTTGTGGATGTGATGGACCTGGTAGTTATGAAGACTGGGCTTGATTGTTGTTCCTCTAACTAAAGTTTGGATGATTTCTCCAACCAGGATTGTAGGTTTGTGAATATGGGTTGGAATTTGGCTTGTTGAAAATGTGCAAAACATTGGCTTGTTCATTAAGGCAATCTTTTATGGCCGGCAAAGTTTGGCAACTATGAGTGAAATGATCATCAGAATCACATACATGGCATGCGATTTCTTGTATAGATATTAAATGTTCACTATTTTTAGTTTCTAAAGCTTCAACTTTCCTAGCTACCGATGCGAATCTAGCTTGAAGGTCATGATCTTCCCTACGATTGTAAATGCCTCCACTAGATGGAGATAGTTGTGGTTTGCTCATGGACTCATAGGAACAAATGGTGTCCCAATTTTGAGCACTTTCGGCGATATGGTCAAGGTATTCAAGTGCTTCTTCAGGATTTTTGTCACTGAACTCCCCATTACACATCATTTCAATGACTTGTCTACTTTGGGGTGTGAGTCCCTCATAGAAATGTGACACTATCCTCAATGTTTCAAAACCGTGATGTGGACAGACATTTAACAACTCTTTGAACCTATCCCAACATTGGTAAAGTGTTTCCCCAGGTTTTTGAGCAAATGAAGTGATTTGCCTCTTAAGAGAGTTTGTTCTATGAGGTGGGAAAATTTTCTTTAAGAACTGTTGTTGCATATCATTCCAAGTTTGGATTGATCTTGACCTAAGGTTTTGTAACCAAGTTTTAGCTTTATCTTTTAAGGAAAAGGAGAAAAACTTAAGCTTGATTATATCCATGCTAACATTTTACAGACTTCCTCAAACTCCCTAAGATGCAAATATGGATTTTCAGATTCAAGACCTTGAAAATTGGGTAAAAGTTGAATGATTCCCGGTTTAAAATTAAAGTGTGTTGTATTTGGTGGGAAAGCTATGAATGAAGGTGCTCCAGTACGTGTGGGATTCATGTAGTCTCTAAGAGTTCTAGGTGGATTTAGGTTAATGTGTTGGTCATGGTCAATATAAGGCTGATGATTGCTGTGTTAAGATATATTGTCAAGGTTGTCTAAAAGGTTCTCGGCTTGGTTTTCTGCTGGATGTCTATGTGGGTTTTCAGCCATGTTGTTGGTGAATGTTAGTGATTGTGATCTCCTAATTAATCTACCACTAGATGTTCGAGACCAATGTCTCATGCAAATTTAATGAGGGTTCATGAAGGTGAATACACAAAAATAAAGAAAATAAAAGAAAAGGTGATAAAAATAACAATATGTAAAATTCTAGGGGTGTAAATGCAAATATGTACAAGTGTTGGGATAAAAGTGCAAATAATTATAAATATAGGGACTAAAGTGAAAATATGATAACTACAGAGACTGATATGCAAAAATGAAAAATAAAATGACCTATATGCAAATACAAACTAGATCTAAGCTAAAATACAAATAAAAAGTTGAAGGACTAAAATGCAAAAATGTGATTAATGATTACAAGTGTTTTTTTTTTTAAGTGGATGAAGTTTATGATTGAGATGAGTGATGCAAAATTAAATACAAATAAGAACAAAGAAGATAGAAAAAAAAATAGTAAAACTAAAATAAAATTAAAAAGAAATTACTTCTACAAAGAAAAGGCGGACTTACCTCCCCGACAGTGGTGCCAAAAACTTGACACGTCCTAAAGAAGTTTTCATACTCCCAAGTATAAGAGTATCATAGTAATAAATTAACCGGTAAGACCGGGTCGAACCACAGGGAGGTTGTTCACTTGTCCTTGTAGAATTAATTATTTAGATTAATTACTAAGCTTGTTATAAATTATAAATCAATTAAAATTAAAACTAGGGCTAAGGGATCCATTGTTGATAATTCGAATATGATCCAATAATTAATATTTAGTCCAGATTAATGGGATGGTATTCCACTCCATTGACCACTCTCTGATAGATATGAGTTTATGTACTCACTATGCTAGACAACGTTTGTCTGTCTACAGTAAGTCAAAACTCCAAAAAGATCAGAGGGAATAAACTACTCTCTGATAGATATGGGTAAAAGTATCCACTATGCTAGACAATATCTGTCTGTCTACAGTGAGTCAAAAACTCCACAAAGATCAGAGGGGAGAAACCACTCTCTGATAGATATGGGTAAGAGTACTCACTGTGCTAGACAATATCTGTCTATCTATAGTGAGTCAAAAACTCCACAAAGATCAGAGGGAAGAAAGCAAAAAATAATAAACTTACCAAAATTGGATCATATTTTCATACCAACATTATTACTTTTGACCCCAGCTATATAAAATTAGCCAGACATAATTTAACTAGAAAATAGCTATTTTATTTAAACTGAGAATTTGAGAACAAAAGAGACAGAATTTCACAAATCTAACATCAGATTTGGATTCAGAATATCAAAATTATGGGGGAGAGGCCCTCTATTTATACAAAATACTGATGAAAATTGACCATCGGATGAATTTAGAATGGAACTTCCAGATTTTTCCACGTCATCAGTGAACAGTGATAGTGAACAATAACTCATCCATGAAGTGAATAGTGAACAGTAACTCGTCCGTGAAGTGAATAGTGAACAGTGCACCGGCTTCTAGAATATGATTCTCTACAGCTGCATGTATGGTGCACTCACAGTTTGGGCCAATAGAATGTGCTACGTCATCAGGAACAGTGAAAGTCAACTGTGAACATTAAAAGTCAACTGTGAACAGTAAAAAGTCAACTGTAAACAGTGAATCGTCAAAATTACAAAAATGTCCTTTGTGGCCTTTCTAAGGTTTTTGACGTTCTAAACTTGAAAACGATGTTTGTTTTGCCATCTGACTTCTCCATAATTCTGAATTGATTGAATTACCTCTGAAATACAAAGAAAAATATTATGATTACTACATAACACATTTATTTAAGCGAGTGAACGAAATTGTGTCTAAATTGGGGAATTAATCATATTAGAATGTAAAATGATGATATTATCCCTTAGTAAACATACACTTTTCAGTGTTAATCAATATGAATTCAAAATTTCGCTCCCCTGATTGAACGCTTCCCCTGAACAAAACTTCAATATCAATCTTGTAATTTACAGAGTAGACGCATGCCAATTCCATATACCAGTTTCTCAAAAGTTGATATATGCAATATTTTGGTAAACAGATCTGTAAGATTATTTGTAGACCGTATTTGTTTAATATCAATCTATCGGTTCTGTTAAAGATCATGAGTATAAAAGAACTTAAGAGAAATATGTTTGGTTTTATCTCCTTTGTTATATCCCCTTCTAACTTGAGCAATACAAGCCACATTATCTTCAATATCGGTGTCTGCATTTTTATAGATAATGAGAATCCACATGTCTTTTGAATATGATAAATAACTAACCTTAGCCAAATACATTCTCAACTTGTTTCATGAAGTGCAAGGATCTCTGAATGATTAAAGGATGTAACAAGAAGAGTTTGCTTTGTGGAACGCCAGGAGATTGTTGTGCCATTATAGGTAAAAACATATCTCATTTGTGAACGAGCTTTATAGGGATCAGATAAATACCTGGTATCAATATAACCAAGTAAACCTTAAAAGTTATTAGATTTTGAATAATATAATCCTAAATATTTTGTTCCAGGAAGATAACGAAAGAGATACTTAATCTTATTCCAATGTCTTAGTTGGTGTTGAACTGAATCTGGCAAGCAAATTTACTGAAAATGTAATAACTGATCTAGTACATTGAGCCAGGTATAATAAAGCACCAATTGCATTAAGAAATGGTACTTCAGGACCAATAATCTTTTCAACATCTTCAATTCGCCGGAATGGATCTTTCTTAGGATTAAGAGTTCTACCAATCATATGAGTACTTAATGGATGAGCATTATCCATATGGAATCTTTTCATAATCTTTTCAATATATGTTGATTGATGGATAAGTATTCCGTTTGATTTATGCTCAATCTCCAGGCCGAGACAATATTTATTTTTTTCGAATCTTTCATTTTAAATTTCTTTTTCAAATATTCAGCAGTTTTTAAGAGCTCTCCAAGAGTTCCAATCAATTCATATCATCACCATAAACTGCTATAATAGTAAATCCAGATTATGATTTCTTTATGAAAACACATGGGCATATAGGATTATTAATATATCCTTCTTTAATCAAATATTCATTGAGGCAGTTATACCACATACGCCCAGATTGCTTTAATCCATACAAGAACCTTTGTAATTTAATCGAGTATAAATTGCGAGGTCTCGATTTGTATGCTTCTGGCATTCTAAATCTTTCAGGGATTTTCATATAAATATGTGAATCGAGTGAGCCATAAAGATAGGTAGTTACTACGTCTTCAAGTCTTTCCAAGATAGCCAAACTTATCAAAAATCGAAATATAATTGTATCCATCATTGGTGAGTACGTCTCATCAAAATCAATATCAAGTCTTTGTGTGAAACCATATGCTACGACTCGTGCCTTATATTGCACCACCTCATTTTTCTCATTACATTCCGTACGAAAACCTATTTGTATCCAACAGGTCTACAGTCTTCAGGCATCTAGACTATTGATCCAAATACTTTACGTTTGACTAATAAATTCAAATCTATTTCAACTGCTTCTTTCCATTTAGGCCAACCAGACCTTTACCTACAATTATCAAGCTTATGAGGCTCATAATCATCATTTAAAATTCCAATAGCCACTGTGTACAAAAATATATCATCGATGATTGTTTCTTCACGATTCCACATTCCTCTTATATAATTTATAGAAAGTTCATCATTTCTATGTTCTTGTATCTCTTCAGAGACTTATTCCCCTGTAAAGGTTTCATGTGTCCTTCCAGGGGCATATAACTCTTGTGGAGTTAATTTAGAGAAAGTGGATTTATTTATAATTTTAGGATTATGATCTTGATATTTTGTTTTCTTCCTTCGGGGAACAATATATTTCGAACCAAGTGGCCTACCACGCTTCTGGCGTACAGTAGATGATTCCTTTGCTATTATTTATTTAGATTGTTCTTCTAGAACAATCACATGTGCTGGTACATTAACAGTTGGGATGAAAGATTTTGTTGCCCTAGTAGCATCGATAAATGCATCTGGTAACTGATTTGCTATTGTTTAAAGATGAACTATCTTGTGTACTTCATTCTCATATTGAGTTATGTATGGGTCAAGATGAATTAGACTAAGAACTTTTCAAGAAAGTTCACGCTTCTCTTTCCTTTTCCTAATGATGGAAAATTTCTCTCATCAAAATGACAATCAATAAATCGTGCAGTAAAAAGATCACCGGTTAAATGTTCTAGATATCTAATAATTGATGGTGAATCTAGACCAATATATATTCTCAAACACTAATAGGGTCCCATTTTAGTTCTATGTGTATGTGCAATTGGGGCATATACTGCACAACCAAAAGTACACAAATGAGAAATAACTGGTTGATGACCAAATACAAGTTGCACTGGTGAATATTGAGGATAAATAGTGGGGTGAAGATGAATTAATGTAGCAGCATGAAAAATAGCATGTTCCCAAACAGAAATTGGTAATTGTGTTCGCAATAATAAAGTTCTTGTAATTACCTGGAGATGCTTGATAAATGACTCTGCTAATCCATTTTGAGTATGAACATGTGGAACTGGATGTTCAACATTAGTTCTAACTGATCTGCAATATTCATCAAATGTCTTGGAAGTAAATTCACCAGCATTATTAAGGCATATTGACTTAATCGGATGATTGAGAAAATGTGCCTGATGCCTGATAATCTGTGCAAGTAATCTTGCAAAAGCAACATTACGTGTTGATAATAAGCAAACGTGTGACCATCTGATGGATGCATCAACTGGAATCATAAAATAGCATAACGGTCCACTTGGTGGATGAATAAGTCCACATATGTCCTTCTGAATCCTTTGTAGGAATGACGGGGATTCAAAGTCAACCTTAGATTGGGATGGTTTTATTACTTGTGAACATGCAGTACATTAATTTTCATGAGATAAACTTTAATGGATGTCCATGAGAATTTTCAATGATTCTACGTATCATTGTAGATCCTGGGTGACCAAGATGGTCATGCCAGAGCATAAATATTTTTAGGTCTGAGAACTTCTGGTTCATAACTGCATAAACTTCTACATCTCTTATAAGAGTTTAATATAATCCAAATGATAAAGCACGCAACTTTTCGATAATGAATTTCTGGCCTAAACCATGGGAAGTAATGCACAAATACTCAATATTCTCATCATTTATAATTTATATGAAATATCCATTACATCGTATATCTTTGAAACTAAGTAGATTTCTTCTTGATCTACTTGAATATAAAGCATTATTGATACATATTTTAGTCTTTTTTTTTGTAACAATATCATGGTTCTACCAGATCTGTTGGACCTGATATTGTATTAACATTTGTTTTAAGCAAGGTTAAATTCAGAAAGTATTTCTGATTCGGTAAAATCGTATGTATTGTTGTACTATCGGCTATACATATATCTCTTATATCTTGCTTTTCAATATCACCCAATTTACCGTTTAAAGACATTTTTATTGCTTCACAACGAAAAAATAAAATGCATATTAGATAGAGTGATCAAAAGTATACATTACATAAGGGATATTTAACATAAGTATTTCACATGGTAACAAAAAAAAACATTACAAGCAGTACGTAATTGGTATGGACATTTCCATCACCAATTGAAGTGATCACTTTATCATTCAGAGTATCTAGGAAATCAGAAACTTTAAACTAGGTGATATCCATAAAATCTGAATCCTCCATGAAGTTGGTTTCAGGATTCTTCCCCTTTTCCTTTTCTTTGATCGATGCTTGATAAAGCTCAACCAAATATTTAGGTGTGCGGTATGTATGTGACCAATGATTATGACAGTCACACCTGAAACCAATGTCATCATCTTTCTTAGGCCCCTTTTGGATACTCTTCCCTTTATCTGGTCTGGCCTTATTAACATTTTATTTCTGGGGAGTGTTTTCATTATTTTGATTATAACCACCCGGACCAAAATAACCATATGCTCTTCCACAACCCCGACTACGACTACGACTACGACCACAACCACAACCGTGATTATGTCCTCCAATAGTATTAGTAGTCACTTATCGGAATGTTTTAGAGCCGGTAGGGCGTGATTCATGATTTTTTATTAAGAGCTTGTTATTTTTCTCTACAACCAAGAGACATGAGATTAGCTTTGAATATTTTGAAAATCGACGTTCTCGATATTGCTGTTATAATATCACGTTTGAGGCATGAAAAGTTATAAACATTTTTTCCAACATATCGTTTTCTGTTACATCTTGACAGCGCAATTTCGGCTGTGTAGTGATTTTGAATAAAGCAAAATCATACTCATAGACTGGTCTATAATCTTGAAAGCGTAAATGTTGCCACCTGTACATAGCATTTGGTAATGCAACATCAGGTTGGTTATCAAATCGGTCTTTTAGTTCTTGCCATAGAACTTATAGTTCTGTGATAGTTAGGTATTGAGCTTTCAGATCCTCATACAGATGGCGACGGATAATAACCATGGCAGTAGATTTGTCTTGTTCATTTTCTCGGCCACATCTTTAATGGTGTAATACAGGTCTTCTGATTTTAAAAGTAATCTAGCGTCAATAACCCATGACATATAGTTATCCCCAGACACTTCTAGTGCAGCAAATTTCAAACTTGCAATCTTTGGCATTAGTGCATCAAATTTCAAACCTGCAATCTCTGGCATTATTATAGATTTTGGTTGTCTGAAAATCACAATTGGATTCAGAACTTCTGGTCTGATAAAAAACCCGAGAAATTTAAATCTTAGATATATAAAGGAATATTTGTAAGTAAATAAATCCATAAGTTTCAGATTCCAGTAATGCTAAATAAATCCATAAACTTCAGGTTTTAGATGGGTGACCAAACTGTTTAAATAAAAATTGCATAAAAGTAAATAAAACGCGAGAAAGTAAATAAAATGTGAGAAACTAAATCCAGAGCTGCTGGTTCTGGTATTGATAAATAAAAATCTAGAAACTTCAAGTTCTAGTAATAATAAATTCAAAAGCTTCAGGTTCTAAAAATAGAAGATTGCAAAAGGATCGAAGTCAATTTAAGGCTGAGAAATAAGATGAAACTCCATTGTTATGCTTGTAAATTAATTAGATAGTACGGTATTTTCATGTCATGACATTTTTTATTTTTTATTTTTTCAATGAAATGGATGAGATGTCCATGATAATCGGTCATGTTGGTGTAGTTGAGGACATTTCCATGGTAATCAATGATGTTGGTGCAGTTGAGAACACTTCCATTAACCTTGTTAGATTTGTTAATGGTATATGAACTTTTGAGAAGAATGGATATCACAAAATGTTATCATTCGTGGTTCTTCACCTACTAATAATCTATCTTTTATCAAACCAGTGTTGGGTGCTTTTAGTGGTGAAGGTAATGATTTAACTGAGTCTACTTGCAAGATGATACAGTAAATTTTTTCAATTAAATAAAAGTTCGTTCACAAGGATTGGGAATTCTATCGGTTAAAGCTAATTAATCTAGGAAATCTACTCTTAGGGTGCGTTTGTTGCACCGGATGGGACTGGGAAGTTCAATCCCATGTTTGGTGAGTGAAATCAGTTGGGACTAGTTTTTTATCCCTTTTCAATTTTATCCTGCCAGAGCGGGATAAGCGGGATAAAATAGTCTCCACTAAATCGACGAGATTATTGTATCCCATCTCTCATTCATCAAATTTCAACAAATAAAATCACAATGTTCATGTTGATTCAATGAATTTCAACAAATTCACCCACTTCATTCTACAAATTTCAGCCAAAATAAAGTCAAACCCAACACAATAATATCCCACAATCATCACGTTCATTGATTAAAAAAATACAAAAAAATATAATAAAATTCTCTCAAACAACGTCGATCACATCATCCATCACTACTGACCTGGAAAGCTTCACCGATCACCGAACCCTGGCCATCAACACCGCCAATCTATTCGTCGAAAACCGCAAATGAAAACCCATGACAACTTTGCATTTGCTACCTCGATTAGAACGATCCAACGTGATCTAAGTTGTGATGGCGTCACCGTTGTCCTCGCTGAGTCTAATCTACTAGTCAACCTAGTCCAAAAATAGTCTATTTGAAATAACCAGAGAAAGGAGAGAGAGATGGGAGGAGTGAGAAGGGGAAGTTTCATTTTTTAACAGAGAAAGGAGAGAAAAATATGGGAGGAAAGGGGATGATTCAAAAAAAAATTCCACGAGAAGACCCAATTTTTTTTGCAGGTATAGAGAAGAGAAAGAGAGAAATAGATTCTGACAAAAAAAAAAGAAATAGATGGGTGGAGAGAGAGAAGAGGATGATAAATAATGTGGAATTAGTTTTTTTGTTTAAATACTTTTTTATTTTAAAAGTTTATTCTAGTCCTAGTGCATACCAAACACATGATTGGACTATTTTAGTTCAATCTCATGTTGCACCAAACATGGAAAACACTATAATTAATCCAATACAATCAAATCTCATCTCTTAAAAATAGTCTAATCCTATCTTGCACACCAAACGCACCCTAAGTGCGAAAGATTTAAATTGCATAATGCTTGACTTTGAAAACAAAGAATTCTTTGAAATAACTTAAATGCAAACTTGTAATTCAAAGCTAAGGAAAAACTCGCCACACATGGAATGAAATGTACGGAGATGTACTAGGGAATCAATGCAACCATTCTCATACCACTTTATGCTTTAAACTAGATTAATTCAATTTTAGAGCTTGTTTTAAGATAATAAAATTATGATCTAGTATTCTTCACTTTACTCACACGAGGCCATGTGACGAGCAATAGTTAAAACTCTTGATTTATACAAAACTCTAAGCAAAGTTAACATAGCAAGGACATGCATACATCAACTTTCCCATTCATTAAGCTTGTAATCAAGATCCAAGTAGAAAGGCCATTCACACCTAAACCCTAATTTCATAAATAATCTAAACCACCAACCCACATCAATTGAGGCTACAGAATAATATGAGAAAGTAGAGTATAACAATTAATTCAATAAATGAGATTAAAACCGAGCTGATTAAGAAAAATAATCCAAATCATTACATAGAGTTGTCCAATAGGGTTACATCAATCCCCTAAATAAAGTTTAGTTACACATCAATGAAAAACAAAACAAGAAAGAAGAGATGTCGGTCATGTGAGCTTCCCTTTTTTTGTCTTGAGATTCTTCTTCTCTTTTCGTCAACCTCCAAGGATGGGTGGATTGATAATATTAGGTAAGATGTATGTAAAGTGATGATTGAATTAATGGAAGAAGGTTTGTGGCTACTGGT
This sequence comes from Dipteronia dyeriana, assembly GCA_032871835.1. Classification (NCBI taxonomy): domain Eukaryota; kingdom Viridiplantae; phylum Streptophyta; class Magnoliopsida; order Sapindales; family Sapindaceae; genus Dipteronia; species Dipteronia dyeriana. The sequence continues at coordinate 57,083,175 of CM065295.1, read as the reverse complement.
GTGCTTTTTTTTTCCCTTTAGGGCTTCACGTTCTCCAGATAATTATAGGATTCGTACGACCACTGCCTGTGCCATTCCCTGGGCACTTGCATGGCTACAGTCTGTTAAGCGGTGGCTCCTCTAGCAACTACCGCAGTTGGAGTGGGTGTCTGGAGAGCGGCCTACGTCGTGGAAACCTTCTGGGATGCACCACTGGCTATGCCACAATTGGGGTCTTTACTTGGCTAGTGGTCCTTACTGCAGATCTTGACAGTTTTGCCATTTTTGTCTCGTTTTCGCTCTGACTTCTCATCAAAAGCTTCCAAACACCTTCTCTAGAGATAACAACCTGCACAGTTCACAAAACCTTTGAAAGCACCTATTTTACTCGAGAAAGAAGCTTGTTATATAGAAAATAGGGACAAAAAACATATATAAAAGTAGACCGATCACAAGACAACAAAGGATCCAAATCTATGTACGAAGATTTTAAGATCGGATCCTCACAGCTCAAGTGCAAATGTCAAAGGCCTTGCCCATATCATGCTTGAAGCAGCATCGGCGTATTGCAATGACACTTTTGGTCAAATAAAGAAGATGCTAAATTAAACAAAAATTAGCGATCGTCCAATCAATAAATTTATGAGGGATCGTCGTCGATTGTGTTTTGAGATGTACCACACTAGTGTAAATAATATCCAAGATGCTAATATGCTATACAAAAGTTAAGAGTTGAATGATTATTTTAATGGAATTATCGCTACTGCGTACTGAGGCATCATTGAATGATGTCGTCACTTGCCAAGATGGGTTTTCACAGTCCATTCAAACTAAAGTTACCAAAAGTAACTGTCCGTTCGGTTGAGTTTTTTACTGGTTCAAAAGGTATACGAACGTCTATTTGGATTTTTTAGAGTTGTATGGTTGGCCTTTTAAAATGTCTATTTTTTAAATGAGTATTAGATAGGAAAATACTTCTTCAAATAGAATTTTTTTAAAAAAAAATATTTTATAAAAAAAAACTATATTTCTAATAGACCTCTACAAATAGATCTTTTACCAATAGAGGTTTTTCAAAAACCCAACCAAACAAACCGTAAAGTCACCTCTAACGGATAGGTTTAACTATTTCGACAAGCTTTGTGGAATATTTATGCATATTTTAACTGAGCTTCGTTGATTTATTTGATTTTCCCTTTATGTATTCTCGACAAGAATAAATAAATCCATCTTATCCCATGTCAACTATATCATTTGTTTTGCAATTTTTTTTCCTATGTCATTTCACAATCGTGGGTTAAGAATTTATCGGAATCCGGTGAAATTAGTCCTTAATTATTATTATTTTTTTAATAGGCCACGGATTATTGTTTTTTAATTATTGTTCAAAATATATCTTTTAAAAATATTTACTTATTCTCAGCAAGAATGAATAAATATATCTTCTATCATGTCAACCGTATCATTTGTTTTGCAATTGTTTTTTTTTTTTAATAGATATCATTATGTGAGCAAGATGGTCATTTGTACCTGATAAAATTTGTATATATAACACAAAACTTAAAAAATGTGTAAATATCACTACTCTTATTTCGATCCGATCGACCTAAACAATCTTAAACCCAAAGCACTATCCGATTCAAAACCCGAATGAACTTTATAATTTTAGTTCGGCCCCATCCTTTTGACATCTCCATTCCTATCCAGCAACAACTTCTCTCTACTTTCTCTATAAATTTGTCTCACCATCAGCATCACCTGGCTTAATCAAAAATAAATTCTTCAGAAATTTAAGCCCATCGTCACTCACGTCTTTGAAGTGCCAAATCTGAATCGAATTAAAATGGCATTACACATAACAGGTCAAGAACGTTCCCACACGTTTGTGTAATCTTTCAAACCATCATAACCCAAAGGTCAACAAAGTGTGTATATATTTACTTATTCTGCCTCTAAATTCTAATGTCAAGTTGAGGAGAAAACTCCTATAAATATTTACTCAAGTTTTTATAGTCTAAACAAGTTTCGATTCATTTTCAAGAATACGAAAGTGTTGATAAAGATGAAATAGTTTTTTTATTATTATTATAAAGAGAAAGTAGTTGAAATTTTGAAATTGGAACACCACATTCTTTTTAGGTTTAAACTACCTCTGAATTTGTTTTCGCTTTTCTTGTTGATCAAGAAAATAATCGTCAGAGTGGACATTCATTTCAAAAATATCATAGCATGGCGCAGAAATAAAAAGCAAAATCGATCAATTTCCCTGAAGCGTCCAATGTCATATCGTATTCCATGATAAACTTTTTAACCGGTGATTTTCAATTTTTCATAATTAGAAAAAAAATCCCATTATACAATTATTAAATTAAAGTTTACCTTATCAATTTTACTTTTTTTAAGCTCAATTTTGATTGTTTTATATCCTAATAATATTAGGTATAGACCTAGCAAAACTTCACACAACTCATTGACACAATCCAACCACAGTTGAAAAAAACGGTTGATAGGTCTAGACAGTGTCGGTCTTTCTATTTAGACATATTGCCGGTTCCGGTTCCGGTTTTGACGATTCGTTTCTTTTTTTTTTCAAAAAAATAACATTTTAAATCATACAAAAAAAAAACTTATATCTACTTGGACAAGGGTTATAGGCCATGATCCAATATTCTACAATGTTCATTCTATTTTAAACATTTTATTTTTATAAATAAAGTGTTATTTTTTTAATTAAAAATTTAAAATATATATATATATGGTGGAACCGACGGTTCCGGTCCGGTTCCGGTTCGATTCTGGAATCGGAACCGTTTCGATACCGATTCCGCCCCGATACTGATTCCGTCTCGCTTCAGGTTCCGGTTCTGTTATGGAACCGGAACCGGAACCGAAAACGGAACCAGAACCTAAAACTGAAAAACCGGTTCCAATTCTGATTTTTGCTAGGTTGTTTCGGTTCAGTTCACCGGTTCAAACCAAACCGACGTCAAGTCTACTTCTGTTTGGCTAAAGGGGCAGCCGCCCCGGACCCAATTTTTAAAGGGTCACGTTTCTATGTTTTGAGTATTAGTTTAGGGGTCTATTTTCATGTTTACATATTTTGAGTGTTATTTTAGATGGTCATTTTCATGTTTACATAATTTGAAGTTTAATGGCCCGTTTTTGTTTTATTTTAATTTATAAATTACCCAAATATTTGCTTTGGATATTAGTCCAAATGTTTGAGATCAAAGAAAAGGTCCATTTTGATCAAAGTTTGTTGAAAAGTTAAAACAAAACAAAAAAATTAAAATTGGGTCCATTATAAACAAAGCACAAAAAAAAAGGTTCGATTTAGGTATAGCACTGGAGGTTCAAAGGGTTTCTTCACTTTCTTGTTCCTAAATTCCATTCTTTTTTCATTTCTTTCAATCTCTCAACTCTCAAGAGTCAACGACTCAACACACCCTTTTCTACTCATCTCTCTACGACTCTACTTCCTCTGTTCCAGTGTTCCTCATTTCACATTCGCGCTTCAATCTTCGACTCTTACCATCTTAGTTATAAATTTGTTACAAATTCTCTCAGGCAAGGCCGGCTCTAGGGTGGTGCAACCGCCATGGCCCCAACTTTTTTTATTAAAGTTAACATGTTGTATTGGGCTTTGGGTATGTAAGTTTAAGCTTGTTGTGAGTTGTTATAGTCCATAGAAAAAGGAATTGTGGCTTTGAAGGGTCTAATTCATTTTTTAAATTATATACATAGAATATACTAAAAAAAATTGTAATTATATATATATAATATATTAAAAAAAAAAATCTTGGAACCCATTTTATGACAACACCCTATTCCTCATTTGACATGTCATGGAACCGATTTTTCCATTATTTTTTACATTTTCACCAAGAGCTCCAAAATCGTCAGAGCCGGCCCTGGGTCTAGACTATCAGATCAAATTATTAATGGTCAACCCATAGTAACACATAATCTAATGGGTTAGTTTCTAGTTTCACTTCTGAACAACTGTTAATTCCTCATAATCAGTTAATATAAATATTTATGTTGAACTTGTTAATTTTGTTAGAAAATTGTGCGCTTAATTGCAAAATATTGAATAATGATATTGTTAACATTAAAATTTTGATGAGATAAAGACCTAGTTGATAAGGGATTCCCAGAGCTCGATCCAGAAGAAGTAACCCAGCACAATTTTATATTAATTATAAATCATATCAATGTCCAATCTTGTTAACTTATGTTACATTCAACCTTGATTTGAAAATTATTTGTTGAGATGATCAGATGCTTGTAGGATAGTCATATTTATATGGGGACAACTATCGTATAAATTGTAGTGTTCACTTCAGATAGTTATCTGAAATAATTTATCGTTAGTGGAAAAGGAAAAAATAATTGAAATATTGAACTTTATGATGAAGGATGCATGCAAGAGATTTGGTGAAAATTAACAAAAAGCAGAGAAAAATTAATAAATTGTACACATTATAAATCTAAGTACAGTATATAACAACTATCAAATAATTAAGTCATTAATTTTAACTATTTCTTTTTTATAAATTAAAAGGAATATATTTAATTTTGAATTATATGAATTTCATAATTTTCCTATAATATTATTAATATAATTTTAGTCTAGAATTTATAAAAACATTTTTTATTTTTAATTGTTTACATCATAACTAATAACAATCGTTATAATACGTTTTTATCTTAAACAATTTTGAGTCATATTATTTTGAGTTGTGTTAGGTAAACAGTAAACTAGACATTTGTCTGCTGCAAGTCTACTATATTTCAATTTCGGTTACGTGTACACATTTCAACGTATTTTGATGACGGATTCAACACCGTCTACCAACCGTCGAGATCTATTTTCAACGGCTGACGCAACCTCAATACAAACTGTAGACGCTAAACTCTAAACAGCAATCAAAAATATTTTTGTTTATTTATTATTTTTCCACCTCTTAACCGACCAAATCCACCACAAATTTTATATAAAAGCAGTTAAACCGTACTTTATTTTCGATCATTACCTTAATAAAATTATATTGATTTTTATAAATTTTGATTTGTTTTTTTATAGATAATAAGTTTAACAAAATATATTTATAGATAAAATATATATATTAAAGGGTTATGTTATATCAACTTAAATTATATATCAACCATCGGATTAAATAACACTTGATTATATGGGTGGCTGAGACGTTGAAATCAAAAAATTAAATTGATATAACTTAATCTTCACTGCTGAACCATTTATGTCCAATTTTTTAAAATTTTAATTTAATCATATAAAATGATAGAGTTTCTCCTTCCAATCCACAAATTATCTATTTACACTCCAAATTTTTTTTATTAATAACAATATAAATCTAAATTAAAATTACTAGACAACACAATTTTTATATAAAAGCAATTAAACCATATTTTAATTTCGATAATTACCTTAACGAAATCATATCAATTTATATGAATTTTGATTTGATTTTTTTTAGATGGTAAGTTCAGTAAAATGTACTTATAAATAAAATATAGGGATATTATGATTTCAGTCCTTCTAATTAGCGTTAATTTGGGTTTGATCTACTAGTTTTTAGAATTATTAACTTTAATCATTCTGTTAGGAATTCCATGAAAACAAACAAACTGACATTATCAAAGGGTACAATAATCGAAATACGCTTAATGAAGGTTTCTAATGAAGGGCAGTATGGTAAATTTATATTTAATTAGACAAAAATAAATTATAAATTTATTAATATTATTATTATTATTACTATTAAATGAATTAAATTTAAAAAATGGATTTGGTGGAGATCCAGACCGTCCATCTCTCAATGGAGATCCACCAGATCCATTTTTTTTTAATTTTAAAAAATGATGAAATTAAAAAAAAAAATAGATTTGGTGCAAATTCAGATTGGATATCCACCAAATTAAAACCCTATTTTTTTTTTCAAAAATCATTTTCATACACAAAAATCCATCACCAATTCATCATTATCATCATCAATCAAACCCACTAGAATCATCAATCAGTCAAACCTACCAGAATCATCAATCCCACCAAATATCAAATGCAGGAAAATAATTTCATAGGGGTGGAGATGATTTTCAAATGTCAAACCCAGAAAAATAAAAATAAAAATTGAATCATCTATCCACCACCACAACACACCAATTCATCACCACCATCAAACACACTCCCAACACACCCAATTCCAACATCAACATCATCACAAAACCACCATCATTAAAAACACACAACTGACTTTTTTTTTTAAATATAGTAGAGATAATTGGATCAGTTCAATCTATTTTACCAAACTAAAGAAAAAAAATTAGATCTGGTGGAGAATGGATCTCCACCATATCGAAAGAAAAAAAAATCATCACACATCCTTAATCGAACCCAGAACCACCAAACAACCCAATCATCATCCCAACCAAACATGGATTCTAACCATCGGAAGCGAAGATCAGCGATCGTTCTACACATATCGAACGAAGGGGGATGGGGGGGAACAGTGGTGAGGTCGCTCGATCTGGACCAGATTGTGGTAGACGATCGACGATTTATCTTGTTGCCATAAAACACATGTGTTTCGAGCGTAAACCCACCGGAACGACGGGGTTGACCCGAGAGCAACAATGGGTCTCAATTGGTTGAGCATGGGATCGGGTCTTGGTGACCCATCAAACTAATAGAAAACCCATTTTATGGTTTAATGGTGGTTTGGGTGTGGATTTGGTTGTTGCAATAAGAGAATAAATATGGGTTTAGGTTGAGAAAGAGATGAATCGGAGAGAGAGAGGGAGAGGGAGAGGGAGAGAAAGGCGGTGAGACTATTATGAGAGTGAGGGAGAGAAAGAAATTAATGTTTTTTAGTTGTTTTTATTATTTAATTTAATTAAAATTTATTAATTTCAATACATTTATTAATTTAAATGCATTTAATATATATTATTATAATTTTTAAATTTTAATTCCTGTTTTTAAAGTACATTTTTTTCACATTACAAAATTCCAGATTTACCTTGTTCCAGACAAGTTTCTAGAAGCTTTCGTCAATTTTTCCATAATACCCTTGTCAACCTAACTGAAATCAACGAAAATCTAACGAAATTGGACGGTAGAGACTCGAATTTGTATTGTCAAATAATGAACTAAAGTTAGTAATTCCAAAAATTAGTGGACCAAACCCAAAGTAATGCAAAATAAAGAGACTAAAATCATAATATCCATAATATATAAGGGTTATATTATATTAACTTAAATTATATCTCAACCATTGTATTAAATAACACATGAGTATATGAGTGATTGAGACGTTAAAGTCAAAAAATTAAATCAGTATTGCATGATTTGATCCTTATATAAACATGGCTCAGTTTGGTATTGTTGTGCTGTGAGGAGAAGTTCTTCTGAAATTGCTGTGGGAAGAATCAGCTGAGTGTTTGGTAAACTGATTTTCAAAAATGCTGTGAGAACTAAAAGCAATTTCAATGTGTTTGGTAAACTGATATAAAAAGTGTTGTGAGTGTGTAAAATTACTAAAAGGATAAAGACATCTAAATGGTACTAATTTGCTATACTTTATATTTTTCTTGTTTATTTGTATTTAGTGTTAAGTGTTATATAATTATGGTACTTTATTGAATTAATTAACCCTATTTTTTATTCTACTTTATTTAATTAATTAGTCCTATTTTTTTATTTCTTTATTTTATTCTACTTTTTTTTATTTCATTTTTATTTTACTTTATTGAATTAATTATGGAAATATTTTTATTTTTGTACAAAAATATAAGCTCAATTTTTTTTTGTTAAATTTCGTTTTAAAGGCATGGACAAAATAGAAAAGTTAGTAAAATTTCATTTAATATCACTGTAGCGCGTTTTCTAAAAGCAGAAGCCAAAATCCAAAAGCATGTATTTGTAGCTTCTCAAAAACTCAGTTGAGAGAAGTTAAAAGTGACCAAAAGCACTTCCCCACGATTTTACCAAACACCATGTCTGAGGTCCAGAATCACTTTTGACCCCAAAAGCAGCTGGGGAAGCAATGCCAAACTGAGCCTATGCTATCAAATTTTCCTAAATTATGCAAATCATTCCAAAAAAGTTCTTAACATTGAAATTCATAGATTTTTTTTGTTCTTTAATAAATTTCTAATATTGAAAATCCTTGAATAATTAATTATTTGTTCACGTTTACTAATTAACAATGGAAATAAAAGGAAATCAAATTTCACTAAAGAGAAACTTAATTCTTGATTTGTGAATTCAGTATAGGGGTGACCACGGTTTGGTTAAACCGACGGTTAAAAATCGAAACCGAAACAGGTGGTTAGAAAACCGGTTTGAGCCGGTTCGGTTACGGTTTGGCTCTCTCCAAAACTGACCAAAACCACCGGTTTATATTAAAAGAAAAAATAAACTTTACTAAAACCGACCAAAACCGTCGATTTAACCGAAACCTAAACCGAAACCGAAACCGCCTAACCAACGGTTTCAGTTACGGTTTCTCCCATAAACCTAACATAACCGAAACCGTCGGTTTCTAACCGAAACTGAAACAGAAACCGAAACCGAAATCGAACTGAACTGTGGTCACCCATAATTTAGCCTAAGTCATTTGATTCTTAATTAATTTTAGTAAGAGTCTCCGATGCAAAAACAGTTTGCATACCAATAATCATTGCATGACAACAATGTCGAGACTTGGTTCCTATATGCCATAAAAATAGACTTGATAGACAATCAACTCAAAATTTGGTCTCCAATGCTTCTGTATAAAACACAATTTTTTTAATGAGGTGTCCATTTTTTTTTCTTACCAAAAATAGATAAAAAATTAATGTCAATTTTAAATACTTATTGAGTCAATTGAAAAAATAGTTGTACAACAGACCGTCTGAAAGTAAACGGCCATATTGACAATGTCTAATAATTTTTTTGCCACGTCAGCTTGAGGTTGAATATCCACGGTTGCATTAGAGAAATATTTATCAACATAATATCTATTAATCCTATATAACATTTTTTTTTTCATAAGTCACTCTTGCATTGAAGATGCTCTAAACAATATAATTATAAATTAATTATTTAGTTCTCTTTCCCATGTAGGAGTGATCTTCTTATAAAGAATTGATCAAAAAATATAGAAAAATGTTTGGGTACTGACCGGTCTGTATTTAAGAACCGTTCAAAAATATATTGTTATTTCTTAAGTTTTTAATTTTACTTGTTGAGTAGTGGCTTAAGATTTTTTTTTTTTTTACTTGTTGTGTATTTTAGTTTATATATATATATATTAATTTTAACATTTTGGAGAACTTTTCAAAAAAAAAAAAAAATTTGTTTAGAGAAAATATTAGAAAATTTAATAAAATATTAAAGGAAGCTCATTTTATAGTGCAATGATGGTCAAGTAGAAGAGTACAGTATTATATTTTTTTTATCTTAAAAAAAAAACTATTATATTTTTTAGTATTCTGTATTATTGCAAAACATGAATGTTACTACAATTAACCATAATAACAATTTCTTTATTAAATAGTTTTTTTTTAAGCTCTTAATATAAATAGTTAAAAGAGTACAATGTGACACAAGACGACACAAGTACACAACTAAGAAAAATTTGGAGACAATCTCTAATTAATTAAATTGCCAGCTCTGCAAAATACAAAATGGGTATGTGTATTATTGTGATATTATCCATTTTCAATTGTTAATTTGTTATTGTTGTAATGTGTAACGTATACAGTCAACTATATATACGCAGACGCAGTGACGAACACATTTCTACTTGTGTGTTGTGTCTTCTGTCAATCTCAGTTATTAAAGCAGCGTTTCAATTTTCTGTTTGTGGAGCGTGAAAATCTCCAGGTTAAGGATAGTAAATTTATCTTACAGAAGAAATTTCGAGAAATTTCGAGGGCTTTGGAGCAGATAAGCAGATTGTTAGGGTTTTGTGTTTGGCAGCTCGGAAAATTGTAAGAGTTGTTTAGTTTATGTGTATTGTGTGTGATATGCTCGAGAAATGTATGCAATGAATCCACGACCACTTCAAGCGCGACCGTACATTGACTCGGAAGACCATAATGATCTGCTACGAGCTCCGGTGCAAAACGGCGTCGTCGAAGAAGGCGGTTCCGGTGGTGATTCAGATGAGGTATTGGAAGAAGCTGGTTTCAGGTTGGTCAACAACCGTAAAAGTTATGACGGTGGTGGTGGTGGAAGGGTTTTTGCTGAGTCTACTCGCACCGGTGAGCTCACCATGTCTTTCCAAGGCGAGGTCTATGTGTTCCCTGCAGTCACTCCTCAGAAGGTTTACTTTTCTCCTAATCTTCTTTTAATATTGTTTTTTGCTTTGATTGTTTCGTTGCATTTTTCGTGGTGTGTATTGTTTTTTGCGTAGAAATTGTAAAATTGACTAATGAATGAATATCAATTATGTTTCTTACTGTTTGTAAGATCGGTTTATCATATGATCTTTGCTTAATCGCTGCTTGTTTGATGTTGGCGGCTCTAAGTAGATTTGTTTGGAGACATTTTTAGCTTCATGCTGTTTTGTGTTTTCTCAGCAATGAGGAGCACTGGAATGTTGGTATTTTCATTTTAGTAGTGTCGAAATGGCTGTTTTTCTTATTTGCAGAAACTTCACCACCTTGGGGAAATTTCGATCTTATTCTCTAATTTATTTTTTCTCAATTCTTTGTGATTATGGTGATGTTTTATGCTAACAGGGTAGTTTTGAGTTAACATGCAATGTTATGATGACGTCCTAATGTTATAGCGTATAGGATGACTATTTAACTGTTTGTGATCCTGATTTAATCATATGAATTACTACACATGTGATATGGCTGTCCAGTATTATCAGGGTACTATGGGAAGTACTTGGCATATGATAAATATGTTAGTTTTCTATTGTTCCTTGCCAAGATCGAGAAAACCTGGTTTAGCAATCATGGGGTATACTTTTAACCTTGTTACCGACATCTCACTGTCTACACCTCCCTTCTCCTCCAAACAATCATGGAATTTCACTAATTAATACGGACAATAGTACTCATCCAGTGAATGTAAATGCCTGTTGTTTGTTGGACATTGAAACAATGTTTGGTTGCTAAAAGAACTGCAGAGAAATTGAATAGAATGATATGAATTTTATGTTTTACATTTATATATATATTTCTGAAAAATGAAAAACTCACATGAGAAAATGTATTGTTAAACCTTGCCTTTTATGAAATTTGACATGGACCTGCAGTTCTTCCCTATTCCATATTTATCTGTTATGTCTTAAATTGGTTGAATAATCAAGTTGTTTGGCAATTGTTTCTGGCACAGTTTTTAGTCAGGGCACTCACGAATACTTTGACCCTGCTTATTAGAGTGCGCTGCCTGATTGTCTTTCTGTATTTTGATTTGCTGGAGTGAAATGTGAATATGACAGGTGCAAGCTTTGCTCTTACTATTAGGAGAGAGGGATGGTCCTACTAAAGTTCAAAGCTCAGACTTTCCACCACAAGAAGATGTCAAGGTAGTCATTTTTTAACACTGCTATGCTCTTTGAAAATTATTTCAATCTATTAGTTGTCATGGTTCCTTGTAATATCTAACAGGGAGTAGGCAATGACTCACATGGCTCCAAGCTTTCACAAAGAACTGCCTCAGTGGTGAGGTTCCGTGAAAAGCGAAAAGAAAGATGCTTTGAAAAGAAAATCCGTTACAAATGTCGGAAAGAGGTTGCTCAGAGGTAAGGTTCTGATTGTATTCATAGGTGTGAGTGTTTTACCGGTGCTACATTTGTATATACATAAGAAAAAAAGAAGTGTGTGATAGGAGATTATTGTCCTACAATATATATTTATTGTCTCCTTTTTTTGTAATTAAAAAAAAAGTTTGTTATTAATTTCAATGCAACTTTATTTGTTTGCTAGGATGCATCGTAAGGGTGGACAGTTTGCATCATTGAAGGAGTGTGATGATAAAGCTGCTGTAAATTTGAATCCAAGCAATGACACTACTCCTGAATCTGTGTGAGTTAGAAGCCTACTTGTCCATTACTATTCCGGCTGTTAAAAACTGTTAAATCCAAAGTTGATGTTTCTGTGAGAATGACATTTTTCTTTTTCTTTTTTATGCTAATAGTGGTCCTTCTTTCTGGTTTGTGCATTTTATAATAGTTTACGAAGATGTCAACATTGTGGGACAAGTGAAAAGTTCACTCCAGCAATGCGTAGGGGACCAGCCGGTCCAAGAACTCTTTGCAATGCCTGTGGCCTTATGTGGGCTAACAAGGTGGGTTTATTTTTAACTTCTCTTCTCTCAAGTATTTATATTAAATGGTCTTTTACTTAATTAGTTGTCCTGGTTGAAGCTAATAGGTTTATGGTTTTTTTCCTTGAAAACTTTATCAGATTTGGGCAGTGAATGAAGGAGGAAGAAATATGATAAATGGATATGCTTTTGCCTTCTTTAAAAATTGATGTAGATCAGCTATATATATATGAAAATATACAAGATGCAAGGGAGATGAATAAAAACTCCACCCAAAAGCAAAAAATATAAATCCCCCTACTACTGTGCACACACAACAGAAACAGAAAACCTATAGGCTATAGGCTAGAGCAAAGTATACCCCCAAAATACACTATAAGAAATCAGATATAACCTTAATTTACAGAGATTTGAAGAATACAATACCATGAAGATTTAAAGAAAAAATGAAATAATGAATTGACCTTCAAAGTGGTTTAATGGAGCTAGAGCCTGTTGTATGGTTGGTTCTACAACATTTGCTGTACTCATTTTCAACAATTAAATTATGTGGTATTTGAAAAATTAGAGGCATAAATTGGTGATCCACTAATGGGTTTTCATCTATTGTGGAAGATATTTCCCTTTGACTTGAATATTAGGGACACTTTCTTTCACTGTGATTTCTGTTTGCTGTTCATTTTCTGCTACGACAGCTATAAAATGTGAGCAAAAGTTTCAAAATTTATCTCAGATTTGAATTCTTTTGCTATCTAGTTGATGAGCACCTTCTTCTCTTGTTAATAGTTTATTTCTTCCCCTGTACAAGTTGCAAACATGCTATTCTTCTATCTTTGTAATTTCATTGTAGTAAGCTTGTATATTGCAATTGTAATGGCTTATTTACATAATAAAGGTCAAGGATCATTTTGCCATTACTGAAAATGTCTTCCAGTTACAGTTTTTTGTGTCCTTGTTTTCCTTTATGGGCCAGATACTTTTACCAATTACTACCTCGATACTTCACTATATATATTTTAGATTCTTTGATTGCATTATTTTCCTTCTTGCTGTTACTTATTATTTACTTTATTGATCTGAAGGGAACCTTGAGAGATCTTACAAAAGGTGGAAAGGGTAGTTGTTTTGATCAAAATGATTTGGTATGTATTTGTCATGGGGTTCAAAATTTCTAAGGAATCTATATATGTGAATTAATTGTCAAGTACAACCATTTGTATTTATAGAGAACATTTTCAATCTTTTCAAATAAGCACAGTTTGTGAGATTACAACTCTGATGGTACTCATTTAACCTCCAGGAAACTCCAAATGATGTTAAATCATCAATTGTGGAAGCAGAAAATTTTTATGTCAACCGGGATGATCAGGTATTACGTAGTACTTCGCAGGATCAGCTAAGATTGAGGATATGTAATGGCTTAATTTTCTTGTGCAGATTTTGCTAAGAAAAAAAAATGTATAGATTTTAATTATAAGATTGTTTGTAGCCCCATGTTACACCCCAGTGATGAAGACTGATTTGGGAAATTGTAGGTCTCAAAAAATAAATTAAAAAAATAAATAATAAATGATTATTTTGGCTGTCATTCTTTTAATTGTGATGCCGTGATGGTGTTTGGGAGTGCGTACATGATTGATCTATTAAAGCAGATCATCGATGCTACATGGCTTGACTCTTGAACTTTGCTGTTCAGGGAAGTAGTCCAGTAGAGACAAAGCCTGAACCCATGGGACCTGAAATATTTTCTAGAAAGCCTAATGAGCAGGTATGGCATTTTCCTGGAACTTGAAGCAATTTATCACTTTGGATGCTTCTCGACTTTCATCCAAATTGAACTGCCATACGAGGAGCTGAAAGATTGTCAAGGATATTTATTTCACAAAAGTAATCTGGTTTATGATTGCTTGTCTTCTCTTAGATTTCTTTTTGTCACTTGTTTTGATTGTTATTTGAATAAATAATCTACATGAATAAATATATATAGATGTGCACAAGCAACTTTAGCAATTCATAAGTAGGATTTCTATCTTATGTTTTTGTGCCAAAATTTGGAAGATTCTATATTCATGTATGATATGCATAAACAAATTACATGGAACTTTTAGTACAGACAGCAGGATGGGTTGATAAATGACATGGTTATTTATGGGCTATTGGTATGCTTATTTGGAGCTTGATTTTCATTATGGTAAACTTATTAAGAATGTGTGCTGATGACAGTTTTAGTATATTAAGAAAAATAACGAATCTTGAAATTCCTTAGTATTTGATGCCTAAAGAGAAGCATATGGACAATCTCTGTCCCACAAAATATCGATATCCTCATTTCAAAAATTCTTTGTTCTTCTTCACTCTATATAAACTCAATTTTTTTCAAAAACTGCACACCTCCGTAGAACTTGCCTTTCGTTAGTTTTTATCTTTCTTGTATATTTTCAGTTCTTGATAGTTGTGTTGTAAGTGGAATGTTAGTTAACTATTTCGTAGCAATAAAATTATTCTGTTTCTTATCAAAAAAGAGTGTCCAATCAAGAGTGTGAAATGATGCCTTTTCTGTTAATCTGTAACTGGGGTTTTTTTTTCCTTTTTCTTTTGTTTTTCATGTTCATGAGTTAGAAACAGTAATTGATTACATGGTGTAGAACAAAGGAATTAAACTGATAGCTGAATTGTCTTTCTTGAGTGGCAGTGTGGCACACTGCTTTAAGCTTGATTTTCCTATTAACTGGAAGGGCTTTAGCTGTGACACAGTGGCCACAATGGGTTCTAGGTGGATTTAAGACTGTCCGGGTAGATTTGGTTTATTTATTCCAAGATAATGCAGAATGTTTTGACATATACCTTTTGGACTTGGAAAGACTAGCTGGATTGGTTAGTCTGGATGCTTCCATCTGTATGAGACCCTGGTTCAACATGTTTCTTTTCTCTACCTTTTTTTAAGGGAGATTGGTGCTGCAGGTTTTCACCCATGTGTTGACTAGTATTGTTGTTATCATCATCATGCATTTGTTATGTGGAACATAGGGGAATATTGGTTGCTAACATCACCAGTTTGTAATAATGTAACATTATTTCTGTACAGTAGTTTGTAATATCGTATTTTAAGTTTTCTTCTTTGATGATTTTCTTACTGCTATTTGTTTCATCGGGTGCCTGTTTAATTGCAACTTCATCTGCTAGGATTTTTTTTTTTTTTTTTTTTTTTTGTGAAGGATTCATCTGCTAGAGTTAAGTCACCAGTTTATAGATGATTATTGTTAAAGTCAACTGTCAATTAGCGTCAATTAGGCTACTGATCAGCTATAGATTGTTTGTGATTGATAAATTGATTGAGTAATTAGTGTAGATTGATTCTACTCCCTTTTCTAAATAGGCCTAGCACTATAAATCTTGTACCTTAACTGAATAATACAACTCACTCGATTCTCTTCTTGCTCACCTCTCTCTCATTTTCTTACTGTTTTGGGTCTTATGCTATCTCTGAAAAATTACTTGGTTTTGCTGAGCAGGATTTGCTGGAAAGTGATGATGGTGTTCTTCATCAGTTGCCCTTCCAAGCAGAGAATTCGTTGATGAACCTTGATGAGGAGGTATATTGTTTGCTTATAAACAATTGTGGGTGCATAATCAAACCTGGCCCGCTATTTTTTAGCAGAAATGTCAATGCCTTGGCTAGCTTCTTTGCCATATACCAGTTCTTCAAATGATTAGAGTATCTGGTCTGTGAAAGCTTGTGATACATTTGAAGTTTTAGAATTCTAAATTGCATAGTATCAACAATCTATGAATCATGTCTTTTCTGAAAGTACATAAAGTGAATACAAATGATATTTTGGGCTTTTGGCAACATATAGGTATCAATTATTCTTTAAAAAAAAATCTCTAATTATAATATCTACAAAGTTTGTTAAAAGATTTTATACATATTATTATGTGAGCCATTGGACGGACTCAAATCCAGATATCTAGTTTGTAGCATGTGGTTGATGTGGCTCCACATGAACCTGTATCTAATTTGTTGAAGCAACTTTTGGTCATTATAATGTTAATTGGCACATCTACTCCACATCATTATAGGAAGCTTTTGAGAACACGCGTTACCAGAAAACAAGAAAGAAATTTAAGTGCAATAGGGCTAGATTCTTTTCTCACTGTAAATAGGATAGTGTTTGTGCTGGACATGAGCTTGTACTCTGTTTGAAGTTATAATTTGTCTTAATATATATCAGGACGTGCAGGACACAATCGATGAGCTAGCCAATGCTTCAGGGTCAGATTTTGAAATCCCTTCAAATTTTGATGAGCAGGTATTGAATTTCTATAACCCTGGTTTTTGCCATGTATGAAAACGGGAATAATAATATTATTGAAAGCTGTACATATAAGCTTTGCGAGTTGATGATGTGTCACCTGACAGGTTAATTTTGATGATTCCATCTTGGGAACTGACTGGCAGAGGACCTGAGATCATGCAGTTTGCTGGTTTCTACTAACATTATATACACCAGGAGATAATTTATGTTCATAGACACAGAATAGGCACACATCTTTTTGTACCTTGTTCAGGTAATATATAATGTGAATATAGCTCTGAATACTTTGTTCGACTTCCAAATTTTGGATGAATTTCATGTATTTTTTAAATGTCAACAACTTATGGTAAAGTGAAATGCTAAACATGGTTTTCTTCTGTTTTTTTTTTTTTTTTTTTTTGAACAAACATGGTTTTCTTCTCAATGTTTACAATTGTCCGAAATAAAATGTTTACATGAACGAATCAAGTAAATGAATATGGTGAAGCATCAAACAACACAAGCCAGTTGCAGCATATCTTCTCGAATTCAGTACTTGATGAGATAGTGCCGCAGCCAGAGTTCATACATCACCATGTGAAATGCATCATATTTGATTGGAGGTGAGTTCCACTGGAAATGTTTCCGAGCGTAGTCATAGTTGATTAGGATTCTCAGCTGATCTGCGATTCGCAAATCTTGTTACATGTGCAGAGTGATGTGCTGATGTTTTTATCGAAGTATGATCAAAATCTGTCGTTTATTCTTTTGTAAATGCTCATGTTTCTATGTATGATTTTCAAATGAACCTATGCATGATCAGTTATTTATACCTTGATTGTGTTCATATGTAATTTGCGGAATTTTGAAGTTGATATGGCTTTAAGAATCTGCTTAATCTGAAAAACATCAGCCTCCTTGAGTATCACGGCAAATTTGGAACAGTTGAGAACGTTGTTGAACGGCAAGTCGTTGTAGTCAGACAGCATAACTGCAGATACAAAGCCACACAAACTAGTAGTCAAAAAAACATGCCAAAAAATCACATAATCAAGTTCTTAAGAATGTGGATAATGTTATTACCAGGAACGCATCCATAATGGATGGAGTCGGCTATACGAACTGTGATGGCAGGAGCACCAGCAGGGCAAATACAAAACTTGGAGGTCTTGAATTTGAGCATAAGAGAAACCAGAGCCGATCCATTCGTTGTATCAACGTGAGCATTTTGGATGTCGAGTTCTCTATCATTTTTCCAAGTACTTGCCAATTCTTCTCTAACTTTCGAATTCCTATGACCTGCCCAGAAAGCCAGGCTACTCCTGCACAATGTTCCAACTTATACTTTGTTATTAGTTGGAACACATCAACACAACAATGCCAGAATTACAAATCTCCAGGTATGCAATGCAGAGCAAACATTAAACAAACACTAAAACAAAATTTATACCTATTAGTGAGGTCAAATTTAACATCAGGAGGAAGAGCAAATGGATAGAGAATTTGAGGAAGAGCAACATCCTTGTGTGGAATATAACCGGAATCGTAACGAGGTGAACAGACAACCCGAATCGAATTCTTGACCAGCAGAGGAACTCCTTCAGTAGCCTTGACTCCAATGTCATGACAAACCACAAAAAAGTGATCAGCACCCAATGTTCTGTTCCAATATGGGTACTTGTTTATCAACTCCTCCACATACTTCTTCACAATACTAGTCATTTCCATATAATTTGCTCCCTGCATAAATTATAATACATCACAGGAACACCGAAAAGCACTTTCTAATAGATCAGATGCCATCATCAACTGCTTTTATTACAAACTAAGCTTTACTTGATGATAATAAAACGACCCGGATTCGGGGCTCATACCTTGCCTCTCATTTTATGACAAGAAATGGGGATGAAGAAGAGATGTGCATTTTTAGGATCATTAGTCAAAAACCGACTCTCTTTGATATTCTTGAAGAAAAGGCCTTCACTTGCGTACTTGCCGGTAAGTTTTCTTGGTGTTTGGTAATAGGTGTTCGGATCTCCATCTGGGTACACAAACACTTTGAATTCCCTCTCCATTTTTGCGTAGTTGAGATTGAAAACCTCCTCTGAGTGATAGATTGAATCCTCCTGATCATCCGGATACAACTCCTGTTCAAAAAAGAAACTCAGAATCTTGAACCCAATTCACAAAAAGCAGTGTGCATGAAGACGTAATAGAAAATAGTGCAAGAAAGTGAAAAAGAAAGTGAGTACTTGAGGAATGTGAGATTTGAACCAAAGAAGTGGCATAGAGGAGCAGAAGGAGATGGAGATGATATAAAAACAAAGTATGCGGTCACGATAGCGGATTCGGGGGATTGCTACTCGGTTAAAGATAGGGGACATCATTTTCTTGGTTCTGGGATTTTCTTACGAAATTGTTTTCTTGGAAAATTTTGGTGTTTGGATGATTAACGAAGAGGAGATGGAAGAGAGGTTCTCTCTCGGTTTGGTTGAGCGGCAAAGTTTGTTATTTCTGGTAGCTACTGCCAAGACACTTTTCAAAGGGAAAAGTTTATAAAGACCCTCAAATAATGGGTAGTTTCATAAATATCCACCCTGGATTTATTTCTTTTCTTTTTTAAAATCAGATAAAAAAAAATTTGAACCAAAATAACCTTTGTTAACTTCCACCCACTCCGACGCACTAAAACAGTAAAAACTAGAGAGAAGAATATTTTGAAGCTAGTGTGAGGGAACATCATGGTCAATTACAGAGAGAAACGACTAGTTGAATCTAGAGAAATAATAAGATTCAAACTAGTGACAAAAGCCCACTGAAATCCTAGAGAGAGAAACTCATTAAGAGAAGGAAGTTGTGTAGAGAGAGAATACAACACCAGCAAATTTTCACAAGTGGAAAGGCGAAGAACCGTAAAAACTCATCTATATTGATGTGTGAATATGTTTTTAGTATTTTTCATGTGAATATATTTGTATCTGGATACTTGACCTAACCTGAGTAGTTTGAACAATCTTGGTGTTTGAATATTTTGGGTTATTTCGGTCATGACATATGAGCATTTGATGTAACATGTTTTGATCTTGGCCTGTGAAAATTCATGTTTATAACTTGGCCATTGATAATTTATATTCTTAACATGTAAAGATTTTTTATTCTCAGAGTGATAGAAAACTTTCGAACGACTTTTGAAGAAGTAAATGATATCGAAGTTACATCCGTAATATATCATTGGAATCGTTTCGATGAGGAGAACAAAGTTGTAAAGTGAAAAGAGAAAATCCTAATGGAGGGAGGGAAGAAAGTTGTAAGGAAAGAAAATTGTAGAGAAATAGAGAAAAATGTAAACACAAACATATGAGAGAGATGCGAGAGAACATAGATGGGTAACTTTGGTTCTTTGGAGGAAATGGAGTTAAAATTACTAGGTGGGTAACCCTGTCATTCTTATTATTATGTATGGCCGTATGGGCATTTTGACAATTCAATGACAAATGTTGATAAAGAAATAATAAAAATAAATAAATAAATAAATATTGGGGTGACTAATTTTAAAATTATCAATAATTCGAAGGCCATAGTAAGACATTTTCTCCTCAAATTTTACTTTTATGTAAGAGTAGATTATATAATCCATTGACCAATAACCACTCCAACCGAATAGATTCTTTTTTTTACCGAATTTATTTATCCACCTATCTAGATAATATATTTTTTTGGAGCTTTTTGTCATTGGTAGGATTCGAACCGCTAATTTGAGAGTCATTTGTCCAAACGCATCCATCTAATAGCTGAGCTACACCTATAGAGGCGGCTTCAACTATATATAATTGCCCCTTTAACTACATAGAATTTGTATAGTAACATAATTACATATCCTCATAATAATATATTATGAAGGAATTGTTTCATATCCCTTCAAAAAAAATTGCTTCATATGAATCCGATTCATTGGATTGGATCGGATATAAGTATTTTATAATTGAATTTGATCATAATAATTATAATTGAATCGGAATCGGATTCCATTATGAGATTTGCTCATATTGTAACTTTTTCAATCCAATCGGATCGGATCTGATCTTGGATCATAGCACAATCCAATGAATCTAATCTGTTGTACACCAGTATATTGCATGTTGAAAGACCTCTCCTAACATGCTAGAAGTAGACATCCAAGTCACTTTGCAGTGTTATTTGTGATAGACGTATTAAAAAAAACATTGAAAAGCATAACCAGCTGTAATCGTCATTTTATTCATTTTTTTACTTTTGAGTTCCCTTGTCCGACTATACCAGCTATTTGAGATTATGAGGGCATAATCAATTTACTTTGTTTTTTGGAGTACAATTTACTAGTAACTAACTCTTTTGATAGTAACCATTTACAAAGAACTAAAATATGAAAAACTACCATATATACAATTCAATGACATTGCCAAGGCCTCCTGTGACATCTCCTCGTGTTCTCACCTTGTGAGGTGTGAGGACACAGGTTTGATATGATAAACAGAGGGGCCAGAGAGAAAGAACGCTTTCGGATAAATATGTGAATAGAACAATGTGTTTGTATTTTCATAGCAACCGCATAAGCAAGAATTCAACAAATATATAGTGCTTCAAAATCACAGGTCCATCATCCACAGTGCTGTGCCTCAACATTCAACAAAGAAAATGGAAACTTGCCATTTAAAAAAACTTCCCGACTATACATCCATACAATACAGTCTTCTGCTACACATTATTAAAGCCCCACACCGCGCTTAGTCATAAAAACCGAAACCAAACAAATGAAAAGCTCAAACTTCACAGTACATGAAACCTCAAGAAGCAGAAAGCTTTAAGGTAAAGAATGAATGAGGCTGACGACCATTATGGAAATGACCAATGATCCCAGCTGCCAAAATTTGACTGAATTTAAAACTACGATAAATCACAATGAGTCTTAAACGAAGTAGCTTGACCAAAAGAATATAATTAAAACTATTGCTTCTAACAGAATAGGGGATCATTTGCTCCTTGTTATTTTTTTTGGAGCCTTGTAAAAATGCGCTTATACCCTATATATTATATTATGAGAAACGAGAGAATGGTATGGAAGATAAGCAATGGACACTTCTGCCTCTTACATGTCCTACTCAGAATAACACTAATTGCCCAACACGCCAGCTCCTGAAGGTGGAAAATGCTGTTTGAACAAGCTGAATCATATAAACATTCAAACGGCTCACAGATCCACCGAAGGATAGAGACTAGGCATGAAGGTACGACCACTTCCATTAGAATCTGCATTAGCATAAAAATGTGACTGTAACTCCCCCGAGTGAGATGACTTCCGGGATCTTGTGTTCCTTGGAGAAGCAGAATAGGAATCAACGGAACCACTGCTGGTATAATACACGGACGAACTTGGCAGTCCATGGATCTTTGGCAACCCTGTCGGATCAGCACCCACACTGTATCCCCTCTCAACTGATTCAGCTTCCAATGGCAATTCATCCAATGTCTATGAAGAAGAATATGAATCAATAAGTATCACTAGAAATTTCCAAACATATTTGATGTCATAAATAAGGAAACATATATAGTGTAGAGCTAGCTAACTCACTCAGCTATTCTCACTACTTAAAGTTCCTAACTACAAAGTTTATAAGGATCCATTAGTCTCCTATTTAGAGTCCGTTAAATAAAGAGTCACCTGGTTCTGGGTGACAAAAATGAAAATTTCCAACTAAAATCGCTCCTTCAACCACACTTGGTGTCCTCTAGCAAAATTCAAACAGACTATCTACTATCCACTAGCCATAGTTAAGCTTACAATGTTAATCTGCAACAATATAAGTGACCCCAAACAACCAAAACTAAAAGAAAGCCAGTTGCAGTTTATAATAAGGACAGGAAGATGTTCTGAACTCTTGTAAACTATGCAGATTATGGTTTCATGAAACCCACCCGAAATGCCTGTTGAAGAACACGAAGTGTATCTCGAGTGCGTTTTCTCTTTGTTGCTACCTCCTCAGGTTCCTGCAACATCTCTTCAAAAAGGTTCTCTCTGTTTTGATCATTAAATGCAACACAATCAATATTTAATCAAGAGTCAAATGATACTATTGCAAGTTGAAAGAAGAAAAAAAGAAACTAGAGTAGTCACCTGTAAAGCTTTTTTATGAAGACATTGTGCAGTTCACGTTTTGTATGGTTTACCTGGATACATCAATACAATATCACAATACAAAACATAATAAACTCATACATAATTACTATTTACAAGATATTACCTAAGACTACCTACATAGAGAAAAATCCATAATAAATGAACAATTAGAGATCATAAAGTGAAGGTGTGAGAGCTAGCATGACAGCAAAATTCTTGGTTGCATTGGAGACTACCCAATCCTGTATGCAGTAGAGAAAGAATAGGTACCAAACCATTTTGTCTAGTCTGGCCATTGTACTATGATGTAACAAGGCCTGAAACAAACGAATGTGCAATGCTGATTTTAATTTGCCTATCAGCACAGAGGTGACAGGACATTCAAAATCAATCAGTATAATGACTGCTAAAAGAAGCTCCTATGTCCCAATAAAAAAAAAAAAAAAACATCACATCAATCAGAGATGAAATTACAATGTTGGTTTTCATTTGTCTATCAGCACATATAACATTTAATCTAAATAACCTGTTGCAACTGCAAACAGAAGCCCCCAATGTCCCAACAAAGGTCAGCAAAAATCAATCTTGTGAATTGGATATAATCGCACGCGAATTATAATTTTCGGTGAACTGGCTATAAAGGTCCAGATCCATGTAACCTAAAATCATCCAACAGAAGAGACCTATTTAAAACACATTAACCATGGCATTTAAATCACTGTTGGAGGACATGGGCGACAATCATCCAACTGCAGAGAATCAGTTGCAATTATTCAAGATGGATTCAGATCACATTTTTCAAACCATTTAGCAAATGGCTTTCTTCTTTAATGTGTATTCACCATGTCAATGTTCATCCTGTCCCAAATCATACACATACACAACTACGGTACACTAGAGAGGAGTATATTTCACTCCCTAGAAATTGGAAATCCTAATGAAATAACATCTTACTTACCAAGAAGTGCATGAATGCTTTTGGGACTATATTACGAAGAGAAAATAAGAAAATCAAGGATTGTAAAACATAAGTAGACAGCACATCCATAGAGTTCTAATTTTACCAAAAAGTGCATGATTGCTTTCGGTATAGAGTCCTCAATATTCTTCCTAACAATGTCATAGTATGATCTCAATAGCGATTTTGTCACTGCAATTTCAATAGCCTCATGCTCCGAATGGCTGTCTGAGGGCCTCAAAATGGTTGGGGGCTTAGAATAATGAACAAATACTTGTTAGTAAAACATATAAGAGGGAAAATATCAAAAGGAAATTCATTGGCTAAGTTCACTATATCAACAGATAATATCAAGCACATACCTCTCTCAAATGAATCATAGAGAGAGCTTGTTCCATGTTGTGAACAGGTTCACTAAATGGCCTGTTTGCCGTGCTCTCTTTAACAGCAGAAACACGATTATCACTCCCACCAAAAATTGATGAAATCCCCCAACTTGAACCAGTTGTATTTCCTGATCAACCATACATCATTTATATCTTATAACCAAATGCTGCTTAATAGTTTTAAAAAGATAATGGTCAATGAAATAACATTATTATTACCAGAGGATGTAACCCTTTCAACATCTGCCATAGGACGAACTCCCTGTAAACCATCTAAGATACATGAGTAATTGGACAAACTTAAAGAGTGACTGATTATTATTATTTTAACATGCTTCCCCAGCTTATATAGCATAATAGTAATAAGATCAACTGAAAATAACGACAAATTTTGAGGGGTCAAGAGAGGTAAGGAAATTGTAGTTTTCCAGCAAAAATAAAAAATTTCCATACCTGATCAGACACAATTCCATTAACTTGTCTTGCAAGAATAGCTCGAGACTTTAAACTTCTTTCAGAAGCTGGTGCCTTATCAGCTTCTACACCATCCTAATTAAACAAAAGAAATGGGAAGAAGCAAAAGGTGGCAGATGAGTGAATTGACTGAATAAGAACTTTGCTAGCATAGAATGATACTAATGACCTGACAATCAGTACGAGACATATCTACCTTCGGCCTGGTTATAGGTACAGTAACCTTAGAAGACTTGATCTGCTGCAATGCAACCTCTACAGCCTTACTACCACCAATAAAATTTGGGTGTGAGGTGTTTATATAGTCCATCTGCAAACATTAGACACTAACATTATAAATCTCCAAAATTGCAACCAGATGGTTTTAGTGTTGAAAAAGTAGGATGAAAACAAACGACGACAGGAAATAACAGTATAACACAAAGCACTACTAAGATGCACGATCATGCAATCAGAACAACTATCCCCTGTACAATTTTTTTTTTTACAGAAATAAATAATTATGACAAGATTTGAGAAATGGAAACAAGTTCATTTGTCTAAAACACCAGTTATGGACATTATTACAAGCAACAATATAAAAAAATAAAAAGACAGATAAGAAAGGTAAGAAAATGTAACTAAATTAAGCATCCAGCTTCCAAAGCTGCTATGACTCACGTAGAGATATTAGGACTAGCCAATCAAAAAGATTGCATTGACTCACCCATATCCCAAAATATATACAGTTTTTTTTTTTACTGGATGAAATGTACATGCAAGTAAATGTTGCCAACCATAGGTAGATGGGATGGTGTACAGTTAAATGATGAACACTAATAACTAATTACAAGGGGTACTAGTGATGAAGACTAATTACATACAATACCAGTGACAAAAAAATCTGATCTATTAATTCAAACCTAGAACTAGAACGTGCATAAAAGGAAAATATATCCTGAATCACTCGCATCTATAAGTTTTAGGGGTAAGGAGCTATAAAAGTTGAATGTATGTTGGTTTCAACGTACCTCCATTTCAATTATGTGTCCAATCATTGTCTCTGAGGGTTCAAGACCTTCTCGCAGAAAATTCCCTATAACTTCATCCATACGCTTTCTAAGAACCGGAAAGCGCTGCAGTTCATTTACAAGACAGCGATGGCTAATCTGAAAAAGAACCATTTTATAAGGCATCTAAAACTGCAAATGATAGGCAGTGAGAACACAAAAATAGCAAGCAACCTTATACCTTCATTAACTCATCATATATGAACCTGGCACATTGAATGCTTGGATCTAACAATCGAGCGATTTGCCTTCGAATAAGGACTTCAAATGGCACCTATGATCATGGAAGTTAGAACAAAACAATATGTTATTCAGCTAGGGGTCAAGAAAATCCAGTAGCCAAAATAGAAGTATTAATAGTTCGGATCCTCAAGCAAACAAAAGTATAACAAAAAAAATTTAGACTTTATAAAAGAGACGTAAGAAACTTACTTCTGGCACAAATAGTGCCGACTTAGGACCAGTTGCATTTTGAATGGCAGTTCGTATGTCATCATCAGTCAAGTCCTCACATGGGTCAACTTCCTGCCAATGTTTTAAAACAAGCTTTTAGTACTGAGACGTTTTTCTCTTCCAAGGCGAGGCGTAAGCCTCAAAGCATAATGAGGCGTAAGCCTCAACAGGGATAATATAAAACACGTATAAAATATATAAAAAACACCTAAATATCATAAAACAACCAATAATTCATAGCATAATATATAAAAAATACCTAAATCTCATAAAACAACCAATAATTCATAACATAATAAAAATAAACAAGTTCAAAACTTGATAAAAATAAACCAAGTCCACAAGTCACAAAATGATAAAAATAAACCAAGTTCACAACATGATAAAAATAAAAAAGAGTTCACAACATTATACTTATGTCATCTATGTATAACTTATCATCTTATAGACTTATAGTTATAACTTATAAACATGTAATACATTCCATATATAACACTATATCGGTACATTTATTAATATAAATATTTAATTATTTAAACAATACATAAACATGCAAAAAAAAAAAAAAAATTAACACTAACTTACACTACTACAACAGTAGTACATATATTACAATTATAATTTATAACATTCCATAGCAATATGGCATTTAATTTAAGGAAAAAAACTACAACAGTAATACATATATTAAAATTATAATTTATAACATTCCATGGCAATATGGCATTTAATTTAAGAAAGGGAAAAAAAAACATTCAAAACTGAAGTCCTCATAAACGTATTGAGGCGCTGCCTCGAAACGACCGCCTCATAAGAATGAGGTGTAAGCCTCAATGGCTGTTTACGAGGCAACCGCCTCATAACGTTTTTTGGCAAAAACGTATTGAGGAGCCTCATAACACTTTTTAAAACACTGCTTCCTGCATTAATAATTTGAACCAAAAGAGACCCCCAATCAGCGGATACTACAACCCAAGCACACAGAGAGCATTTTCAACGCTGGCTAGATTCATCTGATAGAACCTCTCAGAGAAATGCAGCACCATATCCTGTTTCTCTAATCTTATCATACAAAAGCCAAAACTACTCTTTCAAATTCCATTTTCAACACAATCACCTAATGATGTTGAGAATTGGAATACATAAACTTGAAAAAAAAAAGTACTATGTACCTCCAATATAGAATCAAGATTTAAAATCCAATTTATTTTTTTTTTAAAAAAAAAAGATTCCTGCAAGTGAACACCGCAATACAAACCTCTAAACTTTTCACGAATATTGATTGAAAGATATAGTGAATTCGTGCTCCACCAGAAAGCTCAGATGTTGACATTTCTTCATTTTTCCCTTCAACCATTGAAGAAAATGCTGTTTCCATGAAATAGATTTATGGTTCCACAATGAGGTTAATCGTATTTAAGATAATATACCTGGTTTTAATGAAAGAAAAAATACCCACAGAACAAATAAAACAAGCAGGGATAGCTATATTTACCTTCCGAGTATTTAGAAAGAATATTGAGGAGAAGAGCTCCCTGACCAGCCTACAGATTACAAAAATTGGACAAGTAATTAATACAAATATTAAGTAAACATCAGTCCTGTAAAGGAGAGTCAGATCTTATACAAAATCAACAGTAGAAATCATTTGTGCATAATCAAACACAGGCTGTCAACATATGCAAAGTAAAGAACTTAAGAAACTCAAGCCATAACAACTCAGCACAATATAAGAATAAACTGACGAGTCTAGATTTAGATTTAAAAATCTGCCTTTTTGACAAGGATAAAACCCATGCCCTTTTTATCTCAACCATGTTTGCAAAGATAATAAATCATACGTGCCTTTGATTCTGTGATTTCTCCATAGCTCGCATGCTCCTTTGCAACAGAAACAAGTGCAGTGCTGATGCGTGACTTTAGCCCTGGAAGTATAGCTTTGATATGTTGTACCAGAATCTGCAAAGAGAATAAAGCAAAAAAGGCTCAAATCAATTGAGAATTTGGAGATTAATCAAAACTTTGTCAGGGTAAGGTGCTAACTGCTAAGTGTATCGTCACTGTACACAACCAGTTTAAACTAGACCAATAGTAAGCTTAATTGAGTTGAATTTCATTTAGATCCAAAGGATCAGCTCAAAATCCATGAAGGTAAAATGTAATGTACTAAAAAGAAAAAAAGGAAATTCCCAAATATACACTATAAAATACAGCAAGAAAGAGGGAAGGGAGTGTGTTATGCATAAATGCAATAGCAAGTGTTGAACATAAAGCATCTGATTTGAAAAAACAAATCAGGTAATTAAGAATTCTGGAATTTAAAAATATTTCAGATATTCTACCTGGTTCAACTTCTTTGCCAACTGAGGAACACCACAACGATCCGCTAGACCATTATATACCTATGCAATATCATTAAAAAGAATGAAGAACTCAGTCATGAGATCCACATTAAGTCAATTAAATTACTAAAGGATACGCAATCATACAGGGCGACTTCGGAAGAATTTTTCCTCAGCCAATAGGGCATCCTTAATACTCCGGTTGAGTATAATATCCTGTTTCAAGAACAAAAATAAGCAGTCCAATCAAAACTTTGTTGCTAATAATATGTAAAGTTAACTAACAACATCATTCCTACTAATATAGAGTTACCTCTTGACTCCGATTCACAACACCTACGTAACCAAGTCGAAGGGGAATCACTTTTCCAAGCAATAGATTACGGGCATCAGTACCTCTGTCCATAATATCCAACTGGAAGTCACATTGGAAAAAGGCAAACCTCATTAGAAAATGGAACATTTAGCAAACGTCACTAGCACAATAAATAGACAAAGTTGAAATTCATGCCAAAAATGTTCACCTTTGAGATTACACCAATGGTTCTATAACCTGCCATTCGAATTAAAGAATGTTAGTCTAAAGGGAATGCATATGGAATTACAACTCACATTGGATGCTGAATGAACTTACCATCTGGATCTGCAATCCCAGCAATTTGAAGAGCATCTGAGTTCGCTAAATCTGAATTTGCTGGTGTAACAGCTATAATCAAACAACTAGGTTGTTTGATGTAAGACATGATCATTGTTCTAATTCGTGCTTCAATATCAACGGGCTGCTCACCCACAGGAACCTTAGTTATACCAGGCAGATCCACAAGTGTGATATCAAGAACGTGAGGTGAAAAAATTTTCAAACGAATTTGCTTGTCAGATACACCTCTGTTTTCCCCTGCTTCCTTGTCTGTTTGAGCCTACAGCCAATTATAAGATAAAAATAGAACAAGAGAAGTAGAAAAATAACATCAAAAAAGAGACAAGTAAGAAATCTTAACAACTATTCCAAAAGTAAATTAACATGCGATAATCAATGCGAAATCTAATTATTGGAAATAAAATCAATAAAAACACGGACTCTTTTAATTCATTTGACTTCTTACTTTGAACTTTCACTCACTTCCATAGCTATATACTTGAGAATTTCTATGTCAATGACTCAATGCCATTCAATGTTGTTGAATTTCGGCATTATAATCAATTTATCTTCAAAAAGTTCATTAACAAAGGATATTCCAACTTCAGTAAAAGTTTCTAGCATTATAATCTCTAAAAACTTCCATCAGTCTTGTACAGACATGCATCAACCCTGCTTAAGCCAAAATCCACTCCATAAGCGACCAGATAAACCACAAAAGCCCCATTCACACCTTCTATGTCCAAAACCTTCCCCAAAATATCAATATCTCCAACTTCAATCCCATCTGTTGCCCTGGAAATTCCTAAAAACAAGTCGCTCTCTAGAAATGAGTCCCTCAGGATATTACTGGTGCAAGAGCAGACAAGATTTTTATAAAATATGCAGCAACTGTTCCAGTACCATCAGAAACCCTAACTGTCAAGATAAGAATAATTGTATCCATGACCCACGTTTCATTTCCCTTCTTTTTCGAAATTATGAAAGTGTAAATTCCACTACTACTGTTTTTTGCACACTTCAGCTACAATAATTGTTTTGAGCATCCTTAACATAATACAAAATCCTTCTTTCTTAGTTGAGCTTTTCTATGCTTTCCAACAAAATAAATGGGCATCATCTCAATTCATTCAGGCTTCCTCAATACGGAAAAGTTGTGTATTTTCACTCATCACTCATTCCCCAAGTAACAAAGGGCAAAATGAAATGACTTCTTCCCCTTGTACACTTCCTCATTGACTATCCATGATTATTTATCATTTCAATCTAAAAAAAAATGAGATTATAACAGGGTTTGAATAAGTAGAAACCACCTAAGCAAATCACATTCAGATCTATTTCTTTCAAAATTTTGCACAAGACCATATTCAAATTTCTACCGAACTAACACAAAATATTAGAAATTGTCTTAATCGAGCTCAACAGTATAACCAGAAATAAAATAACTCATTTTCAAAATCTAAACTTACACTTAAGGAAAACATTAAAAATATGTACCTGAATCTCTCTCCTGATCTCCGAAAAATCATAAAACCTCTTCCCAGGCAAGTGCAGGAATTCACCATACTCCTCGTCGGTCTTGGTCTGCAGGAGCTGAAGCACCAGCGGACGGCGCGTGCAGATATCATTACCACGCGGCAAGAAGTCACGGCCGACTAGCGCTTCGAGCACGCTGGACTTGCCGCTACTCTGACTACCGACGACCGCCACTTGAGGCAGCTCGATCGCTGACTGACTCCCGAGCTGAGCGAATATGTCCTGCAGCTTGTTCACTATCGGTATGACCGAGCCTCCAAGCGGCACCGTCGAAACAGCGGACGACGACGGCTGTGGTGGTTGCGATAGAGAGGCTGCGGCCGTATCTTCAGCCATGAATCGAATGAAACCTAGGGTTTTCGAATTCTGTTTTTTAATTTATTTATTTTTTTTATAGAGAGAAAGTGTGTGCCGTCGTTTCTCGGAGAGGGATCTGAAATGTGATGAAGTTTTGTGAGATTTTTTTTTTTTAAGAAGAAGAAGAAGACTGGGAGAAGATAGAATGAGCAACGGGTGATGAGAAGGTTAACCTACGCACCCCTTTGATATTGTGAAGGAAAGAAAGACGGCGAGTGATTGATTGTGTAAAATAATTGTTTTTTTTTTTAAATTTCAAAATTTGTGAGAAACAGTAAGATAGGAGTAGGAAGGAGTTCGAGTTTTTTGTTTGCAAAAAGTGTTGGAACTTCGACCGTGACGTATTGAAAACCGCCTGGTCCCTGTGCGTGTGCGCGAAGGTAAAATTAAAATATAATTTATTTATTTTTAGAAAAATTAAAAATCGAAACTACTATTGCTCTACTTGTCGGATTATAAATTTAGTTATGAGATATTAACATTTTAGTTCTTCTGGTTTGAATTTATCTGGATTTGGTCCACTAGTTTTTCAAATTGCTTAACTCATTCTTTATGTTAGATAATCCATGAAAGTCTATAGATTGTCATTGTCAGACGCTGTAATGACCGAAATACCCTTACAAATAGTGACAAATTTAAAAAGATAATTATACCCTAATTAATTTTTCTGATGGAAAAGTTTGAAACTGTATTTTTACCATTTTACCCCTAAATTGTTTTATATGAACAAAATGGGATATTAAGGCCCTGTAATTGGACCATTGGCCAACAGCTCCAAATCTTCCTTTAAAAACCACCACACCTACTTCATAATTCTACCACAATGTTACCGCACCTACTTCATCATTCTGCTGAAATCCATTTCAAACCCATACATTTTTTCATCAAAATTCATGTCACATACATAACTTTGTTTATAAAACATACACAAACCGATCACTTCACACATAAACCACCATCACATTCATAAATTTGTTCATCAAACATACACACACCACCATTACGCGCACACACATTTCTTCTTCAACATTGAACACCTATTCAAAGGTGTTATAGTAGAAGAATTAACAGTTAAATTCAAGCATCATGATGGAGGCTACATCAAGCTCAACAACCAACATAAATTGAGGGATAATAAAATTCAAAAATAGAAGATACTCATGTGGTGTTAAAGCAGGTGTGAAGATTTTCGAATCTCAAAACAACCCAAATAAATTATATTTCGTATGTGACAAAGGCAAATGCAAATTCTACAATTGTTGGGAACTAGATAATGAAGAATTCAACATGGCCGAATATAGTGAAAGTATAACGGAAAAAATTCAACATTAAATGGCAATTGTCAATGGAAGGTTACAAAGCCTGGAGCTGTTATAGGAAAGGGTGCAACACTTAGAAACTTTGCATGTAAGAATGCTCAATTTGGAAACAAACATTACAAACATTCATGGGATAATGCATCAACAAGAGTATATGCAAGGAGGGTCAAAATTGATGTTAGTAGTTAACCTAGTTGTGTTTGGTGTAATCATGGCAATGGTTGTACTTAAATAGTTGTAAAAAGCTACAAACAGTATTGAATGTAAAAAGCTACAAGCACCATTCATTTGATTTCATATTTCAAACAAGCAGCATTCATATGATTTCAAATTACCAATATTCATATATCAAACAAACACCCTACATGTCTTCAAACAAGCATCATTCATAGGTTAAAACCAGTATTCATATATTACCAACCCATTGGTAATATATCCAAATATTCTGCATGTTCTTATGTTATTACCAATATAGTAAATGTAACTAGAAATCTATTACAAAAAGAAGAACATGGTAAGAATAAAAAATATATATTACAAAAAGTAGTACATCAAACTAGAATCATGCAGTCTATATATGGCCAGTCTAAGGTCTAGGTTACTTGTGATTGTGGTTGAGAGTAGATTGGTGGATTGGATGATCATACTATTGAATGTTGATTCTGTCAATAAAAAGACCAAACAAAGATTAATAACATATAAAACAAAACAAAAAAAATGTACAAATGATTGAAGTCATAAATCAGCTTTGTTTTCTTCTTCCTTGAACAATTATAGGTTGGTGGTTGTTAAGTTGATGGTCCAGATGTTGAATGAGGTATTGTTGGTGTCTCTAATGTTGTTGTTGCAGTTCTTGGTTGAGGTTGTTATGATGATGAGCCTCTTTTTGTTCCTTTTTTTCGATAAATTGAATAATAAAAACACATATAATTAAAAACTACAAAAACACATTATTGTAATTGAATAATGTACATATACCTTTTGTTTTCTTGAAGAGCTGTTAATTTTGTAAGTTCTTTTAGTGTGGTTTGTCATCCCACGTAACTTACATATGACAGTCTCTGACCTGTCTCCTTTTGTTTTCTCTCCAGCTTCTCTCTTCCCTTACAATATAGGCATGTCAGGTTGTGTTTCATATGGTGGTGGTGGTGGGGGGGGGGGGGGAATTACATCAATTTCAATTGTTGACCACATTTTTTGGTCAGGTAGGGGGATGAATCATCCCCCTAAAAGTTTGGATGTAGGTATTTTTACAGAGGTTTTGGTGGACAAGATTAGATACCTAATCCTTAAGTGATTATGTTCCACAATTGTGACTTATTACAGCCATGGCATGAGGACATGGAATGCCACTAATCTGTCAGCTCCCACATCCACAGTGGTACTCTTTTAGCTTCACAGCAAACATTTCATCTGGACTCAATAACTCATATTCCTGGTCCTCAGCTAAGATGATTGTCAACTGTCTGCTAGCTTGATCGTTCTTAAGTATTCTTGCATTCACTCTGGTGGTAAGACATCCCTCCAAGTATTACACTCCTCATTCTTCTCTTGTAACTTTCTCATGATCATACGTCTACTAAACTCTAGCAACTGTAAGTAGATTTGTGCTATATGTGTCACAAACATGCTGTTGAAAGCCTCAGTCATGTTGTTTGTCACATGGTCACATCTAATATACTGGTCATATCCAAACCTGTACCAACAATGTGGGTCAATCTTCTATAGCCATTCCTTTGTTTTAGGCTCAACCTCTCTAATAGAATCCATAACATTGTTAAAGTGAAACAAGTTGTTGCTTTTGTTAGCCTTCCAAAACATCTTCTTGTAGTTTTGCCTAAGGTATAAATATTTGAAGTTGGCATATATGAGTCTTGCATAAAACCTATGACACATGAAGAGAAATAGGAAAAGCTGAAACTGTAAATATAACTTACATTTGGCTAGTACCAGGTAAATTAGTCCCCAATGCCTAGATCAAACCCTTATGTCTATCAGACATGAAACACAAATGTCTGTCTTCAGGGAATTGTTATAATCACTCATTAAATGCGACATGAGTCTAATTTTCACATTGTACAACTTCTTCATGTCAACAGCTACATTGTACCTCTCTAGCAGCAAATCACATAACAACTTGGCACTCACAATAGGATTACTCTTGACAAGAGGCTCAACTCTAGAGGTTATTCGCTTAACTTTTGCCACACTGTTGTTGTAAACCCTATGACAATCATGATTGTCATCTAAAGTTTTGATAATGAATGACTTTTTTTTAATAGTTCTACAACCATGTGCTCTCCAAGGACACCCATCTGATTTGCAAACATAAGTCTGTCTTAAGAGATCATTCTTAATTCTACCTAAAGTCACACATTCCCTAATGGCATACTTTCTGAAAATGTCTCTTATTTCCTCCTTGCTGTCAAATGTTTGACCTATAAAGAATTTTATTTCACCCTCAGCTGTCTTTCAAATGGTACATCTTCCATCAAATTGCCTAACCTAATTCGGGTTTTTTTTTTCTGGTCTGGCCTAGATTCATCATGGTTAGTGAAGTAGTCATCATCTGACCTAGATTTATACGTATCAAACAAAGTCATACACTGATTTGTGATTTCATCATCACCATCAATATGATCACCATCTATTCGAACCTTATTATGTACATCCTCACCAGTGTTTACACCCTCACCAGTCTGCACACCATCTACACCCACATTAACCTCAGCAAACAAACCCTCATTAACATCTACACCCACTCCCACACCATTATTACCCTCATCACCATCTGACTTCACTTTGTACACCATCTAAATCCTCAACACCATCTAAACCCACATTTACCTCAACAAACAAACCCTCATTAACACCACTCCTACACCATTATTACCCTTATCACCATATGACCTTCCATCACCATCTCCCTCATCAGATTCAGTATCCTCACCTTTACTATCGGTTGCATAATTAAACATAGCAGCCTTCTCATTACACCAAACTAACTATTCCACCATTTTAGGCTCATCGGTTGGTGACTAAGTTGTCTTTTCTATCTGAAAACATATCTCATCATACCCACGAAACCCAAACTCCCTAAACGCATCTAGTAATTCAATACCTGTCAGAACCACTATTATGTCACTATTTCATGGTAACACTGCCCTAACTGTGAACCCTAAACTTGGGAGTTCACCTTTACCAATGACTTCCTTACTCATTGCATGAACTAAATTAATTAAACTGATGTGATCAGCATCACACTCACCTAAATCGAACACTTGTGCCCAATACAACACAGTGACTTTGAATATTTTATTCATTTCACCTATAAGCAAGTTTAAAAAGTAATCAAAACTCAGAGAAACTACAACAGACTAATCAGATAGCATGCATGCAAGACAAAATGACATGAATTATGTGTAATCATTTAAAACCCACGCATGTATTTCCTACAAACCGATGCTTTCTGATTATCTACACACTCAAGTACATGTAAGGGGTATGTGAAGTACACAAACCCTAATTTCTAAACACCAAACCATAAACAAGCGACAAACATTAACAAACAAACATCTACACACACTCCATGCAACATATAGATCAATAATATACGTCAAATAGGTTTAATGACGTGCAATTACATGTTTGTGGTTGTTAGTCGAAAAATCCCTATTTTTTTCCCTATGAAACCCTAATCTGGCGACAAACATTAACAAACAAACATCTACACACACTCCATGCAACATATATATCAATAATATACATCAAATAGGTTCAATTACGTGCAATTTCATGTTTGTGGCCATTAATTGAAAAAACCCTAATTTTTTTTCCTTTGAAACCCTACCAAAATTTGTTCTAACCATTAAAATGAAATCAAAAACCAACAAACAACAAATTTCAACCCAAAATATGTAAGATTCATGTCTAACAAATACAATTTCTCACCTTTCTTTGATGTAACGAAATTAAGACAAGTTTCACAGACTAATCAAGATAAAATGATTAGATGAAAGAAAAGACAGAAATTTTGTACAACTTTGGCGGATTGTGGCACGGACTTTGGTCAATGGAAGTCTTCAACAGAAACTTTCACAGTTGAACGAAGGAAGAAAATGTTGTTAATGGACCATAACTGACATTTTAATCCTTATGTCCACAGTGTGAATGATGTGTCCTAATAACAAATTTCCATTATTTATTTATTTATTTTAATTAGTAAAATACCGATATTACCCTTCTTACAGTTAGGCTTCCAGAAGCATTAATCGAATTTCCCATAATACCCCTTTGACCTAATAGAAATCAACAAAAAACAAACGAAATTGGAGGGTAAGGACTGGATTATGTATTGTCAGGGAATTGTTGGACTAAATTAAATAATTCTAAAAACTAATGGACTAAACTCAGATAAACGCAAACAACAGGGACTAAAATCATAATAACCATGTAGTTTTTCTTATCAGTGTCGTAAACTTGTATGGGACGGTTTTACCACCGCATGTGAGACTGTCCAATAAACTTATGTCATATGTGGTAGCTAAAAATAGGTTTTTAGGTCCAACCTTCAAATCTACCGTTGATCTAACAGTTGCCACGGGTCAAGCCCATATGAAACGGGGTTAACCCGAAAGCTTACAGTTGAAATATAATTGATTTGACTTGGTCCAGCTTCAAGGATCACCAGATATCAACTTAAGCAGAGTTTGAAGTTGAACAAACCTCAATTTCCACGATATTAGGCCTTGACTTATGGGATTCAATATCTCACTAAGGTCAACCAATTGAGAAGGGTGGCCTATAATTAGAACCTCTCACAAACAGAGAAAGGATTCTGATCTCTCTAATATCTCTATAGCTCTCGTGTGCCAAAACTCTACAAAAATACATACTCTGATTATCGAAATTCATTAACCTTAAGCTACGATCACTATTAATTCTCGCTCAGTCCAAGCATGCCTAAGGTTAAATATTAACACCACCATCCATTTTTTCCTCTCTTTTTTCTTTTCATGTTTTCTATTTGTTTTCATCTTTTTGTAGGTTTTAGTAGCAGTCGACACATTCGATTTGACAGGTTAGACCAAGTTGCTTGGGCTTAACTCAAATTTGACACGATCCATATCAATTATAGATCGACCATCTACATTATATAGTGATTTTATAGTTTACTATTATATTTTTAATAGGTGTTGATATTGGCACCTGTAAATATGATTTACATATCCATTTTATAAGTACTTGTATATCTAAAATTTTAAAATTAAACTATTAATATAAGCATTTGTTTGAATAATAATTAGAGGTATGCACAAAAACAGAAACATAATTGAACCAAACTGAACCGAAAATTGGTGTTTTGTTCGGTTCATAGCTTACATTCGATTCAATCCGATTTGAAAATTGACAATCAAATTGAGTTCGATTCATTTTCGGTTTTTAACATATAAAACCGAACTGAATAATCTGAATTGTTTTTGATGAATTATTTTCTAAAGTTCAATTTTATTAGGGGTAATATCACTAAAATCCTTACTTTTTAGTGAAATGTCACATATTTAAATGTCTTTATCGTATTAGTAACTTTAGTCATTTGTTTTTTTCAAAATCCATCACTTTAGTCCTTCCGTTAGTTAAATGTTAGTCAAACTTAACGGAAGCAATGTTATTTTTATCTTTAGCATAATAGCAGCTAAATTAAAAATTAAAATAAAAAATACTTAAAAAAAAAGAAATCGATGTAGATGGAGATCATGGGATCTCATATCTCTACTCGCTCGGATAGAGGAATCTCCATCGACGATAGAACTGGACAACGTTTATCAAAGCCGACAAAGAAAAAAAATTGCAAGGTGGAAGGCCTTTCCTCAACGGCCTTAACAGGGTACTTTCAGACAGAGATGGATGGAGGTCTCAAGCCATAAACCAGTCAGTACTTGGCATTGTTAAACCTGAGTTCATCCTAGCCAGCAACATTCTGGTTCCGGATGTGTCCAGGGTGTCCAGCCGATATACTATACCAGAAAACATAAAATTTGTCCTGATATGCTGGGTCCTCACATGAGGCAAGCATAGAGCATACTGAGATCTTGAAGAATCATAATTCCAGACATAGAACTGTCTGAAGATT
Source organism: Dipteronia dyeriana (assembly GCA_032871835.1). Lineage (NCBI taxonomy): Eukaryota > Viridiplantae > Streptophyta > Magnoliopsida > Sapindales > Sapindaceae > Dipteronia > Dipteronia dyeriana. The sequence continues at coordinate 57,044,808 of CM065295.1, read as the reverse complement.
AGGACGAGAGAAACTTTAGAAAGTCATATGAAAATAAACACTCAAAAACTTTATTCTTATTTTCTGATGCCCCCTCTCAGAGAAAGCGAGGCTTCCTTATATAAGGAGAGGAAGCAATATACAAGCAAGAAACAAGCTTATCATACAAAGGATAAGGCCAAAGACGGTGGCCGACAAACGACGATAATAATTTTACAAAGTCAAGAAAACAACAGGAAGCTGGTCTGGCAGCTGGCAAACATAATAATTATACAGATAGGGACGGGAATACTACGGGCTGCTGAGATTACAGGTGGCGTGGTATTCTTCGTCTGAGTCGAGAGCCCCATAAATGGAACAGGGCCACGTGTCAGCCTGGTCTTGAGAATCTAGAAGATAGGAGTTCTGAAAAGGGTGCCAACTCATTGCTGGGTCCAGTGGGATATCATGGAGGATGAAAAGGACATCTGTTCGGTCATGGTTGACGTCACAAAGAAAGTTGAGGAGAGGGATCTGAATACTGGGATGGTATATCCTTTCGTAGTCATACGAAGTATCCCATTCGTAACTGTCGTTGGAAGTCCAAAGGAGTTGGGCTAGTGGGCTGTATCTGTAAGGCCTGTTAAAGATCCAAATGCAGCATACTTTGGAAGCCGGTTCTGGATCCATTTTCCAAAGATGGTATTGGCACATAAGCTTAGTAAGTTCGGTTCGCCAAATGGATAGAGGATTGAACCACTGTAGGAAGGTCTGAAGGTTAGAAGAGGTTGGGTTCTGGACAAAGCCATATAATGCCTGAAGGGGGGAAACTATGGCATGGTGATGGAGGACCGATAAACACCATAGGAACCATAATACCTGGTCGAAATAATAGTAAAAGGGTGGAGATACAAAAGGGTCAAGGAAGGGTGCTAGGATTGGCTAATTGATGGTGACAACCCTGGCTGTTGATCTGTGAAAGATATGAATGAAGATGTAGTTTTGCAAAATCATGGATCTGTTGGACAGATGGCATTTGTCCTAGTGGTAGAGTGGCCAAGAATTTCAGTGGGAGAGCAGGAGGTGGTGGAACAGTAGATGGAGCTGTTGAAGATGAAGCCTGAGAAGATATCATGTAGATTAAGGGGATAGGACCAACACGGGAGATTAGAGTAATAGGTCTAGGCCGTGACAGCATATCGGGGATGATGTTGTGGTGTCCTTTGATATGTTTGACGGAAAAGTCATATCTGGAAAACCAGTCTTTGAGTCTTAGGAGCTGAGGATTTGGAGGGAGCTTGTTGTGGAATTCAAGAACTTTTGGAAAAGATGAGTTATCCATTTCAATGATGAAGTTCCTGGTTCTGAGATGGAAGTCAAACTTGGAGATTCCATTTTTTACATCAAATATCTCTTTATAGATGGTGTGGTAATGTTTTTGGGCATATTTGAAGTGTTTGCTGGCATGGCCACAGTAGTGGCATTTTCCGTTGGATTCTTTAAAAAGAACGGCTCCCCAGAAGTGGTCACTAGCATCAGTCTGTAAGATGAGTTGTCCTGACGATGGGAGATGCAGAGGTGGAGGCTTCTGTGCAACATTCTTTAGGTGGGTTATTGCCTCGGAGTGAGAGGTATCCCATGGGGGGATTTTTCTTGAGAAGCTTTGACAAGCATGTGGTGTAATGACTTGCTTGTGGGATAAAATCTCTGATATAGTTGACAATGCTAAGGAACTGCTGAATTTACTTTTGTGAGAGGTTCGAATCTGGAAAGGCAAGAAGCTGTCTTGCCAGATGGGCCCCATGGACATAGGAACCATTTCTGATCTTCATGCCAAGGAACTCAATGTCAGTAACACCTATTGAGCTCTTTTTATCGGATAGCATGATTCCATATTTGTTAATGATCTGGTGAAATTATTGTAGGAGCTTATTATGTGATTCATTGTCTGATGAAAATAGAAGGATATCGTCGATGTATAACAGGGCAGTATGGAGGATTGGACAGAAAATTCTAGTGACGGCCTTTTGGAAAAGTGAGGGGGCTGTTTTTAGGCCAAAAGGTAGGACTGTCCATTGGTACTGGGCATTCGGGAGGCAGAAAACTGTCTTAGATCTGTCATCTGGGTGGATACCGATTTGCTAGAAGGCTCCCTTCAAGTAGAACTTAGAGAAAACAATGGCTTCAGGAAGTTGGAAAAACAATGTATTGGCTCTGGGAACTGGGAACTTATCGTCGAGGAGGAAGAGGTTAAGAGGCTTGTAGTCAATTACGAGCCTTTTCTTTCCTCTAAGTTGTTCTGAACTTTTTTCAACGTAAAAAGCTTGACAAGCCCATGGGGAGGAGGTGGATTCTATCAGGCCTTGGCTGAGGAGCTGTTTACATTTTTCAGTAGCCAAAGATAGATCAGAGGGGGACATTCCCGAGTGAGTAGCTTTCGTTGGGTTGACATCCTCATTGAGTTTGAAAGGGAGTCTAATGAAGAAATCATGGTTTTTCCACAGTGGGTGAGGATGTTTGAAGTCTGCATGGCTGTTAGTGCAGAATTGGATGAGCTTTCTTTGAATTTGTTGGAAATCTGGATTGATAATCGAAAGGGGGGAAATCTTGGGGATGTCAATGAAAGGCTTAAATTCTCTCTTGTAGCCAATTCTGTTAGAAAGGATCCTGATGGCTCTGGATTGGCTGTAAATGTCCCATCCGATGAGGATATCCTTGTCTGGGAAAGGTGTCCCAATGACTTAGGTCCAAATGGTGAATGAAGGGAAAAACTGTATGCCAACTTTGTGCTTGGAGATCAGGTAAGTGTTGAAAATTTGTCCATTTGCTGCTAGAAACTCATGTTTCTATTCTTTCCAGGCTTCCGAAGGAAGAACATTGGGATTCATCATTGGGGAATGTGCTCCAGTATCAAAAAAGGTAATGTCAGGAACTGGCTTGGAATATTTTGTCAGTAAAATCTGGATTTTGACCTGAGGGCCCAAACTACCATTATTGGTGGCCTGATAGACCTCTGAAGGAGAATCAGGATCAGGATCTGTGAATCCTGTCTGTTCTGAGGAAGTGCTGGAGTCCTCTGAATCTTGGACCATAAAAGAGGTCAACTTGTTGATATCTTCTTGTTCCGAGAAGAAAGATTCAATGTCAACATCTGAGGGGATTTCATTAGCAACCTGCCTAAGCTGTTGGATGAGCTTAGCCGATTTTGTTCTTTTATTTGGGCATTGCTTGGCATAGTGACCCTCTTGTCCGCATGCAAAGCACTTGTTAGACTTATTCCATGATCTCCTTGTCTTTTTCCTGTAATATTTATATTTTCTATTCCTCCTGTAGTTCGAGGAATTGTTCTCTTTTCGAGGTTGGTTCCTGGAAGACCTTCTTTTATAGGACATGTTTGCTCTGCAGTTGCAGTGTTCAGTGGAGTTGCATTTAAGGTGGTAGGTCGGAGGAAATTTACAGTATCTGTCATACTTTCTGCCCTCTTTGATCATTTTTGCAAAAACTCTTTGGGTGGCACAGAGTTTGTCTAATGTAGTATGGGTGAACATGTGGATTTCTTCTAGAGTAATGTCTCGTAGTCCTCTGCCTGAGAACTCAATTATTCTCTGGAGTTCCCCTTGAAGCTCTGTAGGGAGAGAGTTCAAGTTTACATGTCTTAAGGTTTCATCGTTGATTCCACCGAGAGCATGGTACCTGAAAGACATGCGCCTGTAGTGGTAATCTATGTCTCTTTTGTCTAGTGAACAGACTCGCATTTCGAAGAATTCTTGTCTGGTCTGTTTATAGAACTGGGAGGCATCTCCGAGAAATTCTCGGAAGATTATTCCCACAGCATGGGATACAGACCCACATCGAACCAGTTGTAGTTGTCTGTATTCTCCAAGAGCCTGGTACCAATCCCTAAGAGATCCAGTGAACCTGGAGACAAACTCTCTCAAGATGGATTTTGTGTCGTCCTCACTTTTTGTTGTCTGAAGGTCTAGCCAGGCGCTCATTTCTGACATTCTTTTTCTCTATTGTCGAGGAGCTAGGTCGTCAAAATTAAACCAATGGCCATTTGTAGGTTTCTGAGGAGGGGCATGGGCCCTATTCCTTTGGTCATGCGGTTCGCTGACCATAGGAGCTGGTTCCACAGAGGTCTCATCTGAAGATTCAGACGTGCCAACTGTCTGGAAGGATGGTTGTGGATCGGCTCTGGAAGTCAAATAAATCTGGGAGGGATCTGGCAGGGATCTGGCAATGCGTCTGGATCTGAGTAATTCTCATGTTCAGAGGAGTCTGGAGAGCCCGAGGAATCAGGGGAATACGTTTCCCATGAAGAGGGGGAATCATAAGAGGATTCTGTGGGTTCAGAGGTTCCCGGAGAGGAAAATTGATGAGAAGCTGTATAAAAGGCATGCTTCCTATGGTCTGATGGAGAATGTTTGTGGGTGTTTGGTGGTTTCTTTTTTCGGGGAGATGACATTTTCGTCCTGCTTGAGGAAGGTTGTTCAAGGTGTGTAGATAGATGTGGGTATTTTCTGAAAAGATCTCCAGTTGATTTAAAAAACTGGGAATGGTCAGGGGGCCTGAAAGGAGGTGGTGGCGACTGAGTTGGGAAGATCAAGGATGGAGAATAGGGATGTGGCCTTGGGATATAAGGTGTGCTTGTAAAGTGGTCTAGATTTATTTGGTCTAACTGGTTCTTGAGTTGTCTGATTTCCCTCTCTTTGCTGTCGAATTCAGGGCCAAAGTATCATTGGTTGATGTACTGGTGGAGATCAACATCTAACCGGGAAACTCTCGATTGTAAGTCTGTATACAAGTTGCGCAGTGTTGAGTCGAGATGTTGAAGTTGGTGGTCATGTTGGGAAACATGATGTGAGACCTGGTCAATCTTCTGGTCGATAGAGTGAAGAACTCTATTCTGGACTGTAGCGTTACGAGTGTGCCAGTTGAGGACTTGTTCAGCCTGGGATGGCTGTTTGAGAGATCTGTCAGGTAAAACTTCAGTAGATTGGATGAAAGGTCTGGAAAATAAGTTCATTTCTGGATTTGAAGAGGATTCCGGAGGCGAAAAATCCTTATCATAACTAGAGGCCATGAAGCAAGGCACATGAGCCGGAGTTGGAGGCAGTATATGTTCTGGTTTTGTTGGCTCACCAAGGAGTAATCCTTCATCATTCAGGATTTGAAGAGCTCTATCATAGATAGAGAGGCTTGTTTTTTATTGGTTGTAAACCAATCCAATGACTGTGAGGGTCCTTAGGATCTTGGTGAGAGCGAACGGGTTTATAAGGCGCTTTCTTTGGTTTGTAACAAGCTCTGCATTCACAGTCTGCATCACACATCTCAGGGTCAACGTCCCATATGAAATGGCCATTGATCTTGTCTGTATAGACAGGAGATCCATCAGGTTCGAAACGATGGATAGGAATCTCCTTTTCGGTTGTGACAGGTCGAATCATGAGGACCTGGAAAATAGGAGGAGCACTGGGTGGTGTTTCTATAGCTGGGGTACTAGTTACTTGTGTCGCGGAAGTGCCAATTTGTTCATAGGTGGTCTGGATGGATCCATCGGCTAACTTGGTGAATTTGGTGTCTGTGGCAACAACAGGACTGGTGTTTTGAAAGGTTTTCTCATAGTTAGTGATCCACTTGAGAGGCATGATTTCTGTGAGCTTTTCTCTGGGCAGCTGCTTAGGAATCTGGATGATGGTGGGGACTTCATCTTCTCTTTCAGCTTTTATAAAGATGGTATCTCCAGTATGTCCAGGGATGGGAAGATCAAGAGCATGATCTTGAAGCCTGTAAGCAATCTGGTGGTGCAACGTTGCCATTTAGGAATTCGGCATCATAGGAGCTCCTACTATTTGAAGTTGAATCTTGAGACAGTTATGAAGATTCAGATCCCTGAGAGGGATGTTGAAATTGGGATAGTAGGTGAGCGAAATGCTTCCTGCATGAAGGGTTGACAGACATGTTTCGATGATGGCGTGCTCGTATTGTTTATAGATTGTGTTGAGAAGGGCAATCCTGGTCGTGACTGGTAATCCTTTCCTACCATGTTGGGTAAGGATTATTCGTATGGCTCCGATGTGCAGATGAGAGTAGCCTTATTTGATCCATTGATCAATTAGGGGTTGACCAATTTCTAGGTCAACATATTGTTCAGTTGTTGAGGCAGGGATCAAGCAATTATCCAAAGCAGTGGATTGGACATACTCTTTTATCGGAGAAGAACGATGTTGGACAAGGACAGTGACTCTTCTGGAGAGTGATCTGCTGCGCTTGAACACGGTATAAGGGTTCAACAAGGGAAGAGCAGTTTCAGTGATCTGTGCGGATTCTGGGATATGGGTGTATTCAACAAGGTTCTGTATTTTGTTTGTTTGGGTTTTACTAATAGAAATAGCATAAGAAAGTCTAGCTGGAGTGTTATCAGATATGTTGTTTGCCATAGTTTTGAGAAGTCCCTCTCTTCGTCTAGTTTATATCTATCTTTATGATTCTTCCTGCCTGAAAAACATGACAAAAGGCTCTGATACAAGTCATATATAGATGAGAAAACATACAGCTGACGAATTGTCGGTGGAATAGAAATCAGCTTTGAAGTATTGTTGGTAGACCCAAGTAAGTCTGGGAATGCAAGACATATCTGATTTTCAAAGTGATCAAGTTTTGATAAAATATTATACAAGCATAAACCCAATTAGTCGTTCTACTTTGAGTAGTGCTTTTTTTTAACGGTAATAATTATGGAATTTTATTCAAAAACTAAACCAAAAATTAAAAAAACACAGATTAGCCACACACAGAACCAAAAGAGAGGCCAAAACAAACCCAGAAAAATAAAAACAGAGCAAAGCCAGAAGAAATAGAGGAGATTTTCAGTATCTATTATTATAACATTGGATAATATTTATTGTGTCCATCAAACTTCGAAAGTTGTCTGTTATTTGTTTTTTTTTTTAATATTATATATATATTACAGTATCCGGATGGTGATCCATCGATTGATCTCCTTGATTTTTTTAAAATCATTTTTTTAAATATTTATCTTTTTAATTAAAAAAGTTTTTGTTTTTCTATTTTTTAATAATTATTTTATATGCTTTTTATTTTCTTTATTTTTTAAAAAAATATTGTTGTTGCTGTTAATTTGATTTTTATTTAATATTTTGTTTGGAATGATTTTTATATAATATTTTTGAAAGGTAGCTGATTTGATAAAAAAAAATTGATTTTTATTTAATATCAAAATATTAAAGTATTTGATAGAAATTCTTAAATAAAAGTGTAATAATAATAATAAAAAAAAAAGTTTAGGATCAAAATTGACCTCTTAAATTTAGCTTATATTAAACAAGGGTAAAATTGTATTTTTAAGTATAAAGTAGCAGTTGACCATTCGTATTTTGGTTAAAATGACTAAAGTAATGTATTTTGAAAAAATAAGGGACTAAAGTTACTAATATGAAAAAGACATTTAAATAGGTGATATTTCACTAAAAAAATAAGAACTTTAGTTATATTACCTCATTTTATTATGTACTGTTTGTTGATGATGTTTTATTTTGAACTACTTTATAAACTACATTTTTTTTACTTCTATTTTATAGAAGTTATAAAGATTTTATATTTTGATTGAGTACGTATACCGAATATGATTGAATTTTATATTTGGATTAAAAATTAGGTTGTATTTTGTTTAAATTATTTTTTAAGTAGCGGATTAAAAATTGGGTTGTATTTTGTTTTAATTATTTTTTGGGTAGCGATATTTACACCCCTTCAAAACCGTATGTACACCCCATTATTTTTTTAAAATATATATATAATTTATAAATAAACCTCACTTAATGGTAAAAATATCATTTCTTTATTTCTATTATATTATCGTATTTTTGTAACTATACCCCACCTACATCTATTTTATTATTTAAAAAATTGTTATTTTATTTCTTATTCTAAATAGAAAAATAATTTATAACTATTAAATACATAAATCATATCAAAATGGGTTATGTTTTGAGCTAATTTTATTTACAAACGGTGGATTAAATAACAAAAAAATAAAGATAATGCAATATATATATAAAAAAAATTCAAATTAGTGCGTTATGATATAAATTCATCAGTGCATTGGATGTGGGTCATTAGATTTACATACTTTGACCCAAAATGTATGCACTTATTAAACTTCTCCATAATTAATGGTCCACATACAACACACTTATGTAAGTTATATCAGTACGTATTGAGGAGCTCAAAGTATATGCACTTGTTAAAGCTTCTTCATAATCAGTGGTCCACATCCAATATACTAACGTAAGTTATATTAGTACGGACTAAGGAGAAAAGGACACATGCACACGGAGAATTTTTTGACCTGTATCATATTACTAGTTGCCTATGTGTATTGTGTCACACATTGACATGACACAGATTCGAAAGAAAAAAGAAAAGAAAAGAAAAACAGAGGGGTGGAGATCATCTACATCATAATAGTGGGGCTTTTGCATTGTGATTTGTGAACGAGACTTTCAGAATTCTTGATGGTCTTCAGACCAGTGCTATAACCCACCGCCGATTCCAGATTGTATTTGAAATTAGTATTTAGAAGAGAAGTCAGGGTTTAAGAAAATAGAAAGGGTTATATGATATATGTGAAAATCAAACAAAAAATATGAAATAATTTGTGAGTCTACTTACAGTTATTTAGTCATTTTAGTAAATTTAGTCAGGGGTAATATTGAAATTTTTTATAATATATTAATTTAGGATATACATATCCATTTTAAGGGGTGCAAATATTGACACTCTTATTTTTTACATAGAGTAACGGTATTTGACCCTTGAAAATTTATATATACACCCCTTTTTATATTTACGTCCCATTAAATTTTTTTAACAATAATTATCTCCCGTAAACAAACCTCAGGTATTACCAAATATGTCTTTTTTTTAAGACTATGTCCTTTACTTTTAATTTTAAAATTTATACTTTTTAAAAAATAAATTTTGAAATACATCTTGAAATAAACCTTTGCTCAGTAAATTAAGAAGATTTCATTGATCCAAATCTGATCCTCACCTCACTGATGAACGCTTGCATTAGTACTTACCTAAATTCCATTTAAACACTACAGTCCCGTTTGATTTTTTGTCTGAATACTGAATAATGCTGAATGTTACTGAAGATTGAATAGTGTCTGAAAACTGAAAACTGAAAAACATGTTTTTTTTTCACTGAAAACTGAATATGCGTGATAAGTTGTTTGTTTTTTTAAGTTATAAATATTTGAAAATAAATATTTTTACATCTATACCATTTTAACTATTATTTGTTATATATTTACATTTTAATATATTAAGGACAACTCTAACATGTAAATTAACTCTAAAATAAATTTATTTAGTTATTAAAAATATTTCATACTGTTGACTTCAATTTCTCAATTTTTGCGAAAGTCAACAAGATTAGATTTTAACTGTGATCTCAAAGAGAAAGAGAAGGAGAATGCAGTTAGACACTGGTTTTACGTGGTAAAACTCCGGTGATCGGAGAAACGTCCACGGGTGGTTGAACAAACAACCGAGCCAAAATCCACTATTGAAATAAAGATTTACAACTCTCGATCTCTCTTTTTCCTCTCTGTATTCTTCTATGTCTTCTTGTGACGAGATTACGGGTCTATTTATATGTACATAGAACCCTAATCCTTTTTGTACAAGTGATGACAGATTTTTGTATTTAATTATAATTAGTTACTTGCTGGAGTAGTCTTTATCTTCTTTCCTATTTCGGAGATTTGTATGGAGATCGAATGTGACTCTAGTAATATAGTCCATTTAGGACTTATTTCCTTACAAATGCATAGTCTTCTTGAAGGAATAAAGTTGTTGTCTGATTTGGAACATTTTTCTTATTTGGTATTCTATTCTTCTTGGAACTCCTTTGATGTGGATATCTTTGCATATTTTAATATGACTCTTGGTTCGTATGCGAGTTATGTACTGGACTTCTTTATTCGGATTTCTTCATATTTGTCCCGAGCAAAACATGACCTCAACTGATCCCGAGTAGAACATGACGTCACCTGGCCCCGAGCAGAACATGAAGTCACCTGGCCCCAAGTAGGTATTGCACAGTACTTGCATTTATACTTACTCGGGTTCCTATTCCTTAGTGATATCTTGCGGGATATTTTTTGATCGGATATCTACCTGGCAATCTTATTCATCTTGTCAATGACGTGTACATCTGATAAAATTTACATATAATAATACCCCCTTAAAATATTTTTACTTAGTAGGAATTTGTTCCCGGCTAAAATATTTTAATCAACCCTTTAATCTTTTACGCCTCATTAACGCCAAAGTAAATATCTTGTCATAATGATGTGTCTTAATGGTGACCATGTAAATTCAATTTGCCCCCTCACGCGAAATCTCAATGATTGCGACGTTTTGGAGTCCTGGCGGCCTTAGTCAGTTCTTTTCTTAACACGCGTCCTCTACCGCTTCATTTCTCGATACCATTTATGAGAAATGACCTATGCGTCTCCTAGTGCGCCGCATACATCATCAAATCTGTCTTCGCTTTTTTCCCGCTTCTTGGAATTCTAGGGTTTCGTGTCATTATCCCTTTAAATACTTCATTGAATGGAGTTCTGGTTTATTCTCACAAACTCAAACAAGAAATTATCAACCCATATTTCCTTGCGTAGATATTCGACTATATTCTCCGTTGAAGTTTTTACAGCATGTATCTTTACTCCAAATATTAGTGTTAATGGATCCATCTTCCCGTCGTCATCATTTTACTATAGCCTTCGAAGCACTTGATCGTGGAGATTTTCAATTAGTTTCTTGTATTAGAAGACTGTTGGGGGAGATCCCTTCCGATGAACCTCCTTTTTTAGATGTTGATGTTTCTTGGCTTTACCCTGACATCCATTTAAGTTCTAGTTCTGAATCATCCAGTTCTGAATCTATCGTTTCTGATCACATGGTTCCTCTTCGATCCAGGATGGGAAAACATCAAAGTAAAAGTGAAGTCCACAGGCACGGCTCGGGCAACATTCGAATCAAAAAGCAAGTTGTTGATGAGAATGATGTTGAAGAGGAGTTTAGAACTTCTCGCATCCCTTTTTCTGTCGATCGCCCGAGTGGGTATGATGCCTAGCCGAATGTGGTTTAGGAAGACGAGATCGAGAAATATCACGCTCGATTTAACCTAGACAACTCGGTTATAATGTCTCTTACTAGTGATAGAGTCGTATGGAACCCTCCCCGGGTATGGTGGTGATTTATGGGTCCATGCTTTGTTACGGCGTCACTCTTCCTCTTCAGCCGTTTATTGTCTGGTTTCTGGCTGAAGCAAGGATTGCTCCAACCCAACTGGCCCCGAACAGCTACAATATCTTGATGTGTATATGGCATATGTGAAGCCAAATGAACCCGTCGCCGCCTTCCCCAAGTGAAATCAGGCACTTTTATACACTAAGGCAATCTGGTCGGTCATGGTCTTATTTTCTCATGTCCAATCCGCCAGATCACTGGGTCCCTTAGGGGATAAAAGTGAACCGAGGAGTTAACACCTCTGATGATGCCAAAAAGAGAGGCTTCGTGTGGGGATTCCCTTCGTCGAACAAGCACTGGGAGAACAATTGGTTTTTTACTGGAGGGAACATAGTACTTCAAGTTACTCTTTCGATCGGGGAGAATTAGACGGTGCTAAAGGTTCCCCATTTTTTCTGTTCCTTTGACAAATGGAACAAGCAAAAACTTGAATTCTCTGATGCTGAGCTGACTAGACTTGCTCGGGCTGCATTTGGAAAAAAAAACAGGTCTTATCTTTTCGATGAGGAGAAGATGATAGGGCTCGACTTCTTTAGTCAGATTTAAGGCTATCGCATGCGACATAAGTAGTCTTCCCCCATCTTTTTTTTTATTTCGTTTTTATATTACTTCTGACTTGGTTCTCTTTTATCACTAAGTGTATGACTCGGACATTGTCTGCGATGTTCAAGCTCGCCAAGTGAAATCTATCCTTAAGGAGAGCCAAAAATAAGTTTCTCGTCAAAGTAAGGAAGGCATTTCCCCGCCTGAATCAGATGAGGAATTTGATGAGACTGACGAGCAGATCCCTAAGTACGTCCCCGAAGAGGTCATTCGGTCGACCGTAGGAGAATCTAGTGGTCCGAGTGACCCTGCTGACCATGCTAAGAAATTACATAACAATGATGAGAGGTAAAATGATGGTCTTGACGAGGCACCCTGTGAGTCGAGCTCACCGGTTGAGGTTCCTACCGAGCAGCTGAATGTCGGTGATGGAAATAAAACCTCTGATGGTCAAGCAAATCTTGATCCTGACTTTTTTGGATCCTTCCGAGATGATGATCAGGAAGATCCTTCGGCTGATCTCCCTTCCATCGTACTCGGGCAGAGAAACAGAAAGTGGTCTACTCTCCTGCTCGTCCTCATAAAGTCCCTCGGGTAGTTTCATTTATTGAATCAAGTGATGAAGATACCGAGGTTGAGATTCCCCCAAGCGTTCATGTTGAAGCATCAGCAGGAGCGGAAACTTCTGATCTGAACATAGATTCCTTACCTCATAAGGCTGAAGATGCAAGTTGAACCATCGGAAGGCCCTTCCTATCCTTTTCCCCAGGATATGTTAAGGGTAATGTCATCCGGTCGGGCTTTCATCGGGGATGACCACTGGAGCTGTTTTCGGGATGGCTCTTTAACGGACCGTCTTCAGAATATTTTCAACGGCGCATCTTATGTAAGTTATACTCTCCTAACTTTTTTCAAGTCTTTTGCATGCTAGATTTTTAATTTAACTTTCTTATAGATGGTGGCCGAGTTTGTTGAGTTGGTTTAGACGCAACAACATCAAGCCGATCGAATAAGGCATCTTAAAGCTCAGTTGAAGGAGAGTGAGGATAGTCGTGCTCATGTTGAGGCGGCTTATCAAAGAGAAGTGGGCTCTGCTCAAGAGTTCGCCGATCATTGCTTGGAAAAGCAGATTGAGGCAGATGCGAGAGCTTTTATGGTGGAAGAGAATCCTATGTCCTTCCAAAATTTGATATCTGCTACCCAGGAGTCCATGCTCAAGGATGAACAAAAGGTTGATCAGGCCAGGTTATCTTATGAACAGAAGATCGAAGATTTGGAGCACCAATCACTGACGGTCGAATCCCTTTCAATGGAGGCTATGCTGGAACTTGAGGTCCAAGGGGTTGACCATTTTAAAAGGTCTCTGGCTTATGATGCCTTGCTTTTTCTAGAGTTTCAACGGGGGATGGTCTTGGCTGGAGAGTTTTTCAAAGTCAAGAATCGGGCAACTGATAAAGCTCGAACTAACTGGGAGTTGTCGATAAAGAACCACGTGGACCAATCCTTAGAATCTCTTCGAACTCAAATGAAGGAGTGGAGGGCATACTGTCGAAGTCAGGGTAAAGAGCCTCACTCTATGCACTTGGAGATCCTGTCAGATCATTCCTTTTCGATCTTTTATGAGAATCAGGAAGCTGGTGCAGATGGGTCGAAGATTGATGTTGGTCCGATCCCGGGAACAGATTATAGTGAATGGATGGATGACTCGATCGACACAATCGTCTGGCCGTCAAATGAGAGTCTCCTTCATGAATACGAAATGGTACCTAACCCGAGTATCGATAAAAGCTCCAAGTCCTCACTTTAGCCTTGGTTGTATAAAATTCTTGTGCTTTGTAATTACAGTTGATTAATGAAATTCCAAATTTTTGTCAAGTATTTTGTATCCAATCTGTTTTATTGCCCGAGTAACTTTACCGAGTATTTTATTTGACTTGGTTTTGTCAAGAACTTTTGATCGACTAACTTTATTTTGTGCCAAGTATCTTATTAAACTGACTAATTTTGATGTTCGAGTAACTTCACCGAGTATCTTATTAAACTTGGTTTCGTAACCTGGAATAATTTTTAACGCCAAATATCCTATTAAATTGGCTAATTTTGTTCGAGTAACTTCACCGAGTATCTTATTAAACTTGGTTTCGTTACCTGGAATAATTTTTAACGTCAAGTATCTTATTAAACTGGCTAATTTTGTTCGAGTAACTTCACCGGTTATCTTAATAAACTTGGTTTCGTTACCTGGAATAATTTTTAACGCCAAGTATCTTATTAAACTGGCTAATATTATTAACCGAGTCATCTTAAAATAGGCAAGTAGATTTATACTTATATTTCATACTCGGTTGCTACCAAAATATTACTTCAAGGCTCACCATGATCATATGTTCAAGTCCTTACACAAGTCACTGAGGACGTCTCCTTAGTTTTATCGGTGCAAGGGTTTGCCGAATCGTTAAGCTTTTGAATTGCTTAACACAACTGCACATTTCACCAGGATTTCTCCCGACAGCGCCCTGAGCTGTTTCCCAGAATCTGGTGTATCGGGTTTACCCTTTTGCTAAGGTCGACTGATCTTGCTTGGCTGGCGCGCTCCTTCGAGCTTCTCCGCCCATTCAGGAATTTTACCAAATTAATGGTCCCGAGCATTCTATTTGCATGTTCTTATTATCATGCTCGTTTTTCATATGTTATTATCATATGCTTTAGATTTCGGAAATCCCGAGTTTGGTTTTTATTTATATCTGCAAAACTAACAATGATTTAAATTTCAAAGCTAATAATTGACTTGACTAAAATTGTCCTCACTAAAAGAAACAAAATTTTAAGGATAAAAAAATTTCAAATATTGGGCGTTGCATGGTCGGGGTAAGACCCCTCCATCTAGTCGTGCACTCCAATATGCTCCATGATCAGTTACTCCTTCAATCTTGTACGGGCATTCCCACTTGTTAACCAAGGAACCTGCAACTTTGTTTTTTGTATTCAGTGACACTTTTCTGAGTACCAGGTCTTCTAGTTGGAATTTCCTGACTCGAACATTAGAATTGTAGTGGCGGGCCACTCTTTGTTGATATGCCATATTTTGTATTCGGGATTTCTCCATTTTCTCTTCTAGCTCATCTAGACTTTGTAACAACATATCAACATTCTGGTCTTCATTATAAAGCCTGACCCTGGGTGACGCATACGATGTTTCTATAGGGATAACAACTTATGTTCCAAACGCTAAAGTGAATAAAGTCTCTCATGTAGAAGTTCTTGTTGTCGTCCGATATGCCCATAGTACCTCGAGAAGTTTTTCAACCCAACTTCCTTTATTGGCATTTAGCTTTGCTTTGACTGTATGCTTGATGATTTTGTTTACTGCTTCAGCTTGCCCATTTGTTTGAGGGTGGGCATGTGTGACGTAGTAATTGGCAATTTGGTACTCTTCGCACAACTGTCTGAATTTCAGATTATCGAACTGGGTGCCGCTGTCAGTGATGATAGTGCTTGGGACTCCAAACCTGCAGAGTATATTTTTCTTCACGAAATTTATGGTATTTGCTTCTGTGATATGCACTAATACTTCAGCTTCTGCCCAGTTTGTGAAATAGTCAACGGCTACTATTGCATGCTTGGCTCCACCCCCTGTCCCTGCTAGCATTGAGCCAATTAAGTCCAAACCCCACATGGCAAATAGCCATAGGGATGTAAGGTTTCTAAGTTGTTCAGAGGGTTGTCGGATATCGTTAGCAATCCCTTGGCATGCATTGCAGCTTTCCGAACAACGTTGTGCGTCTGAGAATAAAGTGGGCCAATAATAACCTTGCTGAGTACCTTGTGTGCTAAACTTTTGCCCCAAGTATGGTTTCTGCATACTCCACCATGGATTTCCTGTAGTATATGACATGCATCTTCCTCGGATACACATCTTTGGAGTGTTCGGGAAAACCCCCTTCTGTACAGTTCTCCTCCGATCAATGTGTATCTTGCTGACCGATATATGATACGCTTGGCTTGTAGGGGATCTTCCGAAAGCTCACATTCTTCCAGGAACCTTTTTAGCTGAGTCATCCAACCGTCTGACGGTGTTTGGATTTTTGAGATTTCAAAGTTTTTTGGCTCAGTTGTGCTCGGTTTGAGGAGATGTGCGACCGGAATAGTTTTTGGTCTGATTGTGGTCGTTATTGATGCTAGCTTGAACAAGGCATCTGCCTTCTCATTCTCCTCCCTGGGGATCTGGGCGATCTTATATTCTTTGAATTTCTAAAGGAGTTGTTTTGCTATGTCACGATAAGCTATCATTCCTTCATCTCTGGCTTGGTATTCGTCCAGGACTTGGTTGACGACTACATGTGAGTCGCTAAATATCTCGATCTCATCTGCTCCTAGGGCTATACAGACTCTAAGTCCAGCTAGTAGCATCTCGTACTCGGTTTGATTATTTGTTGCTTTGAAGTCGAATCTCATGGCACACTCGACATCATCTCTTTCCGGGGTGCACATACTACGATCCTTGCCTCGCTGCCGTGAGTGTTTGAAGAGCCATCGACATATAATTTCCATGAGAAACTTTTGCCAAATATCTTTTTTGCTTCCAGGTTTGGTTCTTTGCATTCTGCTATGAAATCTGCCACTGCTTGGTCTTTAAGAGATGTTCTGGGGACATACTGGATATTGAATTCTCTTAGCTCGATTGCCCATTTGGTTAGTCTTCCTGAAATTTTTGGCTTCTGTAAAATTTGCTTAAGTTGGCAGTCGGTGAGAACCTGGATTGTATGAGCCTGAAAATATGGTCTCAGCTTCCTTGCTGCTGAAACCAATGCTAGGGCCATTTTTTCTGCCTGTGAATACCTGGTCTCAGCTGGAAGAAGTGCCTTGCTGGTATAGTATACTGGTCTCTATACTTTATATTCTGTTCTGACTAGAACTGAGCTTGATGCTAATTCCGTAATTGATAAGTACAAGTGGAATATCTCTCCCATTTTCGGTTTCGAAAGGATGAGAGCTTGTTCTAGGTACTCTTTGATTTTTAAGAGCGCCTGCTCGCATTCTTCGTTCCATTCGAGTTATTTTCCTTTTTTAATTACTTTAAAAAAGGGAGCACATTTATCTGTGACCTTTGAAATAAATCTACCCAAGGAAGCTAAGCATCATGTTAAGCGCTGCACTTCTTTTAGCGTTCTCGGTGAGATCATTTTTTGTAGGGCTTGGATCTTTTCAGGGTTTACTTCGATTCCCCTCTGGTGAACTTGGAAACCCATAAACCTTCCTGAAGGAACTCCAAATAGGCACTTGTTCGGATTCAGCTTCATTTGATATCTCCTCAAGACATCTAATGTTTCCCGTAGGTCTGAGGTATGCCTGTCTGCCGAGATGCTCTTGGTCAACATGTCATATATGTAAACTTCCATGTTTCTTCCAATTTGACGTGCGAAGATTCTGTTGACCAGCATTTGGTTGTTGCTCATGCATTCTTTAGCTCAAAGGGCATTTCCATGTAATAGCATAAGCCCTGATCGGTTGTGAACGCCGTTTTTTCTTCATCAGCCTTATTCATCCGGATTTGGTTATATCCTGAGTAGGCGTCCATGAAACTGAGTAATTCGTGGCCTGATGTGGCATCAACCAGTTGGTCTATCACTGGTAGTGGAAAACTGTCTTTTGGGAATGCTTTATTCAAGTATGTGAAATCTATGCACATTCTCCACTGACCGTTTTTCATCTGGACGAGGACCACATTAGCTACCCATTAAGGGTAGCTGATCTCTCTAATTGACCCTACAACGAGTAACTTCTTCACCTCCTACTTGATTGCCTGACTTCTTTTGAGGTTAAATGACCTTCTCTTCTGTATTACTGATTTTGCATTCGGGTATACCTCGAGATGATGTGATATTATTCGGGCATCTATCCCGACCATGTCTTCATGACTCCAGGCGAACACATCTTTGTATTCTTTAAGCAGATCAGCGAGGCTTTGTTTAACTTTTCCTTCCAAATTGGTCCCGATTTTGATCTTCTTGTCTTGTTCGTCTTCTTTCAAGATTAATTCTTCAACCGGTTCATTTTTGGACTCCTCTGGTTCTTCCCTTGGGTCAAACTCGAATGATAGTGACTCTTTGTTCTGATTTAGCTGTGTTATAGCGCATACTTGTCCACCATTGTCTCTATCTTTGTAAACTGACAGATTAGCTCTTCGGGCCATCTCATGAAACCCATTGACTACTTTGACCTCCCGTTCGGTCGGGACTTTGATCATTAGGGCGTAGGTAGCTGTTACGGCCTTAGTTTTATTCAAGAATGGTCAACCTAACAGTGCGTTATAAGGCCAATTGTCTAAGTCTATCACTACGAAATCGAGTAATACTGTTCTCTAACAAGGTGCTACTCCAATTTTTGCGGGCAACTTCGCTGCCCCAAGAGACCTGACCTCAACTCCTCCGAATCATTTGAGTGGGGTATGAAAAGGCTATAAATCCTTTCGATACAACCTGAGTTGATCGTAGACAGCTACATTAAGAATATCAGTCGAACTACCATTGTCTATTAAAATTATTTTGACTTTCTTATGTCCAATTCGGGCACTTATGACCAGGGCATCATTTGGTAGAACATCGACCCCATGTGAGTCAGCTTCTGTGAATATTATTGGGTCTCATCCTTCCTTTACCCTCTTCGAGTCTGGTTCGACAGAGTTGACATCAAAATTCTGCCTTGCCTCCACCGCTTCTCTAATTTCCTGAGTTCGCTCTCGGTTACTTCTTTCAGTTGATGGTCCTCCAAAGATTGTTTGTATTACTTCATTGGCCTCGGGGCTGGCCCTTTGGTTTCGACCGAAACTATGATCGGCCCTAGTCTCTTTCTTCGTTTCTGACCTTTCGTCTCTTTTCAAGATTATATCTTATAAGTGTCTTTCCCGAATGAGGGTCTCTATGTAGTCTCTAAGTTGGTAACATTTGGAAGTCTCATGACCGGTTTTCTTATGGAATCTGCAGTACTTTGTTGTATCTCGCGGGGCAAACTGAGATCGTCGGCGTGGCTCTTTTACCAGATTATTCTCTTCCAATATGGCTAGGATTTCTTTCTGTTTTTTTAGAGGGGTGTAGTTTGTGTATTTTCCTTGAAATTTCTCCACGGTCTGGTCGGCATTACATCTGTTTCCTCCGTCTTTGCTTCTTTCTTCACTGTTTCCCTTTTGTTTTCCCTTTTGGTTCTTTAACTAAACATCTTTTTGTTCGGGTTTCCCTCCATGCATGTAGCTTCCTCCCGTGGCTAACTCCTCTTCTTCGGCTAGTGCATATCCTCCCTCCATGTCCATCATATCTGCATATCTGGTTAGATGGGTCCTTATTAGGTCAAAAGATAGTCGTCCATTCTGTAAGTTGTTTATGAATGCAACAATTATTACTTCATCATTTGCACTGCCGATTTCTGATACCGCCTGGCCAAATCTTACCAGGTATTTTTTAACGACTCATGTTTCCCTTGTTTCAACTGAGAAAGGTAAGCCGCTGATTTTTTCCTATATACGTTGCCCAGAAATTGTCTTGAGAAACTTCTGTTTAATTCACCAAAACTTTCGATGCTTGCTGGGGCAATCTTCCAAACCACCTTGAGCTTGTGTCTCCCATAGTCTGTGGAAAGTTGAGACATAGTAAAGGGTCGTTGTGGGCATACTGAGCCATAGCGTTTTTATACCGTCTGACGTGTTCTTTAGGATCTGTATCCTTCTTGAACTGTTCTACGTGTGGCATCCTGAATCTTTCTGGAAATGGGGTTCGCAGGATGTCCCTAGTGAATGGACTATCAGAATCGTCATCGGATAAGTCATTGTACCCATATCGTCTAACCAGCGCGTCCATTTGATGCCTATTGTTTTTAACTTCTCAGGTCAGGCTCTGAATTATAACATCTCTATCTCCCACCAGATCTCCATGATGGTTGAACCGTCAGGTGACCGTCATGCCTTTTTTCAGCTCCTCTTCACTTCGCTACCGAGTCTCACTGGTCGATCCTTACAGGCGTATGGTTCTATGACGACGCTTGCAATGGTGCCGATCACTATCCTCTGATGACGACGACCGATCTCTATGCCGGTCATGTTTGCGGTGTTTAACATGGGCTATCTGATCATGGCTCTGCCTTTGGTGTGGTCGTTCCACTTCGGGTGTTTCACGTCCCTTATCCTGATTGCATATTACACCTCCATCTTGAATGATTGGAACAAAGTTTCTACCATCTTCGGGTGCATTTGGTTCCGGCCCAACTATAACCGAACGAAGCCTTGTAAGTGGGGGGTTAGGAGGTTGTGTTTCTGTAGCTAATAGATCAACCCCTTCTTTTGCCGTGTCTGCTAACAGTTGTTGTAGTGCCTCATGGAAGCGTCGTGTCAGGTCCCCGCTGGACGAAGGGATTTGTTGGATCCCCGCCAGAGATGTTGGTTGGTTCTTGGTGGTTGTGGCGAGATCTCGTGAGCTACCGCCTACGTGGACGTTATCTGGAGATTTTTGGACATCCCCAAATCTGTTTTTGCTTCCACATTCCGCCATTACTTTTAATCAAATCAGAGGTTCAACCCCTTCTTCTAGTGCCAATTGTTGACCTCAATTTCTCGATTTGTGTGAAAGTCAACATGATTGGATTTTAGCTGCGATCTCAAAGAGAAAGAGAAGGAGAATGCAATTAGACATAGGTTTTACGTGGTAAAACTCCGGTGATCGGATACACGTCAACGAGTGGTTGAACAAACAACCGAGCCAAAATCCACTATTGAAATAAAGATTTACAACTCTCAATCTCTCTTTTTCCTCTCTGTATTCTTCTATGTCTTCTTGTGACGAGATTACGGGTCTATTTATATGTACATAGAACCCTAATCCTTTTTGTACAAGTGATGAAAGATTTTTGTATTTAATTATAATTAGTTACTTGTTGGAGTAGTCTTTATCTTCTTTCCTATTTCGGAGATTTGTATGGAGATCGAATGTGACTCTAGTAATATAGTCCATTTAGGACTTATTTCCTTACAAATGCATAGTCTTCTTGAAGGAATAAAGTTGTTGTCTGATTTGGAACATTTTTCCTGTTTGGTATTCTATTCTTCTTGGAACTCCTTTGATGTGGATATCTTTGCATATTTTAATATGACTCTTGGTTCGTATGCGAGTTATGTACTGGACTTCTTTATTCGGATTTCTTCATATTTGTCCCGAGCAAAACATGACATCAGCTGATCCCGAGTAGAACATGACGTCACCTGGCCCCGAGCAGAACATGACGTCACTTGGCCCCGAACAGGTCTTGCTCAATACTTGCATTTATACTTACTCGGGTTCCTATTCCTTAGTGATATCTTACGGGATATCACGGAATGCCTATTCGGATTTCTACATGACAATCTTAGCCACCTTGTCAATGACATGTACATCTGATAAAATTTACATGTAACATATACATTATTCCATTTTTTGAATTACATTAAAAATAAACATAATATTTTATGGTGATACATTCTAAAATTCTCAAGAAATATTAATAAAAACAAAAAATCAACTACTACTTGATTTTGACCCAAATAGCATAGACCGGTGCATCTCATCCATATATTTAACTTCTTTTTTCTTCCCAAAATTAACATCTCAAAAAAAAAAAACTCAAAACAAAATCTTCATGAAAACCACTCTCCAAATAATTTTTAGAACTAGTGACAAAGATGTATTCAAACTGTAATATAAAATTAATTAAACTAATTATCAAATTATGGAAACAAAAAAGAGTTCTTACCGGAATATGCTTGGAAAATCAGTAACTAATTGTTTTTTGTTTTGAAGAAGTTAGGTTTTCTGATATTAAAGTTCTTTATAGTGAGAAGAAAAAAAAAGTATTAATATGATTAGGGCTTAAAAAAAAATTGGAAATATATAAAATTAGTGAGGATAGTTTTGGAAGTAAAAGTTTGTAATTAATTATATTGGATTTGTGTTAAGTGAAAAGTGGAAAAAAATTACTTTAAAAAAATGGTTTTAATGGCTCATTAAGTGATTTTAGCACTTATAAAAGCAAACAAAACAGCTAAATGGAACACATTAAAGGGGGTGTATTGGTTCAAGATTTTATTAGACAAATTGGAAATGTAAAAGTCTAGTGGTATTGGATTGAGACTTTTTAACAAGTTATATAAGGCTTGTGGTATTCGATCAAGACTTTTAAGATTTTTTAAAAAATCCATATTGTCTTGTGGTATTAGATCTAGACTTTTAAGATTTTTTTAAAAAGTCTATATTTTCTTGTGGTATTGGATCTAGACTTTCAAGATATAGCAAATTGTCTGGTGGTATTGGATCAGGATCAAGATAAAGATTTTTAGGATTTCATGACAAAATAGATTTTCCAGACTTTTTAATGATATTTATAAATAACTTGAACCTAAAATTGTCTTGTCATCTTCCTCAATACTTTCTAGAATTTTCTCTCTCATTTAAAATCATCTTTAACTTCCTCAACCTCCACACCTCCACTATCGAAAATAAATCGCGTATAAGAATTGCAAGCTAAGGAATGTCAGCAGTGCAGATGCAACAACTTCGAGCCCGATTTCGACCTTGACGTAGCCGGACTCTCCCAAAACTCAAAACATGAAAGTTGTAGATCTTTTTCTTGGCGTTCCATAACATTTTGAATCAACTCAGTCGGATCTCGAAAGAGAGAGTTATGCCTAGATTATGAAGTGATGATGAAACAGTCCAAAATCACCTTATTAGTTTTGTTTGCACTAACCCCTCCATTTGCATCCTAAATCAAAATATAATAATAATGAGTACATTTAAGCACCAAATAAAGATAAAAGATTAAACAGTAAAGGAGAAAAATATGACATTTTGCATTCTCATCATGGTTCTTTAGTAAAGACGTCTTGAAATTATAAGTTAAGGGCTTTCAATCACAACCACACATTTATATTAGGTATCATATTGGGTATGGGTATTCATTAATATGTGGAGAAAAATTAAATATTACAATCGACTCTTGAAAATCAATATTTATAAAAGTCCATTTTTTTTAAATAAAGTCAAAATAATCCTAATAGTCTATAAATAAAGTCTAAAGACTTTTTCAGAATTCTAAAAGTCTAGTCCATATAATCCTAATAATCCTAAAAGTATAATCCTAATTATCCTAATAATCCTAATAGTCTTACAAATCTATTAAATCCTTACATCCTAAAATTGTCTATTAAAATCTCACTCCAATACATCCCCTAAGTGTCATTCAGTGTTAAGTCAAAAAATCAAATAGGGTCGTATACATCATTGTTCCACTTCAAACCCTCAATTCCCCGTTAATCTCGAAACTAAAAAAAAGAAAAAAAAAAGAACTCTAAACTGAATCTGCAACCCCTTTAATTTTAAACTTTTGACATTAACATTTTCCTAGGTATAAAAAAAAAGAAACTCTAAACTGAATCTGCAACCCCTTCCAAAACATACTCCACCAATCTAGTTTATCTTTTATGAACAAAATCACTCCTATCATCCCATAAGCCTCCATAAAAGCACAAAAATGAACTTAAAATTCAACAACTTGGGTTAAAATCAATAAAAATAATAAATATGGGAGTAGCAGTGTCTGTATTTGAGTACCTTTAGATCTAGCAATCCAGGTCTTTTTTGCCCCTTTTTTTTTTTTTACAGATTTTGTCTCAATCCTCTTTCTTTTCTTTTATTCTGATTAGTCCACCTCCTCCCCTCTACAACCTAGCATAGCCTAGCATATGTTTACCACTTTCAATCCCAAATAATATAAGAGAGACACGTTAAAAGGGAAAAAAGTAAAAAGAATAAAAAGGAAAATAAATCAATTGATCACACATAAATCGGAAAAGGACACAGAAGGAAATAAGGTAGTTGTGCAAAAGAAACTCTACCCTTTTGAAAACTTAAAGCTCTTATATATATAGTGGAAATTGTGAGGATTGTCACATTTTTTTTCTTGTGTTGTGATGATGTCACCAGTTTAATAACTTATGTTTAAAAGACATCAATTATAGTGAACTCTCCAAAATGCTCTTAAAAGTTGTCTTTGTACTTCAATCAGCTCTTACTTTAAAATTTTCGAAAATTTTATTCTTTCATATTCTTTAAACAGACCTCTAATGGATGTCAAACATCATAACATTATCAATGCATCATCATTGGATAATTAGTTTAGTGGGGCTACGCAGACGCATTCAGGGGTCGAGTTCGCAGGGGGCAACGCCCCCATAGCTTTTTTTTTCCTGGTCAGTACATACAAGACTGGAAATGTAATTATAAAAGAATCTGAAATGTAATTACAAAAGCTCGGAACGAGCTTTTATCGCTCGAAGCGAACTTTTATCTTAAAATTCCGAACTTTTGTATAAAAGATCCGAGCTTTTATACAAAAGCTCGATCCGAGCTTTTATAAAAGCTTTTATATAAAAGCTTATCCGAGTTTTTATAAAAGTTTCGAGTTTTTATATAAAAGCTTCGAGTTTTTATATAAAAGCTTCGAACTTTTATACAAAAACTGAGCTTTTAAAAGTTCGATCCGAGCTTTTATACAAAAGCTCAAAGCTTCTGTATAAAAGCTCGATTACATGTCAAAACCTCGAAAAATAAAAACTCGAATGCAAATAAAAGCTCGATTTCATCTTTCTCAACAACTTTCAACAAATACAAAATCTCGAATGCAAGTAAAAACTCGATTTCACTTTTTGTCTCTTTCTTCACAACGATAGTGATGACATGAGTATTTTCGTCTCCACACTTTAAACGATACATTTTAAACATGATTTATTAATATGATGACATTTTCACAAAAGCCCCTTAAAAAGTACCATTAATTTTTCGAACCCTATATGTATATATAATGCTTTAATTGATTTGATTTTACTGTTAGTACTTTAAATATTTTAATTTTCTTGAAATAATTTTAAATAATCTTTACTTTGTAATTAAAAATGAATTGAAATAATTTTATTTTAATAAAATTCATTTCATTTCATTCTAAAATGATTCAATCCAATTATGTCCAATTCAGAGGACCGTTAAACATAAAAATATATTATTTGTTTCTTCAATTCACATGTTGTATTGAGTTAATTTATGGATCAGGACATAATGGTTCAAAGTAAAATAAATCATCATTTAAGATTTAAGATTTAATAAAGATGATAGATATATAAATAAATAAATAACCTTCAATTGAAAATTTATCGGCACCGGTTGACTGGACATTGTATCCCTAACTGGACATTGTATCCCTAACCCCCTAGACCTTTCACCCATCCTCCATTTCCTCGTTTGGAAAAAATGGGGATTGAGAATTTTAGGGGGAGTTATATCCATCTCCAATCTTAGTTCCCTATTTTTTTTTTGTTTTACCCCGTTTTTTCCTGTTTCCTCCGGTTCTTCATTTCCCTATTTCCTTATTTAACTAAAAATTACAAATTAAACTAAAAAAACTAAAAATTACAAATTAAACTAAAAAAAAAACATTTCATTATAAATACAAAATAAAATCTATTAATGTATTAATTTACATATTATTTTTATTCAAATCCATGTGTTGCCTTAAAATAACAGGAGCCATATCAAGCTGTCCAAAAATATATTTAAATTTATTAGGTAAATGATAAGGCAAGCAAATTTGTATCAATCGTATTGATAATGAGATTATATATAGATATTGTGATAGTTACTTATCTGATAATACATATTTTAGAGTTGGGATGTAATGTTGAGTTATCAATACAAATGTAATGTTTGGCTACCACAATCGTTTAATCAACTTTTTTTAATGCAACGATATACCAAAAGAGCTACACAGCCTACACTATCCAAAATAAATTAAGCTGTCGATCTATAATAGATACAGATAGCAACATGTCTGCATAAATATTCGGCACATTCGATGTAATTAAAATAAAATAAAATAAATATTTAAGATTAATGATTGTATTATAAGAGTATATCAGTATATCTTATGTAATTATGTATGTTTGAGTTTCTAAATAGTATCACAATAATATTTATATTCATTATGGACCTAATTTTGAAAAAAAATTAGAGAAATTATATTCACATTTTCAATGCAATTATTTAAAGTCAAATATACATCTATTTTATGACCAATGATAATAAAACAATTATTACATTATCTCACTTATTTTATTTTACAATTAAATGAGTTTTAATATTATTGATGGAAAGAGTTATAAATCTTAGAACGAGTTAGAAATCTTAGTCAACATCTCAACTTCATTTTCTCTAACTTTTTTTTTTTACCATATCATCTTCATATTCAACTTAGATAATTGCATTGGTGAGAGTTTTTATAACTTCTTTAATGTCTATCCTATGTGGTACTTCATTTTCTCCAAATGCATAATAGCATTGGAGATGCTCTAATTCATCTATAAAACATATTAAATTCGAGACAAAATTATCATCTTATATATATTGTCGTATGCGAATTTTACCAAGCGTACACGTCATCAACAAATAGGATAAATTTGTCAGGTGGACGTCCGAATAGGCATCCTACAAAGCATCACCAAAGAAGAGAAGCCCAAACAAACAAGTATTGAATAAAGACCTGCTCGGGGTCAACTGACACCATATACTGCTCGGGGTCAGGTAAACATACTCGGGGCTAGTTGGTGACATTTTCTACTCGGGATCAGATGATGTCACTCGGGACTAGCTGATATCGTTTCCCATTCGGGACAAACATGAATAAAAATAAAAAGCCCAGCGCGTAGCTCACACGAATCGAGTCATTAAAATTCATGAAGATATTCATATCGAAGATGAATTCCAAGAAGAGCAGAATTATCAAGCAGAGGGTTCCTAATCAGACAACAATTTTACTTCTTAAAAAAGACTACGCTCTTATAAGGAAACAAGTCCTAAACGGACTGCATTACTAAAGTTTCATTCGATCTCAATACAAGTTTCCGAAACAAGAAAGAAGACAAACTACTTCGAACAAGCAAACAATCATAATTAAATACAAAGATCTTTTATTACTTGTACAGAGAAGATTAGGGTTCTATGGACATATAAATAAACTCATAATCTCGTCTCACAAAAAGAGAGAGGAATCATAGAAAAATACAGAGAGAAAAAAGAGAGATCGAGAATTGTAATTATATTATTTCATAGTGGATTTTGGTTTGGTTGATCATTCAACCACCCGTGGACGTTTATCCTGTCATCGAGTCTTACCACGTAAAAAACTTGCGTCCGATTAATTTCTCTTTCTCTTTCTCTTTCTCTTTAAAAACACAGCTAAAATCCAATCATTGTTGGATTTTCTCATACATTCAGAAATCGACGTCAACATATATATATATATATATATATATATATATATGTATAATATGATGGTGGTCTAATAGTAAAAACCATCATACCCATGCCATAAGGTTGGCCTAATGGTAAAAATCTTCTCATCAATGCAGAATAGTATTGGTGAGAGTTTTTCTAACTTCTTTAGTATCTATCATATGTGTCACTCTATTTTCTCCAAATGTATAATAGCATTGGAGATGCTCTAATTCATCTATAAAACATTATTAAATTCGAGACAAA